>CM055966.1:29970000-30532500 GCA_029531755.1 Holothuria leucospilota | reverse complement strand
TTCAGAAAAGAACTGTATTAAAGTTTCTTTGTGATTGTTTGATTGAAAAAATGCAAAGGTTGCCGTCAACAAAAAAAGAATACGATCTGTCTATGTATTCTTTTGCTAAATTGCATGCACATGCCACTTTGGATGATCTACTTGTAACTGTATTTAAAATAGACACTGTGTGTATGGGTAGAACACCTAAATTGAACGCTTTGTTATTATTCTGAACAGTTTTAAAACACTTGGACGCCTGTCTGAACACGTTTTGCTCCATTTTCGAAAAACGGACGCCTATTTAAACGTTCGCTGCATTTGAACGCCTGACACTGAAGTGGTGTTCAGGTTTTCACTCCCAGTGCTCAGAACTTGAACACTGATGTTTCATTTCTGAACACCGTATGAGTGGTGTTCGAATTTCGAACGCCTTCGTTAAAATATTTAGCACTGGTGCTCAGAATTTTAACAATGGTGCAGGCCCGTAGCCAAGGGGGAGGCATTTGCCATGCCCCCTGCTCTGTGGGACCTAATGCCTATCAGTAACTTACGCCCCCCCCCCGAGCTTCAAGTCTGGTTATGGGCCTGCAATGGTGTTCAAGATTGGAACACTTGACATGCCATGCAGACATTCAACTACGTGAGTTTTCAAATAGAGATCAAGTGCCCAATGCTCAAACGGTCTAGTTCAGAATAGCTAAATCCAATTTTCAAATTGGCTGATTGATCTGGGTGAGCGCATTACAATTTGCTGGTATTCCTGATTATTCTTCGCTCCAAAAATCATTTATTATTTCCCGCATGATGTATAGGTAGTATGCGTTTGCGCATTGACTATTCTGTACGCCTCCCACATAAAATGTGACGACAGTGCCTCTTTAAACACGTTTAGACGCCTGGACGTAGGCTACTTTTTATCGATTACATTTCAGGACGTACGTGAATACTCCCCTAGACAGCGAGTAGGGCCTAGTGAAATCGCTTGAGCCTCCTTCAAGCCCGACTATGAATCTCACCTTTGTCTGTCAGTCCCATTTTTTCTGTGATTGCCAGCCAAGTGTTGGCAATCATTGTTGCGTCAGCATGGTCCGGGTCAGTCACATCATACAGGTACGGTTTTTGACACACCAGCTCGATAAGCTCTTCGGTTTGCTCTCTTGATAACCGCGGTTTGGGGGCCATAGTGATTACGACTGCTGAAGAGTTGAACTACTGACCTCGCTGTGTAAACAGTAGCCTACACAATCGGCTATACAACTCTGTGCGATTCAACAAGTGGGCACATGCGATTAGCCTATTCTTCAGTGTACTTTGCAGTTACTACAAGCTCGTGTGATAACGGAGAAATTCCCGGAAATGATTGAGAAATACCACGCGGGCACTCGCGGGCGCGGGTAAAATTGCTACATGAGCGATTTGAAAAACCGCGTCAGCGCCCGCCCGCGTCCGCGCCTATCCGCCCACGTCCGCGTCCGCCTGGTGGAAACGGCTCCATTGAAAATAACGGTGAGCGATTTTTTTTTCGCCCGCGTCCGCGCAGGCGTCCGCCTCGTGGAAACACAGCTTTAGACCGGCGAGGGAATCACCAATCTCCATCAACGAGAACTTACCTTTTCTTTACAGTGGTAAAAATTTCCGACAGAGACTAGAAATTTCCGACAGAGGCCTTCGGAGGCTTTGTGGGGGACGACCGCCTCTTGCCCCCCCCCTCTAGCTACGCCACTGCTCAGCAGGGTTCTAGCTAGAGGATTCTGAGTGCCGGCCGGTAAAATGCCTGTTTGTTTTGAAAGTGTTAGGTGTATATATGGATTATGGACAGGTCATACACTCTACAAAGAAACCCAAACATATAGTACAGCAGGGGCTTTTCAGAAAGTTTTGCTTGCAACATTAGTGAGGGTTTGGGACTCTGGATGAATGCCTTGTTTTGCATGAGATGAAAATGACCAGATAAAAATTTGGGTTGTTTTATATTGCAATAATATATATTTTCATAAAATTCAGACATTTTCCGTGGAATTTTCATTGAAGTTTGTGCCGGCCGGTATTCTGGCAATTTGCATTCATGCCGGTCTGCAAGCGTCAGTGCCGGCCAGTGGCGCCGACACAGGGGATGGGGGCATGGGGGCGCGTGCCCCTCTATCGATTTCACAAATTTTTTTTTTTGAAAATTTTAAAATGATCCCAAAAAGCGTTTAATCTATAGATTTCTTTAGGGGGTAGGGTGAGGTGTGTTTTCAACTGAGTGATGAATATATTGTAACCATTTTCATCACAAATGGTTCTCAAACTATCAGATTTATCGCAAATCCTTCGCAAACTTGAAAATTTTCGCACGCTCCACGCGCTTCAAACCTTAGCTCAACATTCTCCTTAATATCAATAATTTCTGGTAGCATCTCCCGCAGAAGCACAACAACAAAAGTTGGAAGCTGTTTACGAATTCTCAGGTAAAAGACTGGCTTTGTGATTGACAAATAGGTTTTGGGGGAATTGAAAGTGTCTCGATTCAGAGCATGAATACAGGTTCTGTCATGGTTATCTTATTTAATGAAAACTTTTGGGGCGTTTCGGGCGCATTTGTCACGGTTTTCCCTCCATCTTATGACCATTATTAAGGTTATAATATAGGCAACTATTCTGATGACAACACTTTTCCGAAAAACTTAAAATACATCTCCAAACTCTTTAGGGGCCTATGGGATCTTTCAATCTAATTTGTAGCATGATGTGGAAGGTTGAAATTACGTAATTGCTGTTATACCTTTTTCAAAAATTTTTATCTAAGCCATTACCGGTATAGATGGTGATTTTAATACACTTACGACGTAAAACATTCTGAAACGCGCTTTTTAGTCCTTAATCCTTTTTGTTTTCCCTATCAGGGAGGTCTAATATCACCTCCCTGCACCTGTACTCTCCCTCCCGTTCCCCATTACTGGAAGCTGTTTATATGGATTTTCGTTCAAACTTAGTAAAAATACGATAGTAATGTTGTAAAGTGCTTGGCATCATACTCTATAGTATTATTTGGATGTCAGGTAATAATCATATCAGAGCTCCATTTTATGTAATTAATCCAGAGCTTCCAGGAGGCACTATACCGGCGGTGTCTGCCAGCCTTAGATACCCTTTTATAATGCGCGCAAAGGAAAATTTTCGTTTTTGTCTAAGAATGTTTCTGTGGACTCCACGCACGTATTTTTACGTAGCATTTTTCCCCGAATAGAAGGCGTTAAAGTAGCCAAAAGAGGGGCTTCAGGAAGTTTGTTGACAACATACCCTTCTCTAACACAACATACTCTCCTCTTTCACCTAACCAAAAATAAGAATTCACTAAATAAGGATACTTTCCAGCCATATATGATCAGTTCAAAAAATATCACAAAGATAGCACCATTTTGCATCTAAGAAATCTTAAATTTACAAAAATTTTACAAAGGGGAGGGGGAACCCCCTCCCCTTGGAGCCCTCCCCCAGGACGGCACCTTCATGTTGTGACAAAGAAAGGATCCCACACTGCTGTACACAAATCTCAGGGACGCTCACTCTACTCTTTCACCTAACCAAAAATTACAGTTCACTAAATAAGGATATTTTCCAGCCATATATGATCAGTTTCAAAAATACCCGGAAGATAACACCATTTTGCATCTAGGCAACCTTAAATTAACAAAAATTTCTCAAAGGGGAGGACCTCCTACCCTTAGACCCTTCCCGAGGACGGTATCTCTATGTAGTGACAAAAGGGATTCCACACTGCTTTATACAAACGCAGGGACGCACAAAAAAGTCCAATTTACGCAGACTGGGGAGGACTGAGGTGGTATTACGACGTCATCTGTTGTGCCCCCCCCCCGAATCACCAAACCCTGGCGGCGACATTGGTGCCGGCTACAGCCGGCCGTCGCCGACCGACGTGACTAGAACCTTGCTCAGCAATTTTGCATTGATGTGTAACTTTAGCGCTTAACAATATCATAGTTAATACACACAAAGATTATAATACGTTAGGCATATTGTACAAGAGTCTCCTGAAAAACAAGCTTATGATACGCCCCGCTTCTTCTCCAAAGGGAAAAGGTTCATTAGGTTTGCAACAAATGATCATAACACTTCATGGTCTGTTAATTCGGTTAAGTCTGTTGTTGAACTTGTAGCTATACTGAGTAGACTGCAGTGCGATGCTTCGCAAGTTCGCTGAATGGATACCAGTTTTCTTACCAACTCTCGCGCCTCAAACACCTTTCGGTGTTTCGAGATTTTAAGGAAAATCACCTATCCAATTAACCTTTACAACAATTTTCATAATTACCGTTTGATTAAGGTCCAAAAGAGACTTCCGAGGAAATGAGCATTTGCTCACGTTATAGTATTAAGGAGATTTTGATCGAGTGAACGTGGACTGCGTTTATGGTTGGCCGTATAGGACATAATTCCCCGAATTAATGTCCATATTAAATCGAGTTAATGTCCACATTAAATCGATTTTATGTCCATATTAATTCGGACCAATCAGAGCCGTTGTTTTAATGTCCATATAAAATCGAATTAATGTGGACATTAAATAGATTTATCAACGACATAAATCGAATTATTAAGGACATAAAATAGAATTGATGCGGAGAGAAAATCGAATATATATGCATATTTAATTGAATATATGTCCATATGACATCAATTAATGTCAATATTGAATCGATTTAATATGGATATTAAATCGAATTTATGTGGATATCAAATCGAAATAATATGGACATTAAATCAACCAATTACCGTCCAGGAATATATCTCCATATTTAATCGAATTTATGTGGATATAAAATCGAATTTATGTGGACATTAAATCGAATTTATGTGGACATTAAATCGACCAATCACCGTCCAGGAATACATCTCCATATTAAATCGATTTAATATGGACATATAATTGAGTAAATGTGGATATTAAATCGAATTAATGTGGACATTATATCAACCAATCACTGTCCAGGAATATATCTCCATATTAAATCGAATTTATGTCGATATTAAATCGAATTTATGTGGACATTAAATCGAATTTATGTGGATATTAAATCGATTTTATGTGGACATTAAATCGACCAATCACAGTCCAGGAATATATCTCCATATTAAATCGATTTAATATGGACATTAAATCGACCAATCACTATCAAGGAACCCCGCTCAGCTCTATGCAACCGACACTGAATTGGCGCCATGTAGTTTGAGTAGACTATTCCTATAATCCTGCTTTATACCCGTAATATACTGAATGCATGTGACTTGTGGTCGAGGAGTTCAGTTGATCATTGATACGAGCTGTAATCCTCGATAGTGATAAGTTAAGGCTGTCATACTCCGAACGTGTTATTAAGTTCCCTGCATTGGCGTGTGTCAGTTCTCTCTGCAGAGCGGTACATCGTTGATTCAAATCGCGCTGAACTTCGGTTGCATCAAGGTGCGTGCTAACGAACCTTATACAGTCATCAATTTCTCTTATAAAATCACTTATAAACTGATCTCTGTCAGGTTTCCTTGCCATTTCAGTTTCACTTTGTTTAAATTTGTGTGTCCAAGACCAGAAATGAATGGTTTATACCGATCTATTTTGTCATATGCCTTAGCCCGAAATGATTTCCCGCGTGAAACTCTCTACGATTGGTTGTTGCGGGGTATCCTGCTACTGCAAGGTGATTGGTCGATTTAATGTCCTCATAAAATCGATTTAATATCCACATTAATTCGATTTTATGTCCATATTTAATCGATTTAATATGGAGATATATTCCTGGACGGTGATTGGTCGATTTAATATCCACATAAATTCGATTTAATTTCCACATCAATTCGATTTAATGTCCATATTTAATCGATTTAATGTGGAGATATATTACTGTAAGGTGATTGGTCGATTTAATGTCCACATTAATTCGATTGAATATCCACATAGATTCGATTTAATGTCCATATTAAGTCCATTGAATATGGAGATATATTCCTGGACAGTGATTGGTTGATTTAATGTCCGTATTAATTCGACTTAATATCCACATAGATTCCAATTAATGTCCATATTAAATCAATTTAATATTGAGGTATATTCCTGGACGGTGATTGGTCGATTTAATGTCCATATTATTTCGATTTAATATCCACATAAATTCGATTTAGTATCCATATTAAATCGATTAATATTGACATTAATTGGTGTCATATGGACATAAATTCAATTAAATATGCATATAAATTCGATTTAATCTCCACATTAATTCTATTTTATGTCCCTATTTATTCGATTTATGTCCTTACTAATTCGATTTAATGTCCACTAAATTCGATTTTATGTGGGCATTAAAATAATGGCCCTGATTGGTCCGAATTAATATGGACATAAATCGATTTAATGTGGACATTAAATCGATTCAATATGGACATTAATTCGGGGAATTATGTCCTCTACGGCCAACCATATGCGTTCAGGTCGATCAGTGTGTCTACGTGAAAACGTCAACTGGTTAGGTACGTCAACTGTTATAGCCTGTTTCGATCCTCCAGTGCATGGGTTGACGTAGACGAGTCGTATGAAACATGGAAGTGTTACAGTCTTACGTAATTTTTCGGAATTCGCTCAACCATGCATAGCGCTGGTCAGCAACATGAGCTTCAGCTTTTTAAAGTTGTTGGCATGTTTTCATGGCGATATATACAACAGTAACAATATAGCCTAGGCTAACTTCACGGCGTATTGAACTTGCTGCAGGAAAACATGCCCAAAACAAATCAAATTCCCCAACGGAACCATCACTGCCTCCACATTTAATGTAAAAGGCGATCACAATTGTACTAAACAGATCATGGCGAGAGAAACTAGCATGTTGCTGAGTGCACTTGTTGCCGCTTTATCCATTTTCAGAAATTCTGTGACGTCACACGTGTGAACAGCGTTGCAGTTTGAGACGAACGGCAAAACCACGGTGGACACGTTCTCGGTTTGGATAATGGACGAGGCGGAAAACGACGTGACGCATGCGCAGAGGCTTAAAATGACGTTATCTCGTAGCAGTCAGATATGTGGACGTGCAAATCGAAATCTCCCTATTGTATGTCACGCCATGTACTAATACGTGTAGAGCTAGCTCCTTAACCAGCTTTGTGCACGGTCAGCGTCACGTGACTACTGAAAATCGGGATCTCAACATGGGCAGTGTAGTTCGCGAGTTTCCCAACCAGGAATGTTTATATTAACTAAGGTTTAGGCAAAAACTGTTTACACGCCAACGTAATCAACGTATAATACAGCTTTGCTTCACTCATTGGTTTCCAACCGTGCTACTTGCTAGGTAATAGACGCACAAAATACACGGAGTAAAGGTCGTTTTGAAGCCAAAACTGTCTAAGAAAGATGTTGACAACAATGCGAAAAATGCCAATAGTTGCAAACATCGCCTCCTCCCCTCCTAAATAATTGTCAACGTAATGAGCTTTAAAATAGTTCATTTAGATCTAACAAAAAACCCCAGCAATTTTTCCCCAAAACATTTCAATAGAGCCCCCTGTTTAAAACAAAATTGGGATCCTGGTGGTAATGGCTTCAGAATACCTTACTGGACTTTTAACTGATGAGCAGCTGCCTTTTTGTTCTCTCCGTTTGGAAAGTTACATGATCATAATTACCTGCTCGCCTATTCCGAAACTGCGGAGTAGACAATGGACACTGCGATATAGTATTTTACCATACACCCTTTGCAAAATAGCAATAAAAGTGGATTATGGGAAAGAGTTTTGCCAGGGATTTTTAAATGGCATTTCACTGTGGCCAAAATGACGCATACCAAAACCTCTATCCACAACCCTTTGACATCGCTATTTGGAAAAGTGTCTATGCCATAGAAATGCTCTTTACTACATTTTCTTGATTTCTAAATGCCAAGAAACCACATCTAAAAGAGCTTCCTTTCATTTTTTAAGAGGAAGATGCTTTCTGAGGAAGGTGCCCTAGAGAGCCCCACAAAACTTCCGTCTAGGCTATTTTGAACGATGTATGATTTTAATTACTTTAGCTTTTGCAAATCGGTCGCGTGATGATGTAACGATATCATGTGGTTTTTGTGTTCCTAGCTCGGTTTGCATATGCCAGAAAATCACATCTAAAGTTTTTAATATCTAAAGATTTCCTGGGAGTAGGACCCCTAGACCCTCTTTAAGGGATTTTTGCCTTTGGCTTTAACAGGTTTAATCTCTAGTATCCCAAATTTAGTGCCGCGCCTTCTTTTCGTTAAATCTTGGATCTGCCCCCTCAAATACCATGAACATTTAGGGAACCCTTCTTTTCGTAAAATGACGGCTCCGTCCCTGTCAAAAACAATGAAAATTTAGTAAATTATAATTTTTGCCTTTACGCAAGTTGAAAGAAGGGATTGAAAAAGTGTTTAGGCACTGGGTACCTCTCTACTAGAAGCGCCCCATACAGGTTATTCTCGCCCGTGTGGCCGAGTCCCCTAGGAGGTCTTTACTCTTTCTTTTGAGTTTTCATGTGCATTCCATTTCTGCTTTCGCTCATGAGTTCCGATTAGATAACCCCATTTTTCCAGTTAGGGAGACTTCCCTTTTGGAAAAATCTACTTTTCCCTGATCGGGAGAAAAATTGGTCATGGGCCCCCCGATATTGCCTTCTTTACCCATTATTCCACGAGTTCTTTTTGTAAATTGGCAGTTGCAAACGGGTTATGGAACCCCCTTGCAAAAGTTGTTTAATGTAGCGGAATTAAAATTACATTTGGAAGGGGCATTTTCATGGCTATCGAAAAGCCACGTCCTATAATTGGTAGTTCACAACCGTTTTTGAAAAGAACCCATGTTTTGAGTGCTCTTCGGTCCTGCTAAACCTTTGTCTATCTTAGGCTAGCAAGCTTCCCCCAGTCGGGAGAATATTGGTTTTCCTCCGAACGGGAGAATCTTTCGGACCGTATTCCATCACCCCCGAGCTAGCTCACGTACAAAGGTATACAGCTTACAGGAGCAATGCCGACTCACCAACCTTTTTGGTCCCCTAATTTCTACTTGCTCCCAATTAATTCTCCCTCATGCACAATCCCCTCATTTCTGAAATTCTTGCGGCGCCGCTGGCTATGGTATAGTCGCTGGACATAATGT
This sequence comes from Holothuria leucospilota, assembly GCA_029531755.1. NCBI lineage: Eukaryota > Metazoa > Echinodermata > Holothuroidea > Aspidochirotida > Holothuriidae > Holothuria > Holothuria leucospilota. Next base: position 30,523,359 of record CM055966.1, on the reverse strand, counting down.
TGCTCAGTACATGATGTTTCGCACCCCTTAAATTACGGGATTTCATCGTTGCATCGCGATTACATCGAGATTTTCACTAATGTACGCACACGATGTCTGATTTTCAGTCAATGTGTATCGAAAACAGATTGTTTCATAACTATGACCTCTGACATGCTTAAAACGGGCACGACCAACCCGGTGAGGGGAATTAAATCCAGATGCTCTGGCCCTAAGTTATGGATTTCTTACGCATGTGCTTGAAGATCACATTGGTTTTTGTTCTTGAATCAATATTTTAAACCTTTTGAGATATGGGAATCGTTGACAGTTGCTTGGCAAAATTCTTTTCTCCAGTGGGCAACGTAACGGCACTCTCATAATTCGAAATCGAATGAAGGGACTTAAATTTAAAACACTTGGCAATATTTCCCAGCAAATTTTGCTGATTATCAGAAAATAGTAAAATAGGTTTCAAGAAAGAATAACAGCCATTTATTATATAAGATTTAAGATTATAGTTGCGTTTGTGTTCCCACAATGGCCAATCTACTCCTTAAGTGTGCAACATCCCCCCCCCCCACGATGCTAATCAGGGGCGTTTGCAGGTTTTGACTAAAGGGGGGGTTTGCGATATAGTTACTATCTAAGCGGAGCACCACCATGAGTTGGCGCGAAGCGTACAGAGAAAATGTTTGGTCCAGAAGACCCCCAGATTGCAGGAAATGGCATTTCCCAAGCGTTTCCTAGGCTCTTTGATCCGTATAAAAACAAGCTTTCATTGAAATTCCCTGTGTCAGAAATTTTATGATAAATGTCCTGTCAGAAAGTTGTCTCCCTCTTTGTGAGAGATGCATGCTATACAGCCCGATAACGATCTTGGGCGTCAGGAGGTCGGAGCATTCAGTCATTTGTTGTGCTCTCTCTAGGCACCCACAGTGACTCACTGAAAGTTGTTCGCTTGTGTTCAATAAAGAAAATTTGGTTTCTCTTTTTGAAATCTTCTGAAAGTATTTTGGTATTGGGGACTTAAAATTCAACTCGTAGTATTTGTATATACTAGAGAAATATATTTCCGCCCTGATTTATCGTTTTTCCTAGAATCTAAACTGTGAAATTTCAAAGCGCGCGAAATTGTTTGGATAGGCCTACACTAAAAAGAATCTGTACTTATTTGAAGCACATATATATAGGTCAATTGTCAAGCCAGTTGGGCCATATCGGGCATAACCTACGCTGAACTTCCCTCCTCGAGTCACTAGCAGTACCGCACGACAGACACAAGAGAACATTAACTAGGTTTAGCAAAATAAGATGAAATGACCGACATTTACATAAATCCATGTATTCTACTTATATTAAGTTACTGGAAAAGGTGGAAAGGGTTTGTTCTATATTTAGCTATTAGTAACGGAACTGAGGAAGAGTGGGCAAGGGGACCGAAAATTTTGGATTTTATCGCATAAATGACCCTTTTGTAAGTCAAAAATAAGTAAATCGACCAGGTCGGTAGCGACAGCATTTTCCCGACAGGGGGCCGGATCATGCAGTGACCCGAAGTTCCGACAGCCCCTATGTCGAGGGGGTGGTAAGGAGGGTATATGAAGGAGCCTAAATATCCCAAGTCATTGCAGGGCATATTATGCCTAATATCACTGAATACTTCATGAGCCGAGTTGCGCACTGATAGTGTACTTTTGAATCTGAAATGTAAAATTGCAAAGCGCGAGAAGCGCGCGATTTTTTTTTTTTTTTTTTGTTTTGATTTTACACAAAACATATATGTCATGATTAAGAACAAAAAGAAAAAAGAAAACATGTAGGGGTTGTAGACCATATCAGGGATAACATACATTTTATCGAAACCACCTGGACTACCCTACGAAATACGCAAACTTTTCTCCTTGAGTCGCTCACCAACTGACCTTAACGCATGACACACAAGACAACAGCAAGTAGACTTTGCGATATGGGATGGAATTTACGACCTCTACATAAACTGTGTACCAGGCGCGGTTTTAGGGGGGGGCTTTGGGGGCTCAAGCCCCCCCAAAGTTCGCTCAAGCCCCCCCAAAATTTTCAGAGGTTGTGTTATGCTATATTTGCGTGTACTAAGAAAAACAAAATTGCCCAATACACTTGTACACATCTTGGTCCAGTGGATTTAGTTTGTCAAGGGAAACTGTCATCTGTGTCTCGAAATCACATATTAGTTTCACGATTTCATACAATGGAAGTTGGGTCAGATAAGTAACATAAGTAACATCTATGATAGTATGTACGTACATGTAAATCAAGTTAACGGATTAATCATCTGTTGGAAGTTCAAAACGAGTCATTTCGTCGCTGATCTCGTCAAGCTATACTAGCAGTCCTTTTAAGTCAAATCTACAGACCGAATCGTTATTCCCATTAATGTGAACAGGTCCAGTTGCTCGTATCTCTCAGTAACGTTTGCTACTTTCTTCCAAATAAAAAAAATATGCCTGTATATACGTTACATCTATGTTATGGTCAGGGGCTGTGTCACTCAGGAGGAAGGGGGGCCTATCCCCCTGTAATTTGCAGGAAAAGAGAAAAAGAGTAGGAAAAGAAGACGTAAAAGAGAAGAAAGAGGAGGGCGGGGTAGGCCTATATCTGATCCATATAGTTAATTCAGGGCTTCCAAGAGGCCATTTTCCGGTTTCTACCAGCCTTTAGATACGATTTTATAATGCACAAATGAAGCAAGGCAAATTTTCTGAATAGTTCGAGAACATTTCTCTGGACTCCACGCAGGTATTTTTGCGTAAAACTTTCCCCGACTAGAGGGCAGTAATGTGTCCAAAAGGGGACTTCAGGAGGTTTGTTGATACATACCCTAAGACAAAAAAGGCTCCTCTTTCACCTAACCAAAAATATTAAGAATGTGTTTAACCCATATGATCGGGTCTAAAAATATCCCAAAGACAACACCATTTTTGCATCTAAGCAATCTTCAAGTAACCAAAATTTCTCAAAAGGGGAGGGGGATCCCTCCCCTTAGACCTATCCCCTAGAACAGCCCTCTTTTACCCAACCAAAAATTAGAATTCACGAAGTTATGAACATTTTCTAGCCATATACCAGTCAAAACTGTCCCGAAGACCGCACCATTTTGCATCTTAGCAACCTTAAGGTAACCAAAATTTCTCACAGGAGAGGGGAACACCCCTCCCTTTTGACCTCTCCCCTAGGACCGCCCTCCTTCCCCCAACCAAAAATTAGAATGCACAAAATTATGAACATTTTCCAGCCATATATATCAGTCAAAAAATAACCGTAAGACCCCACCATTTTGCCCTTAGCAAATTTAAATTAGCAAAAATTTCTCAAAGGGAGGGGAACGCCCTTCCCCTTAGACCTCTCCCCTAAGAAGGCCCTCTTTCCCCCAACCAAAAATTAGAATTCACAAAGTTATGAACATTTTCCAGTCATATAGTCAAAAAATTACCCAAAGAACGCACCATTTTGCATCTTAGCAACCTTAAATTAGCAAAAATTTCTCAGAGGAAGGGGACACCCCTCCCCTTAGACCCCTCCCCCACGACGGCGATCACCCAACCCATGTCCCCTATCAAAATAATCTTACGCCGTCCCTGGTTATGGTACTGTTTTTATTATCATTGGTTTCAGCTTGCGCGTGACCGATTTACATATTTGAGAGAAAATTTTATGATTCTTCCGTTTCAAGTCCCTCTAAGCCCCCCCAAAAGTCTCGATCTAGAACCGCGCCTGCTGTGTACCCTTCCTACATGTTACTTTTTAAGTTTAACAGGTCTTGTGCTATCAAGCAGTTAAGAATGGAAGTACTGAAGAAACTGGAGTGACTCTACCGCGCGCTTAGCGCGCCGAAAATTTTGGGTTCTTTTAAGGGAAATTGTCCTCTTGAGAGCAAAAAACAAGGAAACCGTAGGGGCGACTTGTCGCCGTTGGGGACTACACACTTTACCGTATCGACTAAGACTCCCCGACTGTAAAAAAAACTGTAAAAAACTGTAAAACTTCCCCGACGGGGGCCATGACCCCCCTGTACCCCACCTGGCGCCATCACTTCGCGGCGTGAACCAAGAAAAATTGACCCTTCTCAGACCTTGCAATCTATACTTAGGCCATCTTCATGTTTCATGCTTTGTTTGTTTTTCATTTCCATGGAAACATTACGTTTCTTTGATATACCCTCCCTTGCTGTACATACAACCATGTCGTCTAGAGGCAGGAAGGAAAATATAGTGAAATACCGCCTATAGGTCACTGGCACTTCCCATGTGCAAGAAACTCCAGGAAAACACCCACTCTTTTGCATGGAATAATGTTTAAACGTGGTCTTGGTCATAACGTACTCTTGGATAAAAAAGGAATATATCTTGTGTAACAAATGAAAGGGATTCAGTATATAAGCGAATTTTGGATTATAATACCTTCCAGAACAATGGTAACTTCTTTAGATGTATGTTCCAACTGAACAGTCTCATTTTCCCTGAACGTCTTTACATCCAAAGGATGTCCAAAGTATGATTATCCTTCTCGATTTCTGATTATATTAAGTGATTCCAATTCAACGACAACCACTTTCAGTCAACACAATATTTGAATTTTTCAGCGAGAGTACAAGCGAAAAACTGGAGTCGCGTTCCCATTTTTTTAAAACAGAGTTAGGCACTACTGGATGCGATTTCATTGCACATGGGAACCAAGATTAGAGCTGGACCTCCTCTTGAAGGACTCACTGACTCTATAAGGATTTTGAATGAGAGAGAATCGGGACGATAGAAGGAAAAATACGCTGTCAGCAAACTTATAATAATGGCATCTTTAATACATTGTTGTAACTGAAAATAACCTTCAAAATATACGGGGAAAATAAACAATATATTACACAAATGCAAAAATCCTCGAAAATCAAAGGGGGGGGGTTAAACCCCTAAACCCCCCTTGGATCCGCCCCGTGCTAATTGCCGACAAGGGCGACTGTTCACGGGAAAGATTTCTAGGGGAGATTGTGAGGACAAGAATGCCGGAAAACCTTTGTACAATACTATTTCATTGAAGTGCATATTTTAAATAATCCATATGTTCTGCAAATGACGATTTATGTGCACATTTAGATTTGGGGGGGATGTGACTTGGTGAGTTGCATTGATCGAAAAGAGCGCAAAAATACTTTGGCACACATTTAAGTAAAGGCGTCGGCAAAGACGGGGGACCTAACAAGGTTACTGTATTGAGAATCCTGAAATGTACCAGCGTTTCTGTCCGGTAACGCTCTGTTACGGAGCGTCCCTCCAGCAGAAGACTAGCAATGACCTCACATTTCTGGGAATAGGTATGGATCTAAGAGACTTCCCTCTACAGAATCAGTAGGATAGGCCACCTCCGTACAAGCCATCCAGTGATATTAGAAAAACCCATTGATAATACCAGGCTTTCTTGCCATTTTGTAACTCGAGGCCCACTTGTGATTGTTGAAATTACTGGAGGACCACTTTTGACCAGTTACTGAAAATGAGGTTGCACTTTTATTAGTTTCAACACAAAGCAGCGTACACAATAGTACAACTAAGATTTCAGTGAATCGGATAAGAAAAGTACGAAGCTTTTAAGGTGTCATGCAGATGTTGAGATATTATGTCACTTTCTCGACTTTTTTATCAGTAAAATATTCAGATGTTGACATCCGAGATCTTTTTATCTCAATATTTTAGCGTAAAATATTGAAATATTACATTACAGGATCTCAATATCTTAATATCTTTAATGAACGATATTGAGAAATTGACATCCGAAATCTTGTGTTCTCAATATTTTAGAGTGAAATATTGAAATATTACATTACAGGATCTTAATATCTTAATATCTTTACTGAAGGATATTAAGATATTGACATCCAACGGCTCGTTTTTTTCAATATTTTATTGTAAAATATTGAAATATTACAATACAGGATCTTAATATCTTAATATCTTTTCTGAAGGATATTGACGTATTGACATCCAATATCTCGTTATTTCAATATTTTAGTGTCAACTATTGAAATATTACATTACAGGATGTTAATATTTTAATATCTTTACTGAAATATATTGAGATATTAACATCCGAAATCTTGTGTTCTCAATATTTTAGCATAAAATATTGCAATATTTACAGGATCTCAATATCTTAATATATTCACTGAAAGATATTGAGATATTGACATCCAGCATCTCGTTATTCCAATATTTTAGTGTGAAATATTGAAATACTACATCAAAGGATCTCAATATCTTGATATCTTTTCTGCGGGATATTGAGATATTGACATCAAACTTCTCATTATCTCAATATTTTAGTGTAAATATTGAAATATTTCATAACAAGATTTCAATATCTTGATATCTTCACTGAACGATATTGAGATATTGACATCTAGCCTCTCGTTATGTCAATTTTTAGCGTAAAATATTGAAATATTTCATTACAGGATTTCAATATCTTAATATCCTTCAGAAAAGATATTAAGATGTTAAAATCCTTTGATGTAATATTTCAATATTTTACGCTAAAATATTGAGAACACATGATTTCGGATGTCAATATCTCAATATCGTTCATTAAAGATATTAAGATATCAAGATCCTGTAATGTAATATTTCTATATTTTACGTTAAACTATTGAGAGATAACAAGATGTTGGATGTCAATATCTTAATATACTTCAGTAAAGATATTAAGATATTGAGATCCTGTAATGTAGTATTTCAATATTTTATTGAAATAACGAGATTTTGGATGTCAATTTCTCAATATCCTTCAGAAAAGATATTAAGATATTAAGATCCTGTTATATAATATTTCAATATTTTACACTAAAATATTGAATAAACGAGATATAGGATGTCAATATCACAATAACGTTCAGTCAAGATATTCAGATATTGATATCCTGTAATGTAATATTTCAATATTTTACGATAAAATATTGAATAACGACCCGTTGGATGTCAATATCTCAGTATCGTCCAGTGAAAATATTCAGACATTGAGATCCTGTAATGCAATATCTCAACATTTTACGCTAAGATATTGAGATAACAAGATCTCAGATGTCAACATCTAAATATTTTACTGAAAAAAGTCGAGAAAGTCACTTAATATCTCAACATTTGCATGACACCTTAAAAGCTCCGTAGAAAAGGTATTGAAAATGACGGAAAGAAACTCTTGTCCCTTTTTCCGGTTCGACTCCTGCGACCCACTCTGCGGCCCTCTTGAGCAAATTGGTAGGCCCCGACCTATACCGGTTTAGAAACACTGGCATATAGAAAACAGTAAACAATGATAGTCATCTCCTCTTTTGAAGCACTGTACCTGTCTCCCTCCCCCATGTCAGGATTCCTGGCCAATGATGTGAGACTGAAGTCCGTGGGAAATACATGTGTTTGAGAGAACATTTGCAATTTTTTTCGCTTTCTTCTCCTTCATGTCCTTCTCTGAAGACTCTGGGGAAGAGAAAACGAACAGGCATATTCATTCTGCCCCTGGCATATTTCAGCTAACAGATTTTCTACATCAGGTTTACATCCAAGGATTCCATGTAGGTTGCCATTTTGTAATTCACGGGAACCAATCTTTGTATGGTGATTGGTTGTAACTCGCAACTTGTTTCGCGAAACGCTAAACGGGCTACGCACACGAGAGACCGAAACACTTGTTTAGCTAAACACTTGTTTCGCAAAACAAGCATTGCTTGTTTCGCGAAATGCTATTGTTTGTTTTCGTCCAACGCACACGGAAGTCAGCGTGTGAAAAAAACGAAATGTGTTTTCTGTTTCGTGTTTTGCGTTTTCTGTCGTCCGTGTGCGTTCGGCTGTAGGGGCTGGGGACCTAGGCCACCATGTCCCCCCGGTTAAAGGAAAATGTCTCAGTGGTACTTGCATGCACACCTAATCGAAGAAACTGTAACGAGTGTATCTTTTAAACCTCTTTTTGTGCCGACGTCAAAGGGTTAATTTAATCAAGGAGTTCTTAAGCAGGGAATTGTGAATAACCACATGATGCAAAAATTGCCTTAGCTGAAATCAGTCATAGTTTTTAGGGGAAAACTGCTGTTCCCAATTAAAGTACCCGACCACTGGTTGTTACTTCAATTAGCTGTTCCAATGAGCAGTAGTTTCGTTAAAAGCTTTGATGGCCATTCTGATACTAGAGTAGCCCAACAACCAAGGGGGTTTACATTACAACTGACCACAAAAAATTCTGCCCTGAAATTAGTACTAGCAAAAAGGGATCAAATTACCCATGGTCACTGAAGGTTAGGTCAGTTGGTGTTGATAACAACTCTTGACAAGTTTTGGCATAGGAAGATATGCGAAATGAACTTATTGCCATTGTACACGTATGTTTACAGCGAAAAACTAGAAATTAAATTATTGGCATGGCAAATCCTACGTAGCCTCACGATGAGTTCGAAATAAAACCTTCTAGTAGCATGTGAAACGCGACTGAGTTCTGGCTATCCGATTGTTATGGGCTAAAATGAAAACTCGGTTAAAAGTGGTCCTCATGCGGTCGGCGTGAAACTGACTCTTCAGAACACCTTGCCCATGCTACTCACTAAATCGACCAAAGGTCATGCGAGATCTGTGTTACGGAGAAACTTGCACTGTGTACCATGGGCGGCTCTAAGAAATTTTGTTTGGGGGGGGGGGCAAACTCAAGTCCGTATTCAGGGAGGTTCGGAAGACACCCCCCCCCCCGCAAAATTAATGGCCAGCTCCGGATAGTACAATAGGAGTATGGTTATTATAATGTATCACAGCGATGCTCCCATGTAGTTTTCAAGAGCTCTTCAAAAACCATTTCAGGCAGTCAGTCATGAGCTGACTACTTTAAAAATAAACATAGGTGTAGGAAGCTTTTCGAGACGGGGGGGGGGACTGAACCTTGTTTCGGATCGCCATCCTGGGGGAGGGGTCTGAGGGGAGGGGGTATTTGGGTATTTGAGGGTCCTCAGATGCAATTTGGTGCAACATTTTGGACAAACTTTAAGGGAAATTACAGCAAATCTTTGACATTTCTTACAGAAGAGACAAATAAGGGGTTTTCACCCTTGGATCTGGGGGGGAGCGGAAGCATACTTCAGCCCCTCACATTTTTGACTTGAGGCTTTAGCCCCCAGCCCCGCCCCCCCCCCGCTTCCTACGCCTATGAAAATAAATACAACCATATCAGCCGATCGCTACTCCATAGGGGGGAGTAAGACGCAGGTGAAATGGGCAAAGCGGCTTGATCCATTTGTATAAAATGAGCCCCACCTTTAAATATTTTTTTTTCATTGTGTCACACAATGTGTTTCAGCTTTGCCAAGAAACCATAAAATGTTGCCGGGTTTTCTGGGTTGTTTTCTTAAACTAACGAAAATTTCGAGCACTGAAGACACTTGAAAACGATGAAATGATAGCATTATTTTGGATCTCAGTACCGTTCCGAAACGGAATTTTTTAAAGGGGGAGGGCAATTCCCCTAACTCAGAAAGACGTCTCATCCTATATACAAATAGCTAGGCCAAAAAGTTTCACTACACTGAACTTAGATTGACTGTTTGGTGTCTTTATTTTAAATCAACTGAAACGGTATACTTTAGCACAGAAGTGGAGAACCTTTTGCTTATAACATGCCATTTGACAGTCATAAGACCGCTCGTGGGCCAACGGCGCTGTCAATTTGGACAAGGGAAGGGAAATCTCTTCTTCTATGGGAAACACAATACGTTTAGGCTACATGCCCGTTACAACTTTTTGTAGACAGACAGCTATGCTAATCTGGCCAGGTGACAGCCGGGAAAAACTGCTTTTAGTCGTGGATGATAATCAACACGACCAACTGAGGGTTATTTATTGAATGACTCCGAAAGCCCTGAGGTGTCTGCAAAACTATGGGCATTTAACTCCAGCATTACCTTTACCCTCTGTAAATGACATTATGATGCCTAAACTAATCAGATTACAAAAATCACAGCCTGATCATTTGTTTTGAAAACCTTAGCTTGCAGTAATGGTAGGTCCATTGGTGATGTCAGAAGTATATATAGTAGCAAACAAGCAACTAAGAAAACGCGCGCGAAGCGCGCCACAAAAAATGTCGTTTTGAAAGCACTTTATTAATGTTTAACCTTCGCGACATTGCATTGGAAAGTTATTCACTTCGGTAATATTAAACCGAGTCAAGGAAAAGGAGGGCCTAACCCATCTCGAAGTACATGTTTTGTTTTATAATTTAGGCCTATCTATTATTTTTTTTTTTTGGAAAATTGAAGACCATGCTTTGCAAACTTTTTTTGGGGGGGGGGGCAAGTGCCCCCCCCCGTGTCCCTATTGCGAGCCGCTAATGCTGTATACCAGGGACAATTATCAACTAGAACCCTGTATTCTCCCAAAATCATCTTTACAAAGAAAAATGCAGTCACGACACATGTATTCTACTTTATGTAGGCATAATAGCCCGAGCAACTCTCTGGTAATGCACAGGCTTGTTCAGTTGCCCTTGGTACTCTAGACTATAGTGCAACGCACACTATTCAATGCGTCAACTTACTACAGGTGGCGATCAACTACGTACAAGCCTATGCTGTAATAAATTCATTAGATTGATGGTCCAGGCAATGAATGAGAAAGCATAGGCCTATAGTTAACCTGATGTGATGAATTTAGGTGAAATATGAAACTTGTGCGTGGCATTCATGTCCTGATTTGTTTTATCAACTATTCCCCTCATCTAGACTATGTTCTGTCACGTACTCTGAAAGCCACTGTTAAAATTTGGACCCTAAATACTCAAGTATGTGCCGTCTTCCATTGTTGTCACCTCGATCGTAGAGTCTTACATTAAACTAGTTCCAAAGAACTGCAGTCGTGTACGTCCGTTGACTTTACATGTCAGTGGTGCACTACACTGTAGTAGACCCATGGATGCACTAGGTTAACGAGCTGAACACCTAAAGTAGGTAAGTGGTACTTCCCGCGCGAGCTGGAGACCGTAACAGAAAATGACAGCCATGTTGCTGAGCTTTAATCGTTTTACTCGGCGCATGTAGCATCCAAAAGTGATTATTTAAATTAAGCTAGAATTGTAAGCGTTAATTCGTAATCATCTTCATAAAATCATAACAAAAGTTCATCCTGTCGAAAATGTGGCTAAGTTTTATTGCACAACGTCACAATCTATGCTTTGATTGCTGACAACACCTTGTCTTGGTCCTTGATGGTTTTCGATCATGAACATTATAGAACGTCTCTGTGATAATTACAAATCACGGGAAAGTAAAATGTCGGAAACAGTTGCAGTTGTCGTGTATTAATCCGCTTTATGGAAACTGTGTGCTAAAAGGGGTTGTTTTTCCCCGAAGTGTATGCATTTGTATCTTCGTGCGTGACAAATCACGGAAAATCTGTAGGACGATTCCAGGGACGTAGCCTATGAGGCTACGTAATAAGCTGTGCGCATGCGCTCTTTTAATTACCTGTTAAATATTCATAGCTCCTTAAATTCAAACGGTAGCCTTCGGTAGGGGTCAAAGAAGGCCTCATTTTGGTCACAGTAAAAGCTTTTATGAACAAATTCCAACGGGTATCTTGAAAAATCTAATATTACTTCCAGTTTTAAACTTTTTTCACTTCTTATCCAAAAAAATTGTTATTTAATAGCTCTTAAAGATTTTGGTGGAATTTTTACCCAAATATGGCGTAAAACGGCTCAAAATTTTCTAAAGCTTGTTATATCCCAACGACAGTTTGCACTAAGTACAGGTAGGTCCCACATGATAGAGGAGGATGTTTTTCCTTATGAATAACCATTAGCTAAGCTGCCCAATTGGCAATTACGAAAAAATACTTGCTTGAATATGATTGTTTTGAAGCAGTTTTCTGCCATCTCGTGGCAGTGTAGCCTAAGGGCAAGAATTTATATAGAAGATTAATTTCGTTGACACGATGAAGACACTCTAGACCGTAGAAAGCCACAGAGGGGAAAAGTAAGTTGTTCTGCAACAATGAAATGAACATTTTTTAATCCAATCCATCAACCTATCCCGTCTTCAGCCGAGTCCAGGCTTTCACCACCTCGTGTATAGCCCAAGGCTACAGTACACTTTGCACACCTTGCGCCTAGGTTAGGGCCTAGGATTATGTAATTAAACGTTAAGGTAATGGTAATGCAGTGAACGTGTTGTTAGAATTATAGCCATACTTTACCGCGACTGACCGAGTGTAAAACATCAGGATACCAGCCCAAAAGTTAGGCCCTGGGAAATTTCTGGTTACATTTCTCCATGTCCAACCATGAAAATTGAGATATCCATGCTCTAGCGGAAAGCGAATGGCAAAAGGGCCGTAAGACTGGTATGAAAATGCCTAGGCCGAGGCTTAGGATGAAAACAAGAATTGATTAAAGGCTGCCTAGACGTAGGCCTATATGTTGGCCAAGACTATGCATGGGCTAGACATAGTAACGTGGATGCTGCTCCGTACGTTTTTGCTCCAGGATTGACGATTGTGGTGGGCATTACAAGGCTGTTGCCTTATTCTTGTGCCCCAGTTCCTGTAAGATGAGCAGTCTTGGTCAACCACTTGAACCAGTAGTACCAAGAACCTGTGTTTAGACCTAGGGCCTAGGCTAAGCCAGATGGGTGAATCTTGGAAGCGAGTTGGAATAAAAAACAAGCTAGACCTAGGTTAGGCCTAAGTCAAGTTCATATTCATGAGTCTTGTACGTCTAGTGTAGACCTAAGCCTTACGTTATGTTTTTCTTTGGCTAATTATTATTGATATGAGTTACAGTATGGTGGAATAAAACTTCCAGGGAGGCTGAGAAATTTCATTTGCTTGAGATATGCTAAAATGCATTGGCTTTCAACTTACTTTTTGACTGTATATTTTTCACTGCAAACTAGCTACAGGCTGTAGTCAAAGCCACAGCTTTAAAATTTTCTGCTGCGGCATGTTTCTACTAAATTCAAATTGAGTCCTACACAAAATATGATTATTTTCTACCAAATAGGATATAATGTGTGTAACTTTTTGCTTCAAGTATGATGAATGATCGTTGTACAGCAGACAATTTTATAAGCACAGTATAAATGGCACCCGTGTTTTGTTGGCATATGAACGCTGACACCTTGGCCTAACTCTCGCGTCGACATTACATGGAACGTACCCAGGACCAAGAGGAATAAATTAATGCTATTTCATCAGAAAGTGACCTTGTTAGGGCAGTGCGGTACTAACACCTTCATAAGCGTAATGTGCAAAAGCCTCAGGACTAACTCGATCCGTTTCAGCTTAGAGGCTAACTATTTATCCACCCTTTTCACTTCAGTAATATGGCACGCCAAAAGGCTCACAACATATGATGATGTACTAAAAATACACGTACATGTACTAAAATTACACGTTCATGTACCAAAAGTACACGATGATGTACTAACTTCATACGATCATGATGTAAATTTACACCATCATGTACTAAATATATATGTTCACCATGTTAAATGTTACGATGTATATGTAAAACCACACCTTGTACATATAAAAACACACGTTGTACATGTAAAAACTTACGATCATCATGTTATTATTGTCCTCCCCGCATGCCATACTGAGTGAGCCTTTCGGCGTTCACGAAGTCCGCCGAAAGGCTCACCGACATACTTTCATCATCTAAACTCATGCGATGTACTAAAAATACACGTTCATGTGCCAACTGCTTACGATCATGTACTGAATGCATGCGTTCATGTACTGAATGCATACGTTCATGTACTGAATGCATACGATCATGTACTGAATGCATACGTTCATGTACTGAATGCATATACGTTCATGTACTAAGTGCATTGTCAATTTGTACGATGTACATGTGTAACTCACGTGTTTATGATCGGTCATCCAGTTGACTGAATCCAAATGTGTTAGTGGAATCATCACCGGGTTAAGTACTGTTTAGTCTTCTGCACTTGTTGGGTAGGCCACGCTAGTATAGACCGTTAATAATGCGCGTGTATACATGGCATCATCAGTATTACGCAACAGTTACAAGCTTAGCCTAGGCCTAGTAGACAGTGCGTATTCGTTAAATAAATTTAAGATGGCGGAATACTCTCCTAGATTAGAGACGGAAGAAGGCAGATTAATAGAATATGTAGAGATGGGGTTTTCAAACAAGGAAATCGAAGAATTGCTAAAAATAAGCAATTCGACAGTAAAACGCAGGAGGGCAGAACTTGGTGTAAGGAAAAAAGGATCTAACTACTCTCATGAACGGTGAGCTCAAACTTCCTGTGTGTTTGTCAACCCTAGGGAATCAATGATCCCGCCCATCTTGATCAGAGCACTCTTGAGCAGATCTTGCTATTCTGAATTTGACTTTCACATCACAGTCAGGGAAACAAAATAATGCCATGCATCATATGCTATTGGCGCGCGAGATACGTCTCAGGTGTTTTAATGTGTACGTGCACTGTATTTAAGTGTCAGCACTGGGTGTGTCCGGCCGTCCGAGGAGCTTATCGAGACGGCATTACCGGACTATTGCAAGAGGTGCTATCCCCGTTGTTGCTATTCTATGTTTTCAGGAAATTTGCATAAATTGAAATTACTTTTCACAGAAATGTTCCCCCATGCACACCTATCACGTAGTTGTGATATTGTGTATTTTGCATGCTGATCGTGAGTTTTGACTTTTCAGTACATGAACGCATGCATTCAGTACATGATCGTAAGCAGTTGGCACATGAACGTGTATTTTTAGTACATCGCATGAGTTTAGATGATGAACGTATGTCGGTGAGCCTTTCGGCGGACTTCGTGAACGCCGAAAGGCTCACTCAGTATGGCATGCGGGGAGGACAATAATAACATGATGATCGTAAGTTTTTACATGTGCAACGTGTGTTTTATGTGTACAAGGTGTGGTTTTACATATACGTCGTAACATTTAACATGATGAACATATATATTTAGTACATGATGGTGTAAATTTACATCATGATCGTATGAAGTTAGTACATCATCGTGTATTTTTGGTACATGAACGTGTAATTTTAGTACATGTACGTGTATTTTTAGTACATCATCATATGTGGTGAGCCTTTTGACGTGCCATACAGTAATGCATTAAATGATGCTTGAAGAATAAAAACTCGTATGAGGAGTAATTGTTTTGGTAGAAAATCTGCTCTTGTCTTGTATCGCTGCACCGCAAGGTATCAACTGAAGCACACTTGGGTCCTGCTGCCTTAAAGCATTTCCAAATAAGGATCAACTGCCTGCACTAAGAATGCCAGGTGTAACATGTATGGTATAGGGTAGGCGTAATGTAGGCAGGAGGCCGGGGACACCCTTACAATTTAATGAGGTAGGGGTGTGCAAACGAGAGCTGCCTTGGCAAAACTTTGAGCTCTTAATTGGTAAGTACTTGTAGGAACCCATAGGGGCAGGGAAGGGTCAGCTAACCTGGCTGATCTATGAGGAAAACTAGCACTGTGGTGATTTGAGTACTTGGGGGTACTGCTTCATTGAATGTTTAGAATATATGCCCCTTTCATTGCTCGAACAAACACGCAGATTCAATGTCTGTTTCCAGTGTGGTTTAGATATATGTACAAGTAGTTCAGTCTTTTCCCCTAATATAGCTTCCGTCTGGACGGTGTACCCCATCTTGTCATTCTGTGTCACTTCTGAGAGCTGGCCACAGCTGGTATGGGTTTAAGGACCTGTGTTACATTTTAGTCCCACCCCCACCCATTTCGTCCTGAAAAAAGATGTAGAAACATTACACACAACACAAGTTGTATGAAGTTTGAAAGACATCAATTTCTTTTATTGATAAACTTCAGAACAATATTTTTTCAGGAACTGGATGAAAGTGCTGCTGGCCTCGTCTGGATCCAGCGTGTGGTAATCATGGACTTGAGAATTGCCAGGTCGCCATTAAATCCTCTAATGTTAGCCTTAACGTTGTTCAATCTGGCGTGTACCAACTCCACACCCTGCTCCCCAAGGCCAACTTTCCATTTCTTCATGAATGGAATTACATGATCCTCAAGGATGTGCATTTTCGGCGGGATAGACTCTTGAGGGAAGTTTTTTCTGAAGTATTCCAAGTATGCAGCTATAGTGTTTTCTATCAAGAGAAAAGCATCATGCGTAAAAATATGGCTTACTAACTCTTAACAAACCTTTCCACTGTGGAAGTGTGGACTAACTGCTGCTTTTTTCAGAAGGACCATAGGTAGAGAAAGGGAGAGGGGATCTCCCAATCAGGCTGAATATTTTGTTTCTTTCAGACAAGATATCCTACTTCCAAAGAAGCATCAAAATTTTCTACAAAAGTTGGAAGTAGTCTTGTATGCTACATGTGAAGGACAAAGCAGATATGAACAAGAAAGAAGAAGTTTTGCCTTTCCATAAACAGATCACAGTATTTAGCAGTTCAAAACTACTTGCAAGTAGTATGCACTTTCAAAAATATTTGGACAAAAAATGATTG
Source organism: Holothuria leucospilota (assembly GCA_029531755.1). NCBI lineage: Eukaryota > Metazoa > Echinodermata > Holothuroidea > Aspidochirotida > Holothuriidae > Holothuria > Holothuria leucospilota. The sequence continues at coordinate 30,506,838 of CM055966.1, read as the reverse complement.
CAATACCTAGGGCTGTTATGTCTTCATCAGTCACATATCCAGCTGTATTGTATTGTTTGTGGCACAACCCGAATAGGCGAAAGAGAGTTTTGTATGATGATGTCATTACTTCAGCGTCCTGCACTAAACTTGGACAAAGCTTGGTTGTCACCTCAATAACATCGAACATCAACTGGTCGATATTTTCTTTCTGTGGAATACAAATAATTATCAAATAAGGAATTGCAATACACAGAAAGGATTTCCTCATCATAGCAAAGATTTTGAGGAACTAAAATACACATTCATTATTAAAACTTATTTACCAACATCTGTGTACATGGTTGCCTACAAAACTCTTGCCATGGTAGGCTTGCTTTGTCACCCTGAATTTCTTCAGTGTCTCATGCAGTTGCTGCACCATAGGCCCTTTTTCTTTGGAGAAACCAGCATATTTCCTTACTTGTTCAGCTTCAGTTCTCTAAGATGGAAGAAAATAGGTTGCTGACAGTGTATGTCATGGTGAATAGTGAGGGTTGTATTTATCTCACTACTGTATACTTATTACTTACTACTTTGTCCCGCTCCTCCAAATGCTGCTTTATAGTACTGTGGTAAATTTGAGCTTGGTCTTCTTCTTGGATATTCGTTATGTGCTCAATAAGAATGTTGGCTTCTTCGTCAAGACTATTTGCTTCCTCCTCGAGCTGCCGTGCTTTGGTGTATGCAGCTGTGGTGGAAGGAAAATCCTTGCTGCTTTCTGGGGTGGGGTGATGAAGTGTTTTTGCCATCTTCACATCCAATAGATGGCATTGATTTTCGAAGGATGCAAAGTGCTTGAGGTATAAACCTAGGCTTAAGTGTACACCTGGTGGACAGACCTGTTCAACAGGAAGAGAAATGAGGTAGTTTTACACAGAGGTGAACCTAGCCAGGTACAGTACATCAAAGGAAGTACAGTGTAGAGACAAATCAATTGGTTTAATAAGTGTTTGATACAAACCTGATCTATTGGAATGTTGAAGAGTGCATCTGCTATGACATTGTAAAAATTTTTTGCCTCTGAGAGCTTTGCACCAATCTGAACAAACATGTGGTTGAAATTCTGCAACTTTTCGAGAGTCCTGTTCTCTGATCGCCCCCTTTCTTTTAAGGGAATCTTCATCCCTTCTTTAGTGATGTTGCACCACAGACAACAATGAAGACCTGCCAGAAAACATTTTGACATTAATCATGAAGTTATATTTCCTTTTTTCTTAAATCGTAACTCTTTTGTTGTAATCATCAAAATACAATTAAACAATACTAACCACTTGCTCCTGTTAGACCGTAAACTTTGCTGAGGTATCCATAATCCCCAAAAAGAAACAGTCGAAGTTTTTTTGTCGTTGAAAGTAAGGAAATGGGTGACATTTAGTACTAAATATGTTTACATAAATTTTGTTATTTCAATTTCTAATTTGCTTTCATGCTTTAAATACCTACTTCCATTGTTTGCTGGAAAAATCCGAAAGCTGTTGACAATGTTCTTTCAGACCAACTTTGAGGTTGTGAAGGGAGCCATCTACTTGGAAGATGGTAGTCACTATTGTGTTGTGTGGTGAGTTAGGGTGTTCCACATTCCCGATCTGGAATACTTGTTTAAAATTTCCTCCACCTTTGTCACCACCTATCTTCCGCCATATTTCATCCTGTGGAATGGCATCATTCCACTTCAAGTAGTTAAGGCTGCCAGAAAAATAAAGGTGACATTAGGTTGAAAATATATTGGAAATTTAAATTTTTTGCTTGTCATTCACCAAAAGTACACAGTTATTTAGCTCCCCCCCCCAAAAAAAAATTAAATGAGTTTAAAAGTTGTAACAGGTGGGTCCAACTTAAGGTGAACAGAAATTACAGAATGCATTACCTGTTAAGTCCATCGAGCTGTTGGAAGACTTTGTCTTCAAGTGATTTGACACTGACCCAAGGAGTCCTCTTGATTATGGTACCTCCATCCTCATCTTTGTAAACCAATGGCAACCATTGAGCATTTATATTGTCATTGATAATATAAGCCTGTTGTGCACGAAGAGAAGCCTCACTTTCAGATGCTATACCGAACTGCTTCAGCAATCTGTAAAATGGAAAAGAATAAAAAGAAAAATATAATACACCAGCCTCAACTAAAAACAGTAAATGAAGTAAAATATAAAAGAAAGCAAAAAGAACTGGTTTTAGCCACGTATTGCATGTTACCCAACAGTGTGAGTTCTCAGCCAACCTACTGTACCTGTATATATCCAAGAATACCTGTAACGTGAGATTTTTCAAGTTAAGTAAGGGAAAAGTCATTATCAATGAATTTGATAAGGTAGCTTCAAATCATGTAATATTCAAAAGATTTAGTCAAGCAAGTATGGGAATTTTGTTTTTTATTGATGGTTTTGAACCATCTGGTACTTGAGCTTACAGTAGTAACATTTACGTACCTTTTTAGCTCTCGTACCTTTTTCCATGAATTGCAGATGTCGGCCTTGACGGTAAGAAATTCACCCTTTGGAAGGGTTACCCTTGTCAGGTTCATATCGTAGAGCATTTCCTCCAAATTCTTGAAAGACCTCACTTCGTGTACAAATTGAGCATCAGGATGCCCTTTACTGAGTATTTCTCTCGTCTTTGCTAGTATCTGGGACCGCTTTTGATTCCTTGACAAAGTCAAAGGAATCTATGCGATGGTGATGTCGTGTGTGTGTATGTGTGTGTGTATGTGACGCTTGGCTTGTAAACACGATATCTCAAGAAGGGTAACTCCGAGGGATCTCATACTTGGCAGGTAGGTTGCCCATAATGAATAAATGATCCCTATTGTTTTTGGTGGAAGTCAAAGGTCATTTGGGGTCACCAGAGGTCAAATGGTAAATATCTTGGAAATTGCTTGTAAACACTCTATCTCACAGTGGCGCCGGCACGGGGGGGCATGGGGGGCGCGTGCCCCCCCCCAATCGATTTCAGAAAAAATTTTTTGAAAATTTTAAAATGATTCCAAAAGGCGTTTAAGCTATAGATTTCTGTATGGGGTAGGGTGAGGTGTGTTTTCAACCGAGTGATGGATCTATTGTAACCATTTTCCATCACAAATGGTTCTCAAACTATCAGAATTATCGCAAATCCTTTTCAAAATTTTCGCGCCCTCCGCGCGCTTCAAACCTTACCTCAATATTGTCCTAATTATCAATAATTTCCGGTAGCAACTCCCACAGAAGCACAGTAGCAAAAGCTGAAAGCTGTTTACGAATTCTCAGGTAAACTCGGACTGGCTTTGTGATTGGCAAATAGGTTTGTTGGGGAATTGAAAGTGTCTCGATGCAGAGCATGAATGCAGGTTTTGTCATGGTCATCTTATTTAATAAAAAATTTCGGCGCGCTTCGCGCGCATGCGTCACGGTTTTCACTTCACCTCATGACTATTTTTAAGGTTATAACACATGCAACTATTCTGATCACGACACTTTTCCGTAAGTGGGTATATTCGCCGTTATACATTTTTCAAAAATTCTTACCGACCTTCGGGAGCAGCCTCTACCGGTATAGATGGTGATTGTTAATACACTTACGACGTATAAAACATTCTAAAACGTGCCTTTTAGTCCTTAAATTTTGCTTTACCTATCAGGGGGTCTAATATTACTTCCCTGCACCTATACTCTCTCTCTCTCTCATTCCCCATTGGTGGAAGATGTTCGTCTGGATTTTCGTTCAAACTTAGTAAAAATACCATTGTTGTAACGTGCTTGGCATTATACTCTATAGTATCACTTGGATGTCAGGTAATAATCATCATTTCAGTGCCCCATTTTACATAATTAATCCAGAGTTTCCAGGAGGCACTATACCGGTGTCTGTCAGTATTAGATACCCTTTTATAATGCACAATGAGACAAAGGAAAATTTTCGTAATAGTCCAAGAATGTTTCTGTGGACTCCACCCACGTATTTTGTCGTAAAAACTTTCCCCGAATAGAAGGCATTAAAGCCTTGCCAAAAGGGGGGCTTGGGGAGGTTTGTTGACAACATACCCTTCTCTAAGACAACACGTTCTCCTCTTTCACCTAACCAAAAACTAGAATTTACTAGATTATGCCATTTTCCAGCCATGTATGATCAGTTCCAAAATATCCTAAAGACAGCACCATTTTGCATCTACGCAACCTTAAATTAACAAAAATTTCTCAAAGGGGAGGGTGACACCCCCTCCCCTAAGACCCCTCCCCGGACGGTACCTTTATGTAGTGACAAACAGGATTCCACACTGCTGTATACCATCGCAGGGACGCACACTCTCATCTTTCTCAAAACAAAAAATTAGAATTCACTAAAATAAGGATATTTTTAGTCATATATGATCACTTCCAAAAATACTCCAAAGATAGCACCATTTTGCATCTAGGCAACCTTAAATTAACAAAAATTCCCAAAGCGGTGGGGGCATCCCCTCCCCTTAGACCCCTCCCCCAGAACGGCACCTCTATGTAGTGACAAAAAGGACTCCACACTGCTGTGTACAATCGCAGAGGCGCACGAAAATGGTACAATTTAAGCAGACTTGGGGGAAAACTGAGGTGGCATTATGACATCATCTGTTATGCCCCCCCCCCATCACCAAATCCTGGCGGCGCCACTGCTATCTCAAGATGTGTAACTTCCAAGAATTTCATACTTGGCATGTGCATGGCCCATATGAGAAAGATGATCCCTATTGTTTTTGGTAAAGGTCAACGGTCATTTGGGGTCACCAGAGGTCAAAAGGTTCAAAATCTTTCAAGCAGAATATCTGTGATTGTAAAACTTGGTTCAACTTGAAACTTGTGGTGTAGCTTACTTTTATTTTGTGCATATTTGCCCTAAAATTTCACGGATATTAAAAGTCATTTGAGCTCAAAATTGGCATTTTCTAAACGCGGTCATTCTACGGTAGCCTAGATGGACCATTCACGTCAAATGACGTCATAATGTAGACTTACTACACGCGCTCTAAAACCCCTAAAACGTAATCGTACCCATGGACATCCGTATCCGTAATGCTGCTTTATAACGATATCTGTAAGCGCAGTACATACGTACGTGTATTTCGTACGAGGTACGTACAGTTGCATGGTGATACCATGAGTCGATCACCTAAAAATTGTCGTGTAAAGTCTGTGTTGTATACGTTTTGTGTGTAGTGACCGACTCGAGGTACCGACCTACTCAAGGTACAGTACAGTCACTATACATCTGTAGCTAGCTCAGCTGAATCGAAGTAAATACGAACAACAAGCCGTACATAGGCTGCGTTCCATTTGAAAGGTGAATTCACCACGTCTGTCTTTTTTCTGCAGCACAGGTAGCTCAACATTTTGTCTGCTGCTCCGTACTGCAGAAAAAAATGCAGTGATTCACCACTTTACGACCTGAATGGATGCATACATGATACAGTACAGCATTCAAGAATATTCAGGCTAAGGCCTTCGAGAGGTTGGTTTGTTTTCGTATTCGGGGACTTAGCTCCTTTACGGAGCAGACCTTCGGGAGTAACGTTTGGTTTCTCCCCTTGGCTCTTCGCCAGAGAGTCAAAGGGACTTTGGAACAACCTGAAGACCGTAGTAGACTAGGGCCTACAGTACTGTAACGTTTATGGCAAGCCAAATGCCCAATAATTCGAAAAACTTGGTTTATCAATCGATAAACCAGGTTTATCGGTCGATAAACCAAGTTTATCGACCGATAAACCAAGTTTATCGACCGAAAAACCTGGTTTATCGGTCGATAAACCAATTTTATCGAAATATTGGGCATTTGGCGTCGATAAACCAAGTTTATCAACCGATAAGCCAAGTTTTTTGATAAACTTGGTTTATCAAATCGATAAACCAGGTTTATCGATTTGATAAACCGATAAACCAGGTTTATCGAATCGATAAACTAGGTTTATCAACCGATAAACCAAGTTTATCAGTCGAAAAACCAAGTTTATCGACGCTGAATGCTCAATAATTCGAAAATCCAAGTTTATCGAATCGATAAACCAAGATTCTCGATTTATTGGGCATTCGGCTTGCCATAGGCAAGCCGAATGCCCAATAATTCGAAAAACTTGGTTTATCGATTCGAAAAACTTGGTTTATCGATTCGATAAACCAGGTTTATCGGTCGATAAACTTGGTTTATCAAAGAAAAACTTGGCTTATCGGTCGATAAACTTGGTTTATCGACCGATAAACCTGGTTTATCGATTGATAAGCCAAGTTTTTGGAATTATTGGGCATTTGGCGTGCGCAAGCCAAATGCCCAATAAATCGAGAAACTTGGCTTATCGACCGATAAACTTGGTTTATCGATTGATAAACCAAGTTTTTCGAATTATTGGGCATTTGGCTTGCCTATGGCAAGCCAAATGCCCAATAAATCGAGAAACTTGGTTTATCAACCGATAAACCAGGTTTATCGGTCGATAAACTTGGTTTATTGGTCGATAAACCAAGTTTATCGAAATATTGGGCATTTGGCGTCGATAAACCAAGTTTATCAACCGATAAGCCAAGTTTTTGATAAACTTGGTTTATCAAATCGATTAACCAGGTTTATCGATTCGATAAACCAAGTTTATCGATTTGATAAACCAAGTTTATCATCAGTAAAGTGATAAACCAAGTTTATCGAATCGAAAAACCAGGTTTATCAACCGATAAACCAAGTTTATTAGTCGAAAAACCAAGTTTATTGACGCCAATTGCTCAATAATTCGAAAATCCAAGTTTATCGAATTGATAAACCAGGTTTATCAAATCGATAAACTTGGTTTATCGACTTTTAAAGTGAGAAATTCGATAAACCTGGTTTATCAACCGATAAACTTGGTTTATCAAAAAAAAACTTGGCTTATCGGTCGATAAACTTGGTCTATCGACCGATAAACCTGGTTTATCGACCGATAAACCTGGTTTATCGATTGATAAACCAAGTTTTTCGAATTATTGGGCATTTGGCTTGCCATAAACGTTACAGTACGGAGTAGGCCCTAGGCCTAAACGTGTACATACGTACAATCGCTTACGGATTGCCTCTGACTTAGCTATGTGTGTATACTATATACCTGTACGTGCATTGCCAATGTATGGTGACTGTGTATGTATCACGTACATGTATACTGTACGTATGTACGCACGCTTATGGATTGCTACTGTATGTACATGCACTGTATGTGCAAAGTACAGAAAATCCCGGCGTGCATCCCGGCGTACGGTCACGAAAACCTCGGCGTACCTCCGGCGTAGGCTTTACATGGAATGCACCCTAGGAAGTTAGGCCTAGCCTAGGTAACGCAGTACTACGTAGTCTAGCCTAGGCCTCCTGCTGCTTGTTGCGTTTTAAGAAGTGTGTTCGATATCCAGTTTAGGCAAACTCTTTCACAAAGGTCTTTGATCGATGTGAGCTGGTGTTACCAACAAGGCAGCCTAGGCCTAGGGCCTAGGCCTACGACCATAGGCCAAGGCTACAACTAGGCCTAGCCAATACTTTCATATTAGGCCTTGCCTAATATAGTGCAGGCCTAGTTCTGAGTCTCACATACATTTTGTTCCCTGAACTAGGCCTAGACCATTCACCATCAAAGATTTAGCAGTTTGATAGAATATTTGAAAAAAAAACAAGATCACTTGTGGGCCTAGGCCCTATATAGGCTGAACCAAAATTTACAGATATTTTTGAACACTATCGTTACTGTTATGAACTTCAAGGGTCACGTTTGGTTTCGCCCCTTGACGCTTCGCCAGAGATTGGAAGGGACTTGGGAAAAAGTAGGAAAGTAGGGAGTAGAACCAAGGCCTAAAGCTCGGCCTAGCCTATGTGTACTGCAGTAGCCTAGGCCTGCAGCTGTTTGTTGTGTTGTAAGAAGTGTGTTGGATATGTAGCCTACATTTAAGCCTAGGCCCTGACAGAGGTTTGTGATTGATGTGAGTTTGTGTTACCAACTTAACGGCTGTTTCGGTTCGGCTGGTTCTGCTGCAACATGGGTTCTCGTAGGAGTGTAGGACCCACAGACATTCTATCATATGGCTTAGGTCTACATAGGCTGTTAATACACTTTTCATGTATAAGTTAGGCCTAATTTAGTGCAAGTCTAGATAACCTAAGCCTAGTCCTCAGTCTCACATACACTCTGTTCCCTGAACTAGGCCTAACGTTAGGCCTAGGTTATTCACGATCAAAGGTTGCATGCATGTTTTAGAGAATAACATGTCTAGCCTACATTTATTGCTGGAGTGATTGTTGCTAGGGCCTAGGCCTAACTTTGGAGCCCTAAGTGCAAGTATGAACATAACCATAGCTAGGCCTATGGGTATACTATGTCACAATTGAACAGCAATACTTGCTATTTATTTTAGCATACAATAGTGTGACCACCCTTATAACAAGATTTATAGAATGTTTAATAAACATAGGATCGCTTGTATAAACCAAAATTTTTAGACATTTTTTGAACATAGCTGTTAGGAACTTTGAGAGTAACGTTTGGTTTCGCCCCTTGGCTCTTCACTGGAGAGTCGAAGAGACTTTGGAAGAAGTATTTAAGTATGCATGGAATAGGTTCTAGGCCTAAAGTTAGGCCTAGCATAGGCCTACAGCTGTTTGTGGTGTTTTTATAAGTGTGCTGGATATGTACATTTAAGCCTAGGCCCTAACAGAGCTTTGTAGGTACGTTATGATTGCCACAGATGGAGGTTTGTGGTCTGTGAGTTCGTGTAAGCGGCTGTTTCGTTTCCGCTGGTTGTGCAATGTGGGTTCTCGTAGGAGTGTAGGACCCACAGACGTTGCATCAATAGGGTCTACATAGGCTACTAATCACTTCATAAGTTAGGCCTAATGAAGTGCAGGTCTACAATCTTGGACAAAACTCGTTGGGACACCCCCGCTCCCCTTCACAAAGTTGACCATTTTCACGGCATACAGTCATTCTCTCTGCGCAACTTTGGAAGGGGGAGCGGGGGCTTCATGTCAACCTGGGAACGGAGATTTCAAGAATATTATGACAAAGCGTCCCAACAGTTTTGTCCAAGATTGTAGGTAGGCCCTAGCCTAGCCTAGGGTACCTAGACCTAATTTTGTATGTGTCTGTGTGTATTTGTGATGATATGCTTGTAAACAGCCTCTCAAAAGGGTAACTGTGAGGATGTTACTAAATACATCATTTCGAGTAGATGATCCCAATTATTTTTGGTGAAGCTCAAAGGTCCCCTGAGGTCATGAGAGGTCAAGCAGTGAACACCTGGCAAACATGAGCTAGGAGTCATTGTACTAAAATTATACCTTGCAGGCAAGGAATCACTAAGCCTTCTGGCTTTCTGGTTACTGTATGTGGTAGTGCTTCGCTGCTGCTTTTCCGTGGCTTTGGTATGTGCATCACTTATATTAGCTAAAATTTAGAGGAAAGTACAGTATAGTGTTAAGTTCATTGTACAGTTTGTATTATAATAGTAAACTTAGCATACTGTATGTTTATAATTATATATATTTTTCCAGTTGACCTTTTTGAGTCAACCAGTGAATGAAATTTGTTAATAAAAACATTTCGTTTTCCATAAAAGTGTTATTAATAAAGTTAAGAGTTTTCACCAATTTGTAAAAATTTCAAACTTTCAATACTGCTTTACCTGTCCCCTGGTTTGGAATGATGCTGTGATGCCATCAGCAGACTATGCCAACTTGGATTTTACAATGTGAGATCCTATAACCTTCATCAGAGGTGTCAGAGGTGCTTCTAGAGGGTCTGACAGGATCTCCATTGCTTCATCTTCAGGACATGTGTGGTTCTGTACATCCTTATTTGGCATTGTGGATTTATATTTAGTACATTTTACAGGAAGTAGTGAGTTCATTAGACGATGCAAATATTCCTTTGGGAAACCATCTTGCTCATTGAGAATTTCTGGTTACATATGTTGCATGTGCTTGTTCTCTTTTTTTCATACTCCCTTTTTGTACATCGCAAGCAAAACAAATGTCCACATGAAAACTCCAGAGCCTCATCACTTAGAGAAGCGCAAAAACCACACCTTAGTTCATCCGGGATTTCAAGCTGAAAATGACTTTCGAGGGTTGGCGCTTTAGGTCCAGGGCTCAGTTTTGAAAAGGGAATGTCACATGGTTGTGATCCGGGGGTGGTTGTATTTCCTTTTCTTTGGGTGACCTCCGTTTGATTGTTGTTCCCATCGTGTACAGACTTCGCAGCTACCAGTGCGTGGGTGACTCCGCCATTGTACCGGCTCCCACTTTTTATCCCGGTACAATTTTTTGTGACATTTATGGCAGATGTGTGTGGGATGCTGACCCTCGATATCCTCATCCAAGTTCACTCCAAATGTTTTGCATATTTTTTCACAATAAATCCTGCATAGTTTTGGGCTGTAACCTTTGGCACGTTATTCCCTGTCCTGTACACGTTCCCCACACAAGCGACACATCCGTTCCAAAAACTGGATGTGTTCTTCCAAGGTTGCCATTTGCTGAATGAATAATCGAGTGTATGAAATTATAATTTGAGTTATTGAGTATGCTCATGAAATATCATGGGGGCATGAGGGGTCACTTGCCCCCACGACAAAGCCATGCCACCCCAGGTGCCCCCTCCCCGTGGAAAATTTTGGAATGCACAGTTCTGTATATAAGCCCTATAGAGAGGGAGAGAATTCCCAGGAAATGTTCGTGACCCCCAGCGCCCCCTGCTCAAAAATCCTGGTTACGCCACTGTGTTACACTACAGTAGGACCCTAATCAGCCACCATAACTTATGCTGTAGATGGGCCCCATTCTATCTTGCGTAGAGGCCAAAACATATCTCGGCTGAAGCTTCTAAAATAATAGGCATACAACGTTTTTCTTGTTAATTTATACGAGTCTGTGGGGATCATGCCAAACGTTGGCAGTATGCATACCAAACTTCACAATGTACCTTCATCGATTACAAAATATTTGCCAATAGGGTAGATGTCATGTTTACATTTTATTAATTGCCATATATTCCTCTTTCAAAACTAGTTCAGCTCATATCCCGCAAAACTGTTGTTTACTTATAAGTAATTAATCTTTCAAGAGAGTTTTTACCTTTTTGTGTACTTTTTTTCATGGGTCATATGTCACTGAATGGCTAACATCGTTGGGCATTCGAGTCTTCTTACGTGCACGATATTTGCAACAGTAACTAAAAGTTTAGTCAGATAGCAAAAACATGCTCTACAGAAGACTCGTCATAATTTTTGGTTATCATACATTTCGAAATTACCGCCGAAATGCAATAAAACAGTGACCTAATATTCTGCCGTCTGCAACCTAGTTCGTAGTTCGCATAGCTCGTTAGCGTAAGTTGCCATGGCGTCATGAATATTCATCGCTGGGCTTTGACGTTGACCTCATTACCTGAATATGTGCAGTGAGTACGGTGAGAAGACATACGTGTGTACAGACAACGCAATCCCTTTTAAAGTCCAACGACTACCGTCGCGGTTGACTTGTCACATAAGTTGAAAATACTTGCGACTGGACAGTCGGAAAGTTGGTGTGACTTTGCTTTTCTAAATATAATCTGTGAGTGAAAGTGACCTGCTGCAAACCTTTAAAAGGATTCACTGTAGCATATTTCACCGTCAGATACCAATCAGGATTTCTTGCAAGTTGGTCGTTTGATTTTTCTAATCAGCAAACCTTGACCATGTGGACCTTTCGGCTAACCCTGCTGTTAGCCATCGCTTTTGGATGCCGAGGTACGTACACATTCTAAACAATTTTTAACTGAAAACGAAGGTGAAAAAAATTCGAAATTTACCATGTGCTGCCATAGTTTCCAGTCATTTAATGTATAATCAAATTTCGCGTGGTTTCAAATGAAGCAAATTCATGAGTAAATATTCTGTCTGTTCCAGAAATCATTCATTAAGTTCAATAGAACAGACGTGGTGAAAAGTTATAAATCTTCAAATTTTCATTATGTTTTAAGTGGATATTATTTTATGGTAGAACTTGGAGCAATCTCTCTAGAGTTGTTCTGTCATACTTCAGCAATATGTATCTAACTACACAGTGTTTTGGTATTTCTTCACTTAACACTTCAATCAACACAGAGAGATTTGATACGTTTATTAGCACAAGGTTGGCTTTAAGGTAATAGTTTAAATGAAATATATAAAGTAAGCTTAACAAATGATATCATTGTTTTCCTTCAAAATATTCCACAGCTGTCCGTAAAATTAGGTTTTGACAATGCACCCACGCACACACACACATACATACACACACGCCATCATGAATGCATAGGTTTCTCTTATCATCGAAACCAAAAACAACTGAAGCACCCTAAAGAGGGCTGGTTAATTAGGCAACTTTGCATTTCACAAAAGAATAGCAAAGTATACAGTATCTGCTGAGTTTCAGACTTGCCAAATGACACTGTCTTTAAGCCCCAAATGATATCATTTCTCTTGTTCAATATTTTCCTAGTCAATAGTTGTACACAATTTTCTCAACAATTTTCAAATTTGATATCTCAAGCAAGTGAAATGTCAGAATTAGAGACTGATGACTATTTGCAGAAGAATCTGCATTACTTTCTCTTTAACAACTGTTGAACATCAAAGCATGGTCTCAATCCTCCTCTTATCATTTTGCCAAATGATGTTCCAAGCACAGTTGTCACTTTCCCTAACAGCTCAATATCTGATAAAGAGATGAGCAATAATATTGATCTACCTAGTTCCAAAGTAATTGATGCATGCATGAAAAGATTGATTGTAAAATCAAATGATATCAACCACAAAAACAAGATTTTGCAAAGGAGTATTATGCACAAAACTAGATTCTTCATTCTGTAAGTGATGTATCAGTAACAGCTCTTAGCATATTCATACACCAAGGGTTTAAGTGCAACATAACAGTACAACAGCTCCCTGCTTCAAACAGCATACATACAGGTATGTCAATGTGATGTTACCATGACCCCTGTTTACTAGCCAGTGTAATTTTGCATTTTTATCATACTAAGCAGTGGGCAGTCTTTCCAATTTGTGTTGTTTCCTGACCACCAAAAAGTGAGGGCTGAATTTTTGTATTATTCCAAACTACAAAGTACAAAATACATCTCTTCATGACTCTGTATAATATTAATTACCTGTAGCAACAGAATTTTAATTACATGTTTGTAGGGTGTGTTGAGATTTCACTTCCGGTCCGGTAATGTTTTTGGATGGTGTCGTATGAAGCACTCCAGGGCTCGACAAATACATAGGCCCACTACAGTAGCCCAGGGCTAGTTCAAACCACACTTGGGCTAGTGTCAGTTTACTATGAAAAGCCCCAAGGGCCAGTGCAAAAAGTTGCACAGCAGTATACAGTAGTTGCGCTATACCCTTTGCATTATGAGTTTGAGCAAGAGGACACTGGGCCCATGGAGTAAGTTTGCCCCATGACACATGAGCTAGTAAAAAAACGTTCAGAAATTTTGGGCCCGCAGTACTCCAATATAGAGTTTTTACCAAGCCTAGACTAACTGGGTTAGATTCCCATTTGGGGAAAGTCTTTTTTTTATTCAGTTTTTAATTTGCCATCTGTAACTAACTTATCTTTATGTAATGAGAACTCATATGAAGGTGGGCCTGATAAGGGTATGTCCTCAGTGCCCAGATGGAATATAGGTATACAAAAAGTATGCCTACTGCACTTGACAACTGAACACACTTTTACTGAATATACAGTTTCTGACATGCCTACTACATATGGGGCTGAAGTTGCACATTTCCCCCAAAATATCTAACAAACAAATCTATCAAGTATTTATATCCCAGCCTGAAGTTTATACCTAGCACTACCTACTACTCAAGCTCTGAAGCCATGCCTGCTCAGTCACCTCTTCACCCTCCAGCATTGTCTAGTTACCCCTTAACTGGCATTCTTCTGGGGCACTGTCTACCTACAACTTGACTTAAATTCATCAGTGGTATTGTCCACCTACCCCTTGATTAACGTTCTTCTGTGGTGTTATCTATCTAATCCTTGAGTGGCATCATTCTGCTGTAGTTATTGCCTATCTAACCCTTGCCAAGCATTGATCTGAGGTATTCCTGAACTACCCTTTGATAAGGGACAGGGTTTACTACACTGAAGGTTTACTACATCAGGGATTCACTAGAATAAAGATGCTAATGCTAAAATTAATCCTAACCCTAACAATTATCCCAACCCTAACCCTACCCGAGGTTAATCCTTATCCTTTTTGTAAATTTAATTTTGTATCCAACCCAAATCCTAACCCTACCTCTCAATGGAAGTAGGTTTTGGTCAAGCAGATCTTCGATCTAGTGAACTTTTGATCTAGTGAACCTCCAGTCTAGTGGGCATTCCCCCCCCCCCCCATATAAGCATTCTTCTGTGTCACTGTCTACCTACCCCATGACTAATATTCTTTATTGATTCTGGTTTCTCTTCATTCAGGACTACATCTCTATTGTCCTCTGCCTCTCTATCACCTTCTCCAATATCATCCAGAGTACTTCCAGCTTGACTAAGAGCTGCTTCATCCTCATCCTCATCAAAATTTCCTCTCGATTCACTCCTTTTAAGTTCCGAGTTGATGTCGTCTTTAACTGTAAAAAAATTGAATATACCATCCTTTATAACAGTAAAATCAAATTTCAGAAATGAAGATCTGCTGACATTTAACTAAATGTACACCTTAGCTACAGTATTGGTATATATTTGCACAACAGGTAGAGGGTCAATGGAGTGCTGTTCAAACACAACTGTCCTCCCAAAAATTTGGAATTGTCTAGGGTGGGAATTGCTTATTTGAAATTGTCCCAATGGGAACTGTATGTAGTGGGAATTGTAGAGGGAGTTGCATCAGAGAAACTGTGCAGGTCAGACACAGGGCATCATAAAATCTCTTTTCTGTATGGTTTATTAAGCTGCAAGGAGCCTGACATCAGGTTTGGTTAATTTGGGGGTACTGTCCAAGCCTTATAAAACACCAGCTTGGACAAAGAGCCAGTTCCATCCATGTTTTGGTTGCTTTTCTAGGAGATTTCTACAGGACCAGGTGTAATTTTTCCATGACATGGAGCCTTTCAATTTTTTTTTTAAACTATTGAAAGTGCAAAAAATAGCCTACTGTAAATGATGTTTGGCAAAAAATACATGGCAATTAATATGTACATTCAACACTGTGGAAATACCTGGGCATTACTTTACAAACATATGGAGTGAACTCATGAATATCACCTGTTTCATGCACAAATCAACAAAAATGCTCACTCACATAATTACACCCTACCCTCAGTTTGTGACGTCAAAAGCTGGGGAATAGAACCAAACACTTTTGTACAAAAATTTGAAGTCACTGTACCTGGTCATG
Organism: Holothuria leucospilota; assembly: GCA_029531755.1. NCBI lineage: Eukaryota > Metazoa > Echinodermata > Holothuroidea > Aspidochirotida > Holothuriidae > Holothuria > Holothuria leucospilota. The sequence goes on along the minus strand of CM055966.1, from coordinate 30,491,444 downwards.
TATTTTGATGCAAATGAGAGCCAAATCTCTGGGACCATGGGGTAAATTATAAGCATGCATCTGCTTAATGTACTTTAACTTGGGTATGGTTACAGTACATTACAATGGCAGAAAGGATTTGGGTGAGTTAAACTGATGGTAACACAGTAGTAAGAATATTGACAGCCTGCTCTGGAAAGTACTGTACTTGGGCAGAGATGTACATTATTGTACAAGTACACAAAAAACAACCAAACAACAACCATCCCCTCTGTTACAATGTGGGACAGTACAGACAAGGTTTTTACTTTACAATTACAGTACAGTAAAACCCCGTTTATCCGAACACATCGGGACTGAAGGTTGTTCGGATAACGAAAAAGTTCGGATAAACGGGTTCCAAGTTTTTGCCTTAAGTACGGTACACTGGGTCCATATAAGACAGTGCATCAACACATTTCCAAAATAATTCCGAACAGGCTTAAAATTGCACAAAAAATCCCCAAAAATATTTCGTTAGTATTTTTTGTGACCAATGATATGACAAATAAATTTTAAGACGTCTAAAACAGAGAGATTTTATTCCAAAAATTTGAGCCTTCGCTCGTCTGAATGAATGACCAATGCTTTCTACACACTAAATGAATGTGTGTGCTGAAGAAAAGCTGTAACAATCTGGAGAGGTATCTAGAAAACAAATTCTGCAAAAATTTCAAAAAATGTTAGAGACATGTGTAGGAGACTCTCAAACAGCAGTTCGCAATGTTTTTGTAAGGTCTACTTTCATTATTCTTAGGTATGAAGCTCACTACGTTACTAACTTTTCAGATTTAGTGCAACTTAGACTTACGCTAGCCTAATGTACAGTATTTTTGTATGAGAAGATACTGAGCCTATACCGACTCATGGCTCCTAACAAGAATTTCAAAGCAAATACGTACGATATTTCTTCCAAATTTGACAAAGAGATAACAGATTGTTTTCTATGTCCACTTGTCGGCTGTTTTAGCCATCGTGACATCTTCCCATTACTTTTAAAGTCCCGAGAAAAATTAGTGCATTTCTGCAAAAATTTACGTTGAATTTTGCCTTGTAAGGCACCTGAAACTTGGTGTTTACTACTGTAATTGTGTTGACTATTATTGTTGTTACATCTGACAGCTAGTTCGGATAAACGGGGTTTTACTGTACTGTGTTAGTACAAATGTTACACTTCAGTGTAAACATGCAGTACAGTAGCAGTGTATTATATTATGGTTGCTAACCCTAACACTACCAAATACTGGGTTTACAAACATATTTCATGTTCAGGAACTACTGTACTCTACAGTGAGTACCTACCTATACAGTAGGAACTGATTAAAAAGTACAGAGAACTATTGGCCAATGTACAATAAGGCTGAACATAATCAGTTCTGCAAATTGCTATATCCAGTTAACAAACAGCATCTCAATGGCTGTTTATTAACTCTGCATCTGGATTTTCATCAAAAACTGTTGTACTGTAAGACAACATTCACGAACATAAAACATGAATGGAAAATTAGTGTTGTACTTTGCAAATTTGTAGTGGGACGAGTGTGAGTTTGATGTCACTAGTACAGTTTGAACACTGTACAAGTACTGTAAGTCTGGTTGTGAGTATGAGTACCACCAGTTCAATCTTTATTTTGTATAAGACTGTGTGACTTGATTTTGAAAGCAGTGAGTACTGCAACAACAACAGTGCAAATCCATTATCATTAGTATCAGTACATGTATGCACATTGGCCAAAGCTCAGGCACACAGTGTACACATACTAAATTGCAGACAATGTGGTGACACATATGTAAAAAAGCCTTTCAAAAATGACTGTAGCATATGCAGTACATGCTATTCATGGTCAAGAATCCTACTAATCCAAAGTAAGCATTTAGGACTGTCCACTAGCATTTTGTATGCTGCACTATGTCCATCAAAACTTCAGTACATGAGTTGATCAAAGGCTTGTTTAAAAGCTTAAAGGTGCCATGTCCAAACAACCTGTTCTTCCTTAAGTAAAAATTCATACAAACCCTTTGGCAGTTTAGACTGTACTTTACTTAAGTTGTGGTATTCTTGGTTAGGCCTTTGCAGGATAAACCTTCACTTACTGGATACTAAGATGATTGGTTACTTTACTGTACTTACAGTTATACCTGTTAAAGAGTGCTACTGTACTGTACATGTAAGAAAAGTCCTGTTGGCTGAAATATCTCAAACTACAACCTACCAACCTGAAACTAGTCTAAGGCAAAGCTGCAAAGGAACATGTGTATTGTACAACAAAGTGAACCCCCTCAGAGAGAAGTTTCACTAAAACAAAAATGTTTCTGTTTTAAAATACTTGTTTAGTACTGGCAAGATTTACTGGTATCACTATATGGAACTTTTTTATGTGGAGTTACTGGAATCTGGGACATAGTACAGCATGGAACTGCTGTGCATACATACATGTATTCCTACTATACATGACAATACTGTCAGTGATGCCATCAGGATTTCAAAAGGGAGGAGGGGGAGGCAAGTCTGAAGCAACCAAAAATTTGGGGGGGGGGGGGGGGGCAAATTTGTATACATGCACTGCTTCCTTAAAATGTATACCATGGTAAAGATCAGATGGGGGGCAAGTTGATGGTCAAAGACCATGACTGGGGGAATATACCCCCCCCCCTCCCCGGTGATGGTACCGAGAAGTATACTGTAACTACATGTAACAAAAGCCTTACTGTACATTAAGCAAGCTGGGAACAACTACCAGTCCAAATCAAGTTTTGGTTCCTGGTCCTGTATAGAGTTTGGCAGAGCAAGATGCCATTTATCCACCAACAGGAGGTTTTTCTAAAACCAGAATGCAAAAATGCATTGAGGTTTCGATGATATATGTTCTATTCCAAATAATGCCATGATGTCCCATATCTTTCAGTCACTGGTCAAAATTTCCCAAGATCGTCATCTGGGGTTACGAGAGGTCAAAAAGCAAAATTTCCCAAGAATTCCCAAGATAGTCATCAGGGTCACCAAAGGACAAAAAGCAAAATATCCCAAGTATTCCCAAGGCCTAACGTTACAGTATAGCCTAGAGGCTATGCTTAATACTTGGCAATGCCCTAAGTAACATTAGCCTACAGTATGTGTACCAATAGCGTGAAACACATTTTTTGGTTGTATTTTTCACAACTTATCAAAACTGTACATCGAGTATCATCCATATTCAGTACAAAGACAGTCTTTCATACAGCATTAAAATAATCTCGCGAAGTTTATTAAGTTATCGGTAAACACAGTTTTATTGGTTTCATGCTATTGGTACACATACTGTAGGTCTAGCCTAGGCCTAGCTATAAGTATAAACCTAGCCTAGGCCTATGCACAGCTGGTCACAGAAATCTCTCTGTAAATACTACAAACTTAGATGATGGGTACCAACATTTGACAGGCAATAACTGCTTTTATTAGCCCTAGCCTAGGCGGTATCCAGTCAAAACGTCCCCAGACCAAAACGTCCCCGTATTTTCGCTACCAAAACGTCCCCGCTTTTTACCAAAACGTCCCCGTAATATTATATATGGGAAGTCAAAACGTCCCCGCCATAGAGACTTTGAACATGATTTTAGGAATCCAAATTAAAACTATCGGTTGGAAACTTGAAGAAAACTTGAGACATGTTAAAAAAATTGAGTGTATGAGGATCGATTACGATAAAGTTAGGCAGGCCTAGGCCTAAGATAACGTTAGAACTTAGGCCTACTAACGTTAGAACTGAGAACTGAGATGCTATCCGACTAACGTTAGGCCTATAGGCCTAACTGTTAGTTTTACAACAGACGAACGTAGAATGATTACCACAAACACTTTGGAATTTAACATAAAAGGTTAAATTTTCCAGAAAATTTCCATTTCATTCCAATAACTGTACTTTACAAAATTATTTTAAATTCAGAGTAGGCATACTGTAAGGGAAGATAAAGGCTACCAAATCCGGGGACGTTTTGGCACGGGGACGTTTTGACCAATAGCGGGGACGTTTTGGTACGGGGACGTTTTGGTCAGGGGACGTTTCGACTGGTAAGCGCCTAGGCCATAGCTATTACAGTAACCTACCTCTAATATCAGCCCATACATACTGTACTACAATTAGGCTAGCCTGTACTGTGGCAGTTAGGCTAGGACTTAGTCACAGGACTAGGACTTTGTCTAGGCCTAGGCCTAGCCCATAAACCTGGAACTCTGCATTAGATTTATGTACTGAGTCTAACGTTATTGTGTGTGTAGGCTAATGTTTGTTGTTGGTTCTGTAACAACACTTAGGCCTAGGCCCTTACTGTTAGGCCTAGGCCTACGTTAAAACTTTATCTGCCTGGTAAATTTTCTACTAAAGTTACTCATGCTACTCTGCTACTCTGAAGAGGAGCCATATTACAACATACTGTGATATTCCTGCTGTAAGTTTGATTATGGTGCTAATTTTCCAATTCAGTTACAGTCAAATCTAACATTAACGTTGGGCTACTCAGCCAGCTCAACAGACCTTGGCTGGCAGGCTATGTGTGATATTCACGTATGTTTACAACGAAAAATAAGCTATGCGCATGCGCTGTTTTAATTACCTGTTAAATATTCATAGCTCTTTAAATTCAAACGGTAGCTTTCGGTAGGGGTCAAAGAAGGCCTTATTTTGGTCACCGTAAAAGCTTTTATGAATAAATTCCAACGGGTATCTTGAAAAATCTAATATTGCTTCTAGTTTTAACCTTTTTTTCACTTCTTATCCAAAGAAATTGTTATTTAATAACTCTTAACGATTTTTGGTGGAATTGTTACCCAAATATGACGTAAAACGGCTCAAAATTTTCCAGAGCTTCTTATATCCCAACGACAGTTTGCACTCAGTACAGATAGGTCCCACATGATAGAGGAGGATGTTTTTCCTTATGAATAACCATTAGCTAAGCTGCCCAATTGGCGATTACGAAAAAAATACTTGCTTGAATATGGTTGATTTGAAGGAGTTTTCTGCCATCTCGTGGCAGTTTAAGGGCAAGAATTGATATAGAAGACTAATTTCGTTGACACGATGAAGGCACTCTAGACCGTGGAAAGCCACAGAGGGGAAAAGTAAGTTGTTCTGCGACAATGAAATGAACATATTTTAATCTAATCCATCAACTTATCCCGTCTTCAGTCGAGTCCAGGCTTTCACCACCTCGTGTATAGCCCAAGGCTACAGTACACTTCGCACAACTTGCGCCTAGGTTAAGCCCTAGGCTAGACCTATCTAATACGTAATGGTAATGGTAATGCAGTTAACTTGCTGTTAGAATTATAGCCATGCTTTACCGCAAATGACCGAGTGTAAAGCATCAGGATACCAGCCCCAAAGTTAGGCCCTGGGAAATTGCTGGTTACATTTCGCCATGTCCAACCATGAAAATTAAAATAGGCCTAGGCCTATCCATGCTCAGCTCTAGTGCAGAGCGAATGGCAAAAGGGCCGTAAGACTGGTATAAAAATGCCTAGGCCTAGGCTTAGGATGAAAACAAGAATTTATTAAAGGCTGCCTATAGACTAGGCGTAATATTGCAAGCTGTAGCACAAGCAGGAATTTTTTTGGAGCCCACAGGTGGAGTAGTTTAGGCCCAGGTTGGCCAAGACTATGCATGGGCTAGACATAGTAACGTGGATGCTGCTACCTACGTTTTTGCTCCAGGATTGATGATTGTGGTGGGCATTACAAGGCTGTTGCTTTATTCTTGTGCCCCAGTTCCTGTAAGTTCTTGTAAGATGAGCAGTCTTGGTCAACCACTTGAACCAGTGGTACCAAGCACCTGTGTTTAGACCTAGGGCCAAGGCTAAGCCAGATGGGTGAATCTTGGAAGTGAGTTGGAATAAAAAACAAGCTAGGCCTAGACCTAGGTTAGGCCAAGGCCTAGGTCAAGTTCATATTCATGAGTCTTGTAATTGTAGTGTAGACCTAGGCCTTACGTTATGTTTTTGTTTGGCTAATTCTTATTATTGATATGAGTTACAGTATGGTGGAATAAAACTTCCAGGGAGGCTGAGAAATTTCATTTGCTTGAGATATGCTAAAATGCTTTCGGTTTCAACCTACTTATTGACTGTATTTTTTTACTGCAAACTAGCTACACGCTGTAGTCAAAGCCACAGCTTTAAAATTTTCTGCTGCGGCATGTTTCTACTAAATTCAAATTGAGTCCCACACAAAATATGATTATTTCCTACCAAATAGGAAAGAATGTGTGTAACTTTTGGCTTCAAGTATGATGAATCGTCGTACAGCAGGCAATGTTATAAGTACAGTATAAATGGCACCTGTGTTTTGTAATTTTTGTTGGCATACTGTATGAACGCTGACACCTTGGCCTAACTCCCAAGGTGCATTCCATGCACTCCAATCTGAAGATCTTCGGCGTGGAGTTGGCATTTTCCTTATAGTTTCTATTGTTTTTCTTGGCGTAACTTCGCGTGGGCCTGACATGGAATGCACAGTGGCCTAACTCTCGCGTCGACATTACATGGAATGTACCCAGGGCCAAGAGGAATGAATTAATGCTATTTCATCTGAAAGTGACCTTGTTAGGGCACAGCAGTACTAACACCTTCATAAGAGTAATGTACAAAAGCCACAGGACTAACTCGTTACAGCTTAGACGCGAATTATTTATCCACCCTTTTCACTTCAGTAATGCATTAAATGATGCTTGAAGAATAACAGCTTGTATGAGGAGTAATTGTTTTGGTAGAAAATCTGCTCTCGTCTTGTATCGCTGCACTGCAAGGTATCAACTGAAGCACACTTGGGTCCCGCTGCCTTAAAGCATTTCCAAATGAGGATCAACTGCCTGCACTAAGAATGCCAGGTGTAATATGTATGGTATAGGGTAGACGTAATGTAGGCAGGGGACCGGGGACACCCTTACAATTTAATGAGGTAGGTTTGCAAATGAGATCTGTCTTGGCAATGCTTTGAGCTTTTAATTGATAAGTATTTGTAGGAACCCATAGGGGCAGGGAAGGCTCTGCTAACCTGGCTGATCTATGAGGAAAACTAGCACTGTGGTGACTTGAGTACTTGGGGGTACAGCTTCATTGAATGTTTAGAATATAAGCCCCTTTCACTGCTCAAACAAACACGTAGATTCAATGTCTGTTTCCAATGTGGTTTAGATTCATGTACAAGTAGTTCAGTCTTTCCCCCTAATATAGCTTCCGTCTGGACGGTGTACCCCATCCTGTCATTCTGTGTCACTTCTGTTAGCTGGCCACAGCTGCTATGGGTGTAAAGACCTGTGTTACATTTTAGTCCCACCCCCACCCATTTCATCCTGAAAAAAGGAATGTAGAAACATTACACATAACACAAGTTGTATGAAGTTTTAAAGACATTGATTTCTTTTATTGATAAACTTCAGAATGATATTTTTTTCAGGAACTGGATGAAAGTGCTGCTGGCCTCGTCTGGATCCAGTGTGTGGTAATCATGGACTTGAGAATTGCCAGGTCGTCATTAAATCCTCTGATGTTAGCCTTGATGTTGTTCAACCTGGCGTGTACAGACTCCACACCCTGCTCCCCAAGGAATCCAAGGCCAACTTTCCATTTCTTCATGAATGGAATTACATGATCTTCAAGGATGTGCATTTTTGGTGGGACAGACTCTTGAGGGAAGTTTTTTCTGAAGTATTCCAAGTATGCAGCTATAGTATTTTCTATCAAGAGAAAAACATCATGTGTAAAAATATGGCTTACTAACTCTTAACAAACTTTTCCACTTTGGAAGAGTGGACTAACTACTGCTTTTTCATAAGAACCATAGGTTGAGAAAGGGAGAGGGGATCCCCCAATCAGGCTGAATATTTTGTTTCTTTCAGACAAGATACTGTATCCTATTTCCAAAGAAGCATCAAAATTTTCTACAAAAGTTGGAACTAGTCTTGTATGCCTACATGTGAAGGACAAAGCAATATGAACAAGGAAGAAGAAGTTTTGCCTTTCCATAAACAGATCAGTATTTAGCAGTCCAAAACTACTTGCAAGTAGTATTCACCTTCGAAAATATTTGGACAAAAATTGATTGTTATACCTAGAGCTGTTATGTCTTCATCAGTCACGTATCCAGCTGTATTGTATTGTTTGTGGCACAACCCGAATAGGCGAAAGAGAGTTTTGTATGATGATGTCATTACTTCAGCGTCCTGCACTAAACTTGGACAAAGCTTGGTTGTCACCTCAATAACATCAGACATCAACTGGTCAATATTTTCTTTCTGTGGGATACAAATAATTATCAAATAAGGAATTGCAATACACAGAAAGGATTTCCCCATCATAGCAAAGTTTTGAGGAACTAAAATACACAGTCATTATTAAAACTTATTTACCTTACAACATCTATGTACATGGTTGCCTACAAAACTCTTGCCATGGTAGGCTTGCCTTGTCACCCTGAATTTCTTCAGTGTCTCATCCAGTTGCTGCACCAGAGGCCCTTTTTCTTTGGAGAAACCAGCATGTTTTCTTACTTGTTCAGCTTCAGTTCTCTAAGGTGGAAGAAAATAGTTCAGTTGCTGACAGTGTATGTCATGGTGAATAGTGAGGGTTGTATTTATTTCACTACTGTATACTAGTGCTGATAGTCATAACCGATTAATTGTCAGTAGTCGCGATTACACTTTGAGAGTTTGATTAATCGCCTTCTAAACCTGACTTTCGATTTCTCGATTACAAGTACTTAGCACCATATCATACTCAACTAACAAAAAAAAAATAAAATAAATAAATAAATTAAATTAAATAACCATGGAAACAATTTGTCAGAAATACCTATATATTTGTTGTTAGCTGTTTTGTAATATTAAGGCCAGCCAACTCTCCACGAAACCACAGAGGAAATGAACACAGTATATACCACTACAGAAGATTTTCTGATGTGTTTTTGCAATGTACCAAGGACAGTGTATTGACGTCATACTTGTTCTCGATTAATCGCTGTAATCGTGAGAACTTCACAATTAATCGATTACAAAGCAAACGCTCGACTACCAGCACTACTGTATACTTATTACTTACTAGTTTGTCCCGCTCCTCCAAATGCTGCTTTATAGTATTGTGGTAAATTTGAGCTTGGTCTTCTTCTTGTACATTTGTTATGTGCTCAATAAGAATGTTGGCTCCTTCGTCAAGACTATTTGCTTCCTCGTCGAGCTGCCGTGCTTTGGTGTATGCAGATGTGGTGGAAGCAAAATCCTTGCTGCTTTCTGGGGTGGGGTGATGAAGTGTTTTTGCCATCTTCACATCCAATAGATGGCATTGATTTTCAAAGGATACAAAGTGCTTGAGGTATAAACCCAGGCTTAAGTGTAGACCTGGTGGACAGACCTGTTCAACAGGAGGAGAAATGAGTTAGTTTTTCAGAGAGGTGAACCTAGCCAGGTACAGTACATCAAATGAAATACAGTGTAGAGACAAATCAATTGTTTTAATAAGTATTTGATACAAACCTGATCTATTGGAATGTTGAAGAGTGCATCAGCTATGACATTGTAAAAATTTTTTGCCTCTGAGAGCTTTGCACCACTCTGAACAAACATGTGGTTGAAATTCTGCAACTTTTCGAGAGTCCTGTTCTCTGATCGCCCCCTTTCTTTTAAGGGAATCTTCATCCCTTCCTTAGTGATGTTGCACCACAGACAACAATGACGACCTGCCAGAGAACATTTTGACATTAATCATGAAGTTATATTTCCTTGTTTCTTAAATCTTAACTCTTTTGTTGTAAATCATCAAAATACAATTAAACAATACTAACCACTTGCTCCTGTTAGACCATAAACTTTGCTGAGGTATTCATAATCACCAAAAAGAAACAGGCGAAGTTTTTTGTTGCTGAAAGTAAGAAAATAGGTGACATTTAGCTCTAAATATGTTTACATATATCTTGTTATTTCAATTTCTAATTTGCTTTCATGCTTTGAATACCTACTTCCATTGTTTGCTGGATAAATCTGAAAGCTGTTGACAATGTTCTTTCAGACCAACTTTGAGGTTGTGAAGGGAGTCATCTGCTGGGAAGATGGTAGTCACTATTGTGTTGTGTGGTGAGTTAGGGTGCTCTACATTCCCGATTTGGAATACTTGTTTAAAATTTCCTCCACCTTTGTCACCACCTATCTTCAGCCATATTTCATCCTGTGGAATGGCATCATTCCACTTCAAGTAGTTAAGGCTGCCAGAAAAATAAAGGTGACCTTAGGTTAAAAAGATATTGGAAATTTAAATTTTTTGCTTGTCATTCACCAACAGTACACAATTCTTTAGCTCCCCCCTCCAAAAAAAAAAAAAAATTAAATGAGTTTAAAAGTTGTAACAGGTGGGCCCAACTTAAGGTGAATAGGAATTACAGAATGCAATACCTGTTAAGTCCATCGAGCTGTTGGAAAACTTTGTTTTCAAGTGATTTGACACTGACCCAAGGAGTCCTCTTGATTATGGTACCTCCATCCTCATCTTTGTGAACCAATGGCAACCAGTAAGCATTGATATTGTCATTGATAATATGAGCCTGTTGTGCACGAAGAGAAGCCTCACTTTCAGATGCTATACCGAACTGCTTCAGCCATCTGTAAAATGGAAAAGAATAGAAAAGAAAAATGTAATATACCAGCCTCAACTAAAAACAGTAAATGAAGTAAAATATAAAAAAGCAGAAAGAACTGGTTTTAGCCACATATTGCATGTTACCCAACAGTGTGAGTTCTCAGCCAACCTACTGTACCTTTAGATATCCAAGAATACCTGTACCATGAGATTTTTCAAGTAAAGTAAGGGAAAAGTCATTATCAATGAATTTGATAAAGTAGCTTCAATTCATGTAATAGTCAAAAGATTTGGTCAAGCAAGTATGGGAATTTTGTGTTTTATTGATGGTTTTGAACCATCTGGTACTTGAGCTTACAGTAGTAACATTTACTTACCTTTTTAGCTCTCGTGCCTTTTTCCATGAATTGCAGATGTCGGCCTTGACGGTAAGAAATTCACCCTTTGGAAGTGTTACCCTTGTCAGGTTCATATCGTAGAGCATTTCCTCCAAATTCTTGGAAGACCTGACTTCGTGTACAAATTGAGCATCAGAATGCCCTTTACTAAGTATTTCTCTCGTTTTCGCTAGTATCTGGGACCGCTTCTTCACTGTGTGTGGTAGTGCTTCACTACTACTTTTCCGTGCTTTTGGTATGTGCATCACTTGGATTGGCTAAAGTTAAGAGGAAAGTACAGCATAGTTTCAAGTTCATTGTACAGGTTGTATTATGATAGTAAACTTAGCATACTGTATGTTTATAATTATATAAATTTTTCCAGTTGACCGTTTTCAGTCAACTAGTGAATGAAATTTGTTAGTAAAAACATTTAGTTTTCCATAAAAGTATTATTCATAAAGTTAAGGTTTTTTCACCTATTTGTACAAATTTCAAACTTTTAATATTGCTTTACCTGTCCCCTGGTTTGGAATGATGCTGTGATGCCATCAGCAGACTGTGCCAGCTTGGATTTTACAATGTGAGACCCTATAGCCTCCATCAGAGGTGTCAGAGGTTCTCCTAGAGGGTGTGACAGGATCTCCATTGCTTCATCTTCAAGACATGTGTGGTTCTGTACATCCTTAATTGGCATTGTGGATTTACATTTAGTACATTTTACAGGAAGTAATGAGTTCATTAGACGATGTAAATATTCCTTTGGGGAAACCATCTTGTTCATCGAGAATTTCTGATTACATATGTTGCATGTGCTTGTTCTCTTTTTTTCATACTCCCTTTTTGTACATTGCAAGCAAAACAAATGTCCACATGAAGACTCAAGAGCCTCATCACTTAAAGAAGCGCAAAAACCACACCTTAGTTCATCCGGGATTTCAAGCTGAAAATGACTTTCGAGGGTTGGCGCTTTAGGTCCAGGGCTCAGTTTTGAAAAGGGAATGTCACATGGTTGGTGATCCGGGGGGTGGTTGTATTTCCTTTTCTTTGGGTGGCCTCCTTTTGATTGTTGTTCCCATCGTGTACAGACTTCGCAGCTACCAGTGCGTGGGTGACTTCGCCATTGTACCGGCTCCCACTTTTTATCCCGGTACAATTTTTTGTGACATTTATGGCAGATGTGTGTGGGATGCTGACCCTCGATATCCTCATCCAAGTTCACTCCAAATGTTTTGCATATTTTCTCACAATAATTCCTGCATAGTTTTGGGCTGTAACCTTTGGCATGTTTTTCCCTGTCCTGTACACGTTCCCCACACAAGCGACACATCCGTTCCAAAAACTGGATGTGTTCTTCCAAGGTTGCCATTTGCTCTATGAATAATTGAGTGTATAAATTTATTATTTGAGTTAATTGAGTATGCTCATGAAATATCATAGTATCATTGTTCCAGACTAATTCCTTTTGTCTTACACTTTATCTGTTATAAATTGTTGATAAACTTGTGGTTGTTGTTATGTTTTACAGTAATTCAATTTTTTAGAACATCTTTGAGATTTCATTGGACTTGACAGTTTTTAAAAGATAATGTTATGATTATAAATATTGACTATTGTAATTCCTGTTTCACAAAATTAAGACATTGATCACCCAAACCATTGAGTTGTTTATAATTATGTAGGCCTACCGTACATCATTCCAAATAAAAAAGTTCATAGTTAAACATTTGAATATTTTTAGATATTTTGAATGCAGTCCTTTTTTGAGTACTGCGCTATAGTGTACCCAAAAAGCCTGGTGTTCTTAATTAGCTATCAGCTCCATCTCTTAATTGTATGGAATGCTATTAGGTGCAGCAGATGTGGCCTTGTGGTAGATATAGTGGCAGGCACGGATCCAGGGGGAGCTTTCAAAGCCTCAGCCCACCTTTTTCTCCACATCAGCAATAACAAATACAGGAAAATTAGCATAATGTTAATCTAGGAGAATATTCAAGGGGGACTTCAGCCCCCCTTTCCCTTTTCGAAATGTCTGGATCCGCGCCTGAGTGGTACGGTATGTGGGGGCCTCTTCTGCTTGAGGCGGGGTGGGGGTTAAAGGCATGTGCCACCTAAACTGAAAAGAAAAAAGAAGTCTATAAAGGAATCTGCAGAAGTGACTTACATGCCATGCCATATGGTGACATTCAGGGTGTGGCATACTGGATATTTGGGTAAGTAGATGCACTCATATTTTTCTATAAATTGTTTAGGTAAACTGGAAATTGTAGGCCTAGAGGGACCCAACTTAGGTTGTGGCATATATCTAAGGTTTGTTGGATTAAAAATTTAACTAGCTGTTGTAGGTCCTTTATACTTCCCAGGGATACTCAGTGCACCTTATAATTGACCAACAGGTTCACTTGGTGGCTTGACCCTAATTACTAGTGCCCTGTTGGCCCATACCCCTAAGGTACTGAAGGAGGGCAAGATACACTAAAGTGGATTAAGGCAATGGAAATTCTGAATTTATAGGGGTGCTCCCCCTTTGTCTAGGAATGCTTCTCTTGCCCCACCCCTATGCTACAGGTTTGCTTTCCATTATGCCCTTAACAATTACCTTTAAACTAAAATTTCTACAGAACCTATTAATTATGCCCAACCATTGCAATCAGCAGGATATGTCCACCGCCGGCCCCACCATGGATTTCTAGTGTATAACCCCAGCTGGAACCTACATAATTAAACAGCTGCTCTAACAATGGAGAATTTATGTTACACCAGTGGCGTAGCTAAGGGGGCACGTGCCCCCACGACAAAGCCATGCCACCCCAGGTGTCCCCCTCCCCGTGGAAAATTTTGGAATGCACAGTTCTGTATATAAGCCCTAAAGAGAGGGAGAGAATTCAGAAACTGTGCCCCCCCAGTAAAGGTTTGTGACCCCCAGTGCCCCCAGCCTGCTAAAAAATCCTGGCTACGCCACTGTGTTACACTAAAGTAGGACCCTACCCAGCCACTATAACATATGTTGTAGGTGGGCCCCATTCTATCTGGCATAGAGGCCACAACATATCTCGGCCGAAGCTTCTAAAATAATAGGCCTACAACGTTTTTCTTGTTATTTATACGAGCCTATGGGGATCATGCCAAACGTTGGCAATATGCATACCAAACTACACAATGTAGCTTCATCGATTACAAAATATTTGCCAATAGGGTGGCTGTCATGTTTACATTTTATTAATTGCCATATATTCCTCTTTCAAAACTAGTTCAGCTCATATCCCGCAAAACTGTTGTTTACTTATAAATAATTAATCTTTCAAGAGGGTCTTTACCTTTTTGTGCACTTTTTTCACGGGGTCATAAGTCACTGAATGGCTAACATCGTTGGGCTTTCGAGTCTTCTTACGTGCACGATATTTGCAACAGTAACTAAAAGTTTAGTCAGAAAGCAAAAACATGCTCTACAGAAGACTCGTCATAATTTTTGGTTATCATACATTTCGAAATTACCGCCGAAATGCAATAAAACAGTGACCTGATATTCTGTCGTCTGCAACCTAGTTCGTAGTTCGCATAGCTCATTAGCGTTAGTTTCCATGGCGTCATGAATATTCATCGCTGGGCTTATGACGTTGACCTTATTACCTGAATATGTACAGTGAGTACGGTGAGAAGACATACGTGGATAGTCTGTCACTGGCACTCAGAAAGAAGAAAGAAACTAGCTTTTTTTTAACACAGTTTCTGATTGGTTGTGAAAGAAAGTGGATCTATTTACAACTGATCAACCAATGATATGGTAGCTTATGGAATGTCATGGATCTGCTGCAAACTATCTTCTGATTGGTTTAACATCAACTTGTTGACAAAAATTTAACCAATAACATAACAGCATAGATTACTGGGCTCAAATAAATACACTACAGTGAAATACTGTAGTCTATTCTCAGTCTTTTGATATGTTGGCTACCCCCCTAAAGAATAATAAAGTTCGTGAAAGGACCTATTTACTCATTCAAAATTCGGATTATCAAGTAAAAATCCGCATTCCCACATTTTACAATGATTTTCCGTACTGAATATGGAACAATCTGTTGCTGGTTGGCAGCTCTGTCTCAGGCGTGTTTGACCCCTGTGTGACCCCAGATCAGATGACCTTTGACCTCCACCAAAAATGATAGGGTTCTTCCTCTATCATAATTCGCATCTACATACTACGTATGAAATTCATCCAAGCTTCCTACCTCAAGATATTGAGTTAACAAGGTTTTCAGGGTTTGACCCCTGGTAGCCCCAAGTGACCTTGACCTCCACCAAAAACAATAGGGTGCCTTTTCCTCGTTCAATATGGCGGCCATCCACCAATGTACCAAGTTTGAGAAACTGTCGGAGCTTCCCTTCTTTGAGATATAATCCCATGTGTTTTTTAACTAGGTTTTTCAGGGTTTGACCCCCGGTGACCCAGATGATGACCTTTGAACTCCACCAAAATGAATAGGGTTCTTCTCTTTACCATAACGCATTCTATTCTGCACAATAAAATCAAGTATGAAATTTCATCCAAGCTTCCTACCTCAAGATATTGTGTTAACAATGTTTTCAGGGTTCTTTGACCCCAGGGTGTCCCCAGGTGACCTTTGACCTCCACCAAAAACAATAGGGGTTCTTCCCCCTCAATATGGGGCATCCATGTACTACATTTGAGAACTGTCAAAAGCTTCCTTTCTTGAGATATCGTGTTAAACAAGGTTTTTTTTTTTCAGAGTTTGGACCCAGCGTTCGACCACCCCAGCGTGACCTTTGACCTCCACCAAAAACAATAGGCTAGGGTGTTCTTCCTCTCAATATGGGACGCATCCATGTACCAAGTCTTGAGAACTGTCAGAGCTTCCTTTCTGAGATCGGTAGGTGTTAACAAGGTTTTCAGAATTTGAACCCGGGTTCGTGGGACCCCAGGTGACCTTTGACCTCCACTTATTAAAACAATAGGGTTCTTCCCCCCACTCAATATGGGCATCCATGTACTACATTTGAGAACTGTCAGAGCTTCCTTCTTGAGATATCATAGTTAACAAGGTTTTCAGGGTTTGACCCCGGTGACCCAGATGACCTTTGAAACTCCACAAAAATGATAGGGTTCTTCCTCTTACCCATTTATAAACGCATCTGCACAATAAGTATGAAATCATCCAAGATTCCTACCTCAAGGGTATTAGTGGCTGGGGTTAACCAATTGTTTTCAGGGTTTGACCCCAGTGACCCCAGATGACCTTTGACCGTCACACACCAAAAATGATAGGGTTATTCCTCTCACCATAACGCCAATATATTCTACTACCAGTATGAAATTCATCCAAGCTTCCTACCTCAAGGATATTGTGGGGTTTTTTGTTTTTAACAATCTTTTTCAGGGTTTGTTGTTTTTTCCGGGTTTGACCCCTTGGTGACCCCAGGTGACCTTTGACCTCCACCAAAACCAAAAAAAACAATAGGGTTCTTCCTTCTCTCAATATGGCGCATCCATGTACCAAGTTTGAGAAACTGTCAGAGCTTCCTTTCTTGAGAATCTGGTGTTGGGTTGGGTAGGTTTAACAAGGGTTTTCAGAGTTTGAACCCCGGTGACCCCAGGTGACCTTTGACCTCCACTTAAAACAATAGGGTCTTTCCCCTCAATATGGGGCATCCATGTACTACATTTGAGAACTGTCAGAGCTTCCTTTCTTGAGATATCATGTTAACAAGGTTTTTTTCAAGGTTTTCAGGGTTTGAACCCCGGTGACCCCAGATGACCTTGAACTCCACCAAAAATGATAGGGTTCTTCCTCTTACCACATACAGCATCTGCACCAATACGTATGAAATTTCATCCAAGCTTCTTACCTACTCAAGATATTGTGGTTAACAATGTTTTTCCAGGGTTTGACCTCCGGTGACCCCAGATGACCTTTGACCTCCACCAAAAAATGATAGGGTTATTTTTTTTTTTATCCTCTCACCATCAAACGCATCTACATACTAAGTATGAAATTCATCCAAGCTTCTACCTCAGGATATTGTGTAACAATGTTTTCAGGGTTTGACCCCAGGTGATCCTTTCACTCCACCAAAAAAAAATAGGGTTCTTCCTCTCAATATGGGGCATCTATGCTACCAAGTTTGATGAACTGTCAGAGCTTCCTTCTTGAGATATCCGTGTTAAACGAAGTTTCAGGGTTTTGACCCCGGTGACCCCAGATGACCTTGACCTCCACCAAAAATGATAGGGTCTTCTTCCCTTCTTACATAACGCATCTACATACTAAGTTTGAAATTCATCCAAGCTTCTATCTCAAGAGATTATTGTGGTTAACCAATGTTTTCAGGTTTTGACCCTGGTGACAACAGGTGACCTTTGACCTCACCAAAAAAACAAATGGGTTCTTTCTCTCAATATGGGGCATATGTACCAAGTTTGTAGACATGTCACGAGCTTAACCCCTTCTTGATGATATCGTTGTCAACCATGAACACCATTTTTCAGGGTTTGACCACACCGTGTGTACCCAGTATCTGACCTTTCACCCTCCACACAAAAAAGCGATAGCGGTTCATGTCCCTCTACCGTAACGCATCTACATACAAAGTATGAAAATTCATCAAGCTTCACATATCGAGGTGGGATGTTGTTGGGGGGTTGGTTCGCACGATGTTAGTCTTTGTTAACCAAGGTTTTCAGGTTTTTGACCCCCGTGGGGCGTTGCACCCACAAGTAGTGAGACCTTGGGACCCCCACCAAAAAACATTTCATAGGGTTCCTTCCCTCTTCAATGCATGGGGGCATCTATAATTGTAACCAAGTTTTTTGGTTGAAAAACTGTCCAGTCTAGAGTAGAGTTTTCCTTCTTGAGGGATACTGTATCGTGGTTGTGAACGAGCAAAGTTGTTCACAAACACACATCATATAGTACACACACACCACACACACGCAACAAACACATACCCATACCACACTGCCATCCTCCATGGACTGCATAGGTTCTCTCTTTTCATCGAAACCAATAACTGAAACACTTGCACAAATCCATGATACATAAACTCTTGGCATATGACTGGTGGATGTCCATTGTCAAATCATATCAAGGACTCCTGGGCGATAACCCTTGGCACTTACATGCCACATTGGCAAACAAGTTATTATAGTGTTATAGACCCTGTGGTCAGTGCTTTGTGCACACAATTCAACGAAACAAAAAAAAGAAAAAAAATGCTTCAACAATCTAGGGGTTTTATTGTTTGTGTAAAACACTGCAACAGTTTGTAGGATTTTTTTATTTGATTTAATTTTAATATGAAAAAGTAGGGGGGCGTATTGCAAGGCACTGTCTGTGTATGGAGGATGAAAACACAAGAACTTGCTTTGTCTTATGGTTTTTTGAAGTATAAAACTGCCGTTGTTGTTTTTATATAAATCTGCAGAGGACCAGAGGTTATACCACACGCGTGAGATGAAAAAAAAAAAAATTGCCTGGCATTTTTGCTTTCATATAAGGGGTGGCCTTTTAAAAATTAGCACAGTTATTTACAAACTTATAATCCCACAAGTGTACATGGTAATTGTGTGTAAACATTTTTGTTTTTTTTATTTTTTTTTTTTTTTTTTTTGATTTTTTTTTTTTTTTTTTTTTTTTTTTTTTTTTTTTTAAAACCCCCCGCCCCCAACAAAAAGAAAAAAAGCAAAAAGATGGTGATGTTGCTTCTTGCTGCACAACCCATCCCAACTGTGTGGTTTTTGGATTGAAAAATCTGACCTTTGGGAAAAGTTCTACCCCTACACCCAACGAGGTATTCTTGTTTCTTGTGTGTTTTTGTTGTAAAGTACCTGTATCTTACAGCAGGACTCCCATAACCAGACGAAAAATAAACCAATTTGAGGGAGGGGCGGGCAACACGGAATTATGATAAATAATGTGAGTTTTTTTTGCTTTGACCTGGGGAGGAGGGATACTCTAAAGGGAGGGGTTTTTTTCCCCTCCCCCCCACCTTCCCTATTTTTCAGGACTTCAGTGCAAAATGGTCGAGAGAACTTTTTAGAATTAAGGAAAAGATTTAAGGAGATTTTCCACTTTTTTCTTCTTAATATTGTTTATTCTAAAAAAAAATGCTGCGTCTCATAAAGAAGAAAAAGAAATTTTTAACTCCTTCAGTTGCACAATGGCACTGTTTTCTTTTTTATTGGAAAAATTTTTGGGGGGCACATGACACCCCCTGTGCGAGTATGCCTCTGCAGGTTCCAGTGACTTCCCTAGGGCTAACTGTTTTTTTCGAAACACATGGGTCAATTCTTTTTTTTTGAGATTAAAAAATTTAGGTCTTTTTCTAGGAGCTCCAAAAGAAAAAAGGAAAGAAAAGAAAAAGAAAAGAAAAACAAAAAAATTGGGCCAGAAGAGTCCAAAATCATTCAATGATGTTTTTGTTTTGTTTATTCAAAACCCTGGTACTCAAGTTGCTCTGACAGGCATTATCAAAAAAATAAGCCTTTGTGCCTCACCAAATGTGATATATCAAAGCACTATGAAACAGACCTCTCAGGCATCACATGATAAATTTACAACCTTTAACTGTAAGCTAACTCACACTCTTAAAATTCAATCACCAACTTTCGACCAAACTGAATAAAGATCTTGACAAATGGTAGACATTCAAACATACAGTAGTGACGGGAAGCAATCTGGCAAAATTACACATTAAGGAAAGTTCATGTGAAAGCTCTCGGTGTTTACGAATGTCCCTTCAACCCCCCCCTCCCCCCCCCACCCCCCCCCCCCCCCCTCCCACCCCCCCCCCCCCCCCCCCCTTCCCCCCGTCCCCATTTTCCCCCCTCCCCCCACCTCCCTTTCCCTCGCCCCCCTTCTACCTCCCCCCCCCCCCCTCCCCCCCCCCCCCCCCCCACCCCACCCCCCCCCCCCCCCCCCCCCCCCCCCCCCCCCCCCCCCCCCCCCCTCCACCCCCCACCCCCCCCCCCCCCCTCCACACTCCCGGTCCCCTTCCCCCCCCCCCCTTCCTTTCTTTTCTCCCCCCCCTTCCCCCCCCCCCCCGCCACCCCCCCCCCCCCCCACCCCCCCTTTCTCCCCCCCTCCCTCCTCCCCCCCCCCCTTCCCCCCCACCCCCGCCCCCCCCCCCCCCCACCCCCCCCCCCCCCTCCCTCCCCCCTCCCCCCCCCCACCCCCCCCACCCCCACCCCCCCCCCCTCCCCCCTACCCAACCCCCCCTTCCCTTGTTTCCTCCTTCCAACCCCCCCCCACCACCCCCCCCCTTCTTTTTCCCCTCCACCCCCCCCCCCCCCCCCCCCCTCTCTCCTTCTCCCCTTCCCCTTTTTCCCCCACCCCCCCCCTTTTCCCCCCCTCCTCTTTTCTTCCTCCCACACCAATTCTGTCACCTGATCATACAGCAAATTATTTAACATGCAGCAACGGCCCTGTTATAAACTTACCAATGAAAGTAGTTAACACACAAAGGATTCCATGTACTAAAGGTAGGTTTGTACCAAGTTGGGCCTATCAATTTGCAATTTTTTACTTTAAAATACGACATAAATTGTAGAACTTGTTGAATTGGTTTCAGCACAGGATGCTATTGAAACAAAAAAGGCAATGTAACTCTACTCAGTAATTAGCAAATTTTTGAGGGTAATAGCCAAATTGCATAGTCATGGAAGATCCAGAGCTTACAAGAGGGCATTCATTTGTGTGTGCAAAATTCCAAGTAAAAGGTCTTGAAGCTGTAAAGGAAATGTGAGGGAATCTATGAATTTTCATAGGAGGTGTTTCCTTAAGAGGCAGTCTGCACTGACTTTCACAGACACTTTACGAGACCAAACCCGAACTCAGTCCGACCATGGTTGGAGCTGAGGTGAAAAAATGGCTTTCAAACATATAAGATGTAGGTAATGCACTCTTGGAGGCAACTAAACTGTAAAGAAGCATGAACTATTTATTATAGCTAACAAACTGCGGCAATTGGCAATAATAGTGAACTCTAAGTGCCCTTCCTTCAGATCTATTTCGCTGCTCTAAAATTGTAATTTTGAGAAACTGTGGAAAATGGTCATTTTTGGCATAAAATTCATCAATTATGATATTTTGAAAAGCATGTTGGGTTGTGGACCTCCCCCATACCTCCTCTGAACCCCCATCCACCCTTTGTAAGTCTGCATGCCTGTGAAGGTGGGCACAAGGATGATCCTTAATGTACCTGCATTGCAAGTATTTTAGTGACTGGGGAGAGGAGATGGGTTCACAAGTCCTAAATATGCTAACAGACTAACAGGTATCAGTACAAAAAAAACAAATTCTCAAAATTTTCAGCATGTATGCAGAATGGCAAAAAACTTTACTTCTGATTAAAGTCCAACACAAAATATACTGTATTGGACTACAGCAGCAATGGGCATGGCATTCCTGCCTTTGCAATTCCACATACCCTTCAAATTAACATGTTTACCATGAATCAAACTTGCTACTGTGTGCTCTTTTGCTGGCTATAAGGTAGGTGACCTTTGGACAAAAATATACTATGCATACTAAAAAATGTAGGAATATTTCAAACCAAAAAGTTACACAAATTTAACAGATTTGGCGTCAATCATCACAATACTGTAATAGTAGACTTTAAATCAAGAACAACATTTTAGAATAAGTCTCACTGCATTTAGGGATTCATATACGGGCGGAACTGATCACGTTTTCTAGCAAATAAGCTAAACTTAAATTTTTACAAGAAATCTCTGCCGTGGTGCCCTTCAACGCAACGGTGCCCTTCAAACTCAACAACTGAAGCTTTGGCTGTGCCCCTTCCGCTGGCATCTATATGATTACTGCATCATGAAGAAAGAACAATACATATTCCTTCCTGAGGTCTAATCAAAACTTAATAATTAATGCCTTCAATAACTACAATACAATAGTGCTTTATACCAGTGAGGTACAGTATCTCTCTTACAAGCACTTTACAAAACCTTATCCCTGTCCAAGAAGATGATCCCTCCAGGTGTTGCACTTATGTTCTACACCCAGGGACAAGTTACCTCACTTCTGAACCTCTCAGTACTGGGGGGAAAGAATTGAGTATGGAAGCATTTCTCCCAGGAAGACAATTAGAGAACTACTGAACACACGCAAAGCCTGAGACCAATTATCCACTATGTCACAGCAAAAGGTTAGACCTTACCTCCACAACAGTACCTTTCCCTGCCCCTCCCTAACCACTAACAATCTATTAAACAAGTTTCACACTCAAAAGCTTAATACATTACCACTGGCTACTCGGATTCTTGGCAGCAGCCACAAGCTAACAGATATAAACCACTTACAAGTAGAACCACTTTCGACGCTGTGGAGTAACTTCATGTATCGCCACCGATCATGCAGTCAACGGGTCATCTCAGAAAGAAGTTTGTTATCGTGGAAGTACAGAATACAAGTAATAAATTAGCTTACTTTAAACAGAATCAAAGTACTGGTAATAAACCATCAATTCAATTTAATCACAAATTTGAAAAGGCTTACTCATAAATTAAGACAGTGTAGATTGACTGTTACTTTCTAAAGTGAGGGGTTATAAGGGTATCTATGGACCTTCCATGGAGTTATGCTACTATAGGCAAAACACATAGCACACAATGTATAAAACTACAGTATGCATATGCGCTTGACTTAACCAGTATAATTGCATTCAAACCTGTATGAACCATGACCTGAAGCGACATGAACTTGAAGTTGTGCCTTCTTCCAGCATTGAATATTAATGTATGCTAGACTACAATACTGACTCTAAAATGCAAACTAAATAAGTTAAAAATTCAAAAAAGCAAAACATCAGAATTGTAAAACTGAAAAGCTTAGACAATACAGTGTTCCTTTTGTGACTAATGTGATGTTATTATGCCAAGATTTGCTTCTATTTAGTTTGAAGTTGCAAAAATTTCACCCTTTTTAATTTATAAAAGCACAAATTCATGGCTTTCAATGTGATCCCTGTATCAATCATACATATATGTTCGCACATATTTCATACTGTTAGAAGTAATGAGAAGCCTACAGCATCTGTATCAATGCTGCAAAACTTTTGTACTATAGAAGTTCGCCTTCACAAATAAGAGGCTGTTACTGTTACTGTACTGTTACTGCAAAAGAACTGTATTCACTAGGCACAGTTAGAGAGAGGTCTGGGGCAGTTTGGTACTTATTTCTTCTGTGGGTCCAGGCAGTACTGTACTGTATGTACAGTAAATGACATAGTTTCAAAAAGTATGTCCATGAATTTTCTCTTGAACAAAGTTGATTATGTTCATACAGAGCGTGAAAGTGATCCATTTCTTTGTTCTTTTGATAGTGTGCTTCACATAATTACAGGCTAATAAGAATGGAAAAGATACAAAAGCAAACCCAACAAAATTTGACATTCTAGTCAAATTAGCAGAAGGTGAGAGAAAACAGTCTGGATCTTTGTAAAAGTTTTCAGTCTATGCTAGTGAGGCTGACAAAGTACATAAAAGCAGAAAAAATGTGCGAACATATATGTATATGGATACAGGGAGCACATTGAAAGCCATGGAATTTTGCTTTTATAAATTAAAAAGGGTGAAAATTTTTGCAACTTCAAAAACTTAAAATAGAAGCAAATCTTGGCATATATACATACACAGTATTCACAAAAGGAAGCTACTGTATTGTCTAAGCTTTTCAGTTTTACAAATTCTGATGTTTGCTTTTTGAATTTTTAACTTATTAGTTTGCATTTAGAGTCAGTATTGTAGGTCTAGCATACATTATATTCTAATGCTGTAAGAAAAGCACAACTCAAAAGTGCAGTCTCTTCAGGTCATGGGTCATACAGGTTTAGAATGCAATTATACTGTAAGTCACGCGCTATGCATACTGTAGTTTTATACATTGTGTGCTATGTGTTGCTATAGTAGCATTAACTCCATGGAAGGTCATATACCCTTATAACCCTTCACTTTAGAAAGTAACAGTAACTCTAAACTGGCTTATTTATGAGTAGCCTTTCAAATTTGTGATTAAATGAATTGATGGGTTATTACCAGTACTTTATTCTGTTTAAAAGTAAGCTAAATTTATTACTTGTATTCTGTACTTCCAGATAAACAAACTTCTTTCTGAGATGACCGTTGACGCATGAGAGGTTGGCGATACCATGAAGTTACTCACAGCTCGAAAAGTGTTCTTACTTGTAATTGGTTTATATCTGTATAGCCTGTGGCCCTGCTGCTCAAGAGATCCAGAAGTAGCCAGTGGTAATGTATTAAGCTTTTGAGTGTGAAACTTGTTTAATAGAGTGTTAGTGGTTAGGGAGGGGGCAGGGAAAGGTACTGTTGTGGAGGTAAAGGTCTAACCTTTTGCTGTACATAGTGAATTGGTCATCAGGCTGTTGAGTGTGTTCAGTAGTTCTCTATATTGTCTCCCTGGGAGAAATGCTTTCAATACTCATTCTTAGTCCCCCAAGGACTGGAGAGGTTCAAGTGAGGTAACTTGTCACTGGGTGTAGAACATAAGTGCAACCACCTGGAGGGATCATCTCTTGGACAGGGATAAGGTTTGTAAAGTGCTTGTAAGAGAGATACTGTACCTCACTGGTATAAAGCACTATTGTATTGTAAGTTATTGAATGGCAGTAAATTATTAAGTTTTGATTAGACCTCAGGAAGGAATATGGTATTGTGTCATTTCTTCATGATGCAGTAATCATAATAAGATCCAGAAGGGGCACAGCCAAAGCAGTCAGTTGTTGAGTTTGAAGGGCACCGTTGCAGTTGAAGGGCACCACGGCAGAGATTCTTGTAAAAAATTTAAGTTTAGCTTATTTTGCTAGAAACGTGATCAGTTCAGCCCGTATATTGAGATCCTAAATGCAGGAGAAACTTAATTCTAAAAATGTTGTTTTCTTGATTTTAAAGTCTACTATTACAGTATTGTATGATTTGAAGCAAAATCTGTTTAATTTGTGTAACTTTTGGTTTTGAAATATTCCTACATTTAGTATGCATAGTATATTTTTGTCCAAAAGGGCACCTACCTGTATAGCCAATGCAAAAGAGCACACAGTAGCAGGGTGATGCAGGGTAACATGTTAATTTGAAGGGGTACTGTGGAGATTACAAAGGGCAGGAAGGCCATGCCCATTGCTGCTGTAGTCCAATACAGTACTGTATATTTTGTGTTGACTTGTATCAGAAGTAAAGTTTGTCCATTCTGCATACATGCTGAAAATTTTGCAGAATTTGTTTTTTGTACTGTACTGTTAGTCTGTTAGCATATTTAAGGACTGGGGAACCCATCTCCTCTCCCCAGTCAACTAAAAGACTTGCAGTGCCCAGGTACATTAAGGATCATCCATTGTGCCCACCTTCACAAGCATGCAGAACTTACAAAGGGGTGGAATGGGGGTTGCAGAGGAGGGGAGGGGGAGGGTCCACAACCCACACATGCTTTTTTCAAAATATAATAATTGATGATTTTATGCCAAAAATGACCATTTTCCACAGTTTCTCAAAAATACAATTTTAGAGCAGGAAAGAGATCTGAAGGAAGGGCACATTAGAGTTCACTATTAATTGCCAAAATGCAGCAGTTTGTTAGCTATAATAAATAGTTCATGCTTCCTTTACAGTTTAGTTGCCTCCAAGAGTGCATTACCTACAATCTTATATGTTTGGAAAGCCAAATTTTTTCACCTCAGCTCCAACCATGGTGGGACTGAGTTAGGGTTGGTCTCGTAAAGTGTCTGTGAAAGTCAGTGCAGACTGCCCTCTTAAGGAACAACCTCCTATGAAAAATTCATAGATCCCTCACATTTCCTTACAGCTTCAAGACCTTTTACATTTGGATTTTGCACACACAAATGAATGCCTCTTGTAAGCTCTGGATCTTCCATGACTATGCATTTGGCTATTACCCTCAAAAATTTGATAATTACTGGAGTAGAGTTACATTGCTTTTTTGTTTCAATAGCATCCTGTGCTGAAACCCAATACCACAAGTTCTACAAATTTATGTCTGTATTTTAAAGTAAAAATGTGCAAATTGATAGGCCAACTTGGTACAACCTACCTTTAGTACATGGTAATACCTTTGTGTGTTTAACTAGCTTTTAGTTGGATAAGTTTATAACAGAGGCTTGGCTGCATGTGAAATAATTTGCTGGTATGATCAGGTGACAGAATTGGTGGGACATTCGGTAAACAGCCGAAAGCTTTCACATGAACTTTAACTTAATGTGTAATTTTGCCCAGATTTGCTTCCCGTCACTACTGTATGTTTGAATGTCTACCATTTTGTCATAGATCTTTAATTCAGTTTGGTAGAAATTTGGTGATTGAATTTTAAGAGTGTGAGTTAAGCTTACAGTTAAAGGTTGTAAATTTATCATGTGATGCCTTGAGAGGTCTGTTTCATAGTGGATTTTATATAGTACATTTGGTGAGCACAAAGGCTTATTTTTTGATGCCTGAGACTTGAGTACCAGGGTTTTGATAAACAAACATCATTGAATGATGGGACTCTCTGCCAATTTTGTTTTTCTTTTGGAGCCTAAAAGACTTAATTTTATCTCAAAAGATGACCCATGTTCAAAACAGTAGCCCTGGGAAGTCACTGTACTGCAGGCATGACGCCACAGGGTGCATGTGCCCCCAAAAATTTTTCAATAAAAGGCCTTGCACTGAAGGAGGAAAAATTTCTTATGAGACCAGCATTTTTAGAATACAAATATAAGAAGAAAAAGTGGAAAATCTCTCACCATTTTGCAACTGAAGTCCTTGAAATAGGAAGGGGGAGGGGAAACCCCTCCCTTTAGATCCCTCCCCAGGTCAGCAAAACTCAAACATCCGTGTGCCCCCCTCCTCAAATTGGTTATTCTGGTTATGAGTCTGCTGTACAGTACTTTACAAGAACAAACTTGGGTTGGGGGTAGAACTTTCCAAAGGTCAGTTTTCATCCAACCACACAGTTGGGATGGGTTGTGCAGCAGAAGCATCACTCTTTTGCTGTTTTAATGTTTACATCCATGTACACTGTGGATATAAGTTTGTAAATAACTTGCTAATTAAAAGCCACCCCTTATATGAAGCAAATGCCAGGCAATTTTTCACTGGTAACCTCTGGTCCTCTGCAGATTTAACACCAGTTTTACTTCAAAACCATAAGACAAGGCAAGTTCTTGTTTTCATACACAGTGCTTGCATACCCCCTACTTTCATATTAAATCCAAAAACTTAGTGTTTTAACTAGATTGTGAGCATTTTCGTTGATTTGTGCACAAAGCACTGACACAGGTCTATAACTTTACTTGTTTGCATGTGCATGTAATGCCAGGGTATCCCCAGAGTCTTGATTGTGAATGGACATCATGCCAGAGTTATGTATCATGATTTGCAGTTTCAGTAATTGGTTTCGATGAAAAGAGAAACCTATGCAGTCATGATGGCGTGTGTATGTATGTGTGTATGTGCGTGTGTGTGTGTGTGTGTGTGTGTGTTTGTGACACTTTGCTCGTTAACACGATACAGTATCTCAAGAAGGGAAACTCTGACAGTTTTCAAACTTGGTACATAGATGCCCCATATTGAGAGGAAGAACCCTATTGTTTTTGGTGGGGGTCAAAGGTCACTTGGGGTCACCGGGGGTCAAAACCTGAAAACCTTGTTAACACAACATCTCGAGATAGGAAGCTTGGATGAATTTCATACTTTGTATGTAGATGCGTTACGGTAAGAGGAAGAACCCTATCATTTTTGGTGGAGGTGAAAGGTCATCTGGGGTCACCGGGGGTCAAACCCTGAAAACTTCGTTAACACGATATCTCAAGAAGGGAAGCTCTGACATTTCTCAAACTTGGTACATAGATGCCCCATATTGAGAGGAAGAACCCTATTGTTTTTTGGTGGAGGTCAAAGGTCACCTGGGGTCACCAGGGGTCAAAACCTGAAAACATTGTTAACACAATATCTTGAGGTAGGAAGCTTGGATGAATTTCATACTTTGTATGTAGATGTGTTATGGTATGAGGAAGAAGCCTATCATTTTTGGTGGAGGTCAAAGGTCATCTGGGGGTCACCTGGGGTCAAACCCTGAAAACTTCGTTAACACGATATCTCAAGAAAGGCGCTCTGACAGTTCTCAAACTTGGTACATAGATGCCCCATATTGAGAGGAAGAACCCTATTGTTTTTGGTGGAGGTGAAAGGTCACCTGGGGTCAAACCCTGAAAACATTGTTAACACAATATCCTGAGGTAGGAAGCTTGGATGAATTTCATACTTAGTATGTAGATGCGTTATGGTGAGAGGAATAACCCTATCATTTTTGGTGGAGGTCAAAGGTCATCTGGGGTCACCGGGGGTCAAACCCTGAAAACATTGTTAACACAATATCTTGAGGTAGGAAGCTTGGATGAATTTCATACGTATTGTGCAGATGCGTTATGGTAAGAGGAAGAACCCTATCATTTTTGGTGGAGTTCAAAGGTCATCTGGGGTCACCGGGGGTCAAACCCTGAAAACCTTGTTAACATGATATCTCAAGAAAGGAAGCTCTGACAGTTCTCAAATGTAGTACATGGATGCCCCATATTGAGGGGAAGAACCCTATTGTTTTAAGTGGAGGTCAAAGGTCACCTGGGGTCACCGGGGTTCAAACTCTGAAAACCTTGTTAACACCAGATCTCAAGAAAGGAAGCTCTGACAGTTCTCAAACTTGGTACATGGATGCGCCATATTGAGAGGAAGAACCCTATTGTTTTTGGTGGAGGTCAAAGGTCACCTGGGGTCACCAGGGGTCAAACCCTGAAAACATTGTTAACACAATATCCTGAGGTAGGAAGCTTGGATGAATTTCATACTTAGTATGTAGATGCGTTATGGTGAGAGGAATAACCCTATCATTTTTGGTGGAGGTCAAAGGTCATCTGGGGTCACTGGGGGTCAAAACCCTGAAAACATTGTTAACACAATACCTTGAGGTAGGAAGCTTTGGATGAATTTCATACTTATTGTGCAGAATGCGTTATGGTAAGAGGAAGAACCACTATCATTTTTGGTGGAGTTCAAAAGGTCATCTGGGGTCACCGGGGGTCAAACCCTGAAAACCTTGTTAACATGATATCTCAAGAATAGGAAGCTCTGACAGTTCTCAAATGTAGTACATGGATGCCCCATATTGAGGGGAAGAACCCTATTGTTTTAAGTGGAGGTCTAAAGGTCACCTGGGTCACCGGGGTTCAAATTCTGAAAACCTTGTTAACCACCAGATCTCAAGAAAGGAAGCTCTGACAGTTCTCAAACTCAGTACATGGATGCCCTATATTAAGAGGAAGACTCAATTGTTTTTTGGTGGATGTCAAAGGTCATCTGGGTTCACCGGGGTCAAACTCTGAAAAACCTTGTTAACACGATTATCTCAAGAAAGGAAGCTTGTGACAGTTCTCAAATGTAGTACATGGATGCCCCATATTGAGGGAAGAACCCTATTGTTTTTGGTGGAGGTCAAAGGTCACCTGGGGACACCTGGGGTCAAACCCTGAAAACATTGTTTAAACAACAATATCCTTGAGGTAGGAAGCTTGGATGAATTTCATACTTATTGTGCAGATGCGTTATGGTAAGAGGAAGAACCCTATACATTTTGGTGGAGGTCAAAGGTCATCTGGGGTCACCGGGGGTCAAACCCTGATAACCTAGTTAAAAAGATATCTCAAGAAGGGAAGCTCCGACAGTTCTCAAACTGGGTACATGGATGGCCCCATATTGAGAGGAAGAACCCTATTGGTTTTTGGTGGAGGTCAAAAGGTCACTTGGGGCTACCAGGGGTCAAAACCCTGAAACCTTGTAACTCAATATCTTGAGGTAGGAAGCTTGGATGAATTTCATACGTAGTATGTAGATGCGTTATGATAAGAGGAAGAACCCTATCATTTTTGGTGGAGGTCAAAGGTCATCTGGGGTCACCAGGGGTCAAACCCTGAGACAGAGCTGCCAACCAGCACAGATTTTCCATATTCAGTACGGAAAATCATTGTAAATGTGGGAATGCGGATTTTTACTTGATAATCCGAATTTTGAATGAGTAAATAGGTCCTTTCACGAACTTTATTATTCTTTAGCCAACATATCAAAAGACTGAGAATAGACTACAGTATTTCACTGTAGTGTATTTATTTGAGCCCAGTAATCTATGCTGTTATGTTATTGGTTAAATTTTTGTCAACAAGTTGATGTTAAACCAATCAGAAGATAGTTTGCAGCAGATCCATGACATTCCATAAGCTACCATATCATTGGTTGATCAGTTGTAAATAGATCCACTTTCAACCAATCAGAAACTGTGTTAAAAGCTAGTTTCTGAGTGCAGTGACAGACTATCCACGTATGTCTTCTCACCGTACTCACTGTACATATTCAGGTAATAAGGTCAACGTCATAAGCCCAGCGATGAATATTCATGACGCCATGGAAACTAACGCTAATGAGCTATGCGAACTACGAACTAGGTTGCAGACGACAGAATATCAGGTCACTGTTTTATTGCATTTCGGCGGTAATTTCGAAATGTATGATAACCAAAAATTATGACGAGTCTTCTGTAGAGCATGTTTTTGCTTTCTGACTAAACTTTTAGTTACTGTTGCAAATATCGTGCACGTAAGAAGACTCGAAAGCCCAACGATGTTAGCCATTCAGTGACTTATGACCCCGTGAAAAAAGTGCACAAAAAGGTAAAGACCCTCTTGAAAGATTAATTATTTATAAGTAAACAACAGTTTTGCGGGATATGAGCTGAACTAGTTTTGAAAGAGGAATATATGGCAATTAATAAAATGTAAACATGACAGCCACCCTATTGGCAAATATTTTGTAATCGATGAAGCTACATTGTGTAGTTTGGTATGCATATTGCCAACGTTTGGCATGATCCCCATAGGCTCGTATAAATAACAAGAAAAACGTTGTAGGCCTATTATTTTAGAAGCTTCGGCCGAGATATGTTGTGGCCTCTATGCCAGATAGAATGGGGCCCACCTACAACATATGTTATAGTGGCTGGGTAGGGTCCTACTTTAGTGTAACACAGTGGCGTAGCCAGGATTTTTTAGCAGGCTGGGGGCACTGGGGGTCACAAACCTTTACTGGGGGGGGGGGGCACAGTTTCTGAATTCTCTCCCTCTCTTTAGGGCTTATATACAGAACTGTGCATTCCAAAATTTTCCACGGGGAGGGGGACACCTGGGGTGGCATGGCTTTGTCGTGGGGGCACGTGCCCCCTTAGCTACGCCACTGGTGTAACATAAATTCTCCATTGTTAGAGCAGCTGTTTAATTATGTAGGTTCCAGCTGGGGTTATACACTAGAAATCCATGGTGGGGCCGGCGGTGGACATATCCTGCTGATTGCAATGGTTGGGCATAATTAATAGGTTCTGTAGAAATTTTAGTTTAAAGGTAATTGTTAAGGGCATAATGGAAAGCAAACCTGTAGCATAGGGGTGGGGCAAGAGAAGCATTCCTAGACAAAGGGGGAGCACCCCTATAAATTCAGAATTTCCATTGCCTTAATCCACTTTAGTGTATCTTGCCCTCCTTCAGTACCTTAGGGGTATGGGCCAACAGGGCACTAGTAATTAGGGTCAAGCCACCAAGTGAACCTGTTGGTCAATTATAAGGTTGCACTGAGTATCCCTGGGAAGTATAAAGGACCTACAACAGCTAGTTAAATTTTTAATCCAACAAACCTTAGATATATGCCACAACCTAAGTTGGGTCCCTCTAGGCCTACAATTTCCAGTTTACCTAAACAATTTATAGAAAAATATGAGTGCATCTACTTACCCAAATATCCAGTATGCCACACCCTGAATGACACCATATGGCATGGCATGTAAGTCACTTCTGCAGAGTCCTTTATAGACTTCTTTTGTCTTTTCAGTTTAGGTGGCACATGCCTTTAACCCCCCACCCCGCCTCAAGCAGAAGAGGCCCCCACATACCGTACCACTCAGGCGCGGATCCAGACATTTCGAAAAGGGAAAGGGGGGCTGAAGTCCCCCTTGAATATTCTCCTAGATTAACATTAATGCTAATTTTCCTGTATTTGTTATTGCTGATGTGGAGGAAAAAGGTGGGCTGAGGCTTTGAAAGCTCCCCTGGATCCGTGCCTGCCACTATATCTACCACATGGCCACATCTGCTGCACCTACTAGCATTCCATACACTTAAGAGATGGAGCTGATAGCTAATTAAGAACACCAGGCTTTTTGGGTACACTATAGCGCAGTACTCAAAAAAGGACTGCATTCAAAAATATCTAAAAATATTCAAATGTTTAACTATGAACTTTTTTATTTGGAATGATGTACGGTAGGCCTACATAATTATAAACAACTCAATGGTTTGGGTGATCAATGTCTTAATTTTGTTGAAACAGGAATTACAATAGTCAATATTTTATAATCATAACATTATCTTTTAAAAACTGTCAAGTCCAATGAAATCTCAAAGATGTTCTAAAAAATTGAATTACTGTAAAACATAACAACAACCACAAGTTTATCAACAATTTATAACAGATAAAGTGTAAGACAAAAGGAATTAGTCTGGAACAATGATACTATGATATTTTCATGAGCATACTCAATTAACTCAAATAATAAATTTATACACTCAATTATTCATAGAGCAAATGGCAACCTTGGAAGAACACATCCAGTTTTTGGAACGGATGTGTCGCTTGTGTGGGGAACGTGTACAGGACAGGGAAAAACATGCCAAAGGTTACAGCCCAAAACTATGCAGGAATTATTGTGAGAAAATATGCAAAACATTTGGAGTGAACTTGGATGAGGATATCGAGGGATCAGCATCCCACACACATCTGCCATAAATGTCACAAAAAATTTTACCGGGATAAAAAGTGGGAGCCGGTACAATGGCGAAGTCACCCACGCACTGGTAGACTGACGAAGATCTGTACACGATGGGAACAACAATCAAAAGGAGGCCACCCAAAGAAAAGGAAATACAACCACCCCCCGGATCACCAAACCATGTGACATTCCCTTTTCAAAACTGAGCCCTGGACCTAAAGCGCCAACCCTCGAAAGTCATTTTCAGCTTGAAATCCCGGATGAACTAAGGTGTGGTTTTTTGCGCTTCTTTAAGTGATGAGGCTCTTGAGTCTTCATGTGGACATTTGTTTTGCTTGCAATGTACAAAAAGGGAGTATGAAAAAAAGAGAACAAGCACATGCAACATATGTAATCAGAAATTCTCGATGAACAAGATGGTTTTCCCCAAAGGAATATTTACATCGTCTAATGAACTCATTACTTCCTGTAAAATGTACTAAATGTAAATCACAATGCCAATTAAGGATGTACAGAACCACACATGTCTTGAAGATGAAGCAATGGAGATCCTGTCACACCCTCTAGGAGAACCTCTGACACCTCTGATGGAGGCTTATAGGGTCTCACATTGTAAAATCCAAGCTGGCACAGTCTGCTGATGGCATCACAGCATCATTCCAAAACCAGGGGACAGGTAAAGCAATTTAAAAGTTTGAAATTTGTAACAAATAGGTGAAAAAACCTTAAACTTTATGAATAATACTTTTATGGAAAACTAAATGTTTTTACTAACAAATTTCATTCACTAGTTGACTGAAAACGGTCAACTGGAAAAATTTATATTATTATAAACATACAGTATGCTAAGTTTACTATCATAATACAACCTGTACAATGAACTTGAAACTATGCTGTACTTTCCTCTTAACTTTAGCCAATCCAAGTGATGCACATACCAAAAGCACGGAAAAGTAGTAGTGATGGGGGGGGGGGGGGGTGGGGGGGGGCGGGCGGTGGGGGGGGGGGGTTGGGGGGGGGGGAGCGGGAGGGGGGGGTGGGGGGGGGCTGTTGTGGGGGGCCGGGGGTGGGGGGGGGTGGGGGGGGGGGGGGGCGGGGGGGGGGGGAGGGGGGGGGGGGGGGGGTGGGGGGGGGGGAGGGTGGGGGGGGGGGGGGGTGGCTCGGGGGGGGGGGGGAGTGGCGGGGGGGGGAGGTGGGGGGGGGTGGGGGTGGGGGATTCCAAATGTAATTTTAATTCCGCTACATTAAACAACTTTTGCAAGGGGGTTCCATAACCCGCTTGCAACTGCCAAATTACAAAAAGAACTCGTGGAATTATGGGTAAAGTAGGCAATATTTGGGGGCCCATGACCATTTTTTCTCCCGATTAGGGAAAAGTAGATTTTTCCAAAAGGGAAGTCTCCCTAACTGGAAAATGGGCTTATCTAATCGGAACTCATGAACGAAAGCAGAAATGGAATGCACATGAAAACTCAAAAGAAAGAGTAAAAACCTCCTAGGGGACTCGGTCACACGGGCGAGAATAACCTGTATGGGGCGCTTTCTAGTAGAGAGATACCCAGTGCCTAAACACTTTTTCAATCCCTTTCTTTCAACTTGCGTAAAGACAAAAATTATAATTTACTTAATTTTCATGGTTTTTGACAGGGGCAGATCCAAGATTTAACGAAAAGAAGGCGGGGCGCTAAATTTGGGATACTAGAGATTAAACCTGTCAGAGCCAAAGGCAAAAATATCTTAAAGAGGGTCTAGGGGTCCTCCTCCCGGGAAATGTTTAGATATTAAAAACTTTAGATGTGATTTTCTGGCATCTGGAAACCGAGATAGGAACACAAAAACCACATGACATCGTTACATCATCAAGTGACCGATTTGCAAAAGCTATAGTAATTAAAATGATACATCGTTCAAAATAGCCTAGACGGAAGTTTTGCGGGGCTCTCTAGGGTACCTTCCTCAGAAAGCATCTTCCTCTTACAAAATGAAAGAAAGCTCTTTAAGATGTGGTTTCTTGGCATCTAGAAATCAAGAAAATGTAGTAAGGAGCATTTCTATGGCATATATAGACACTTTTCCAGATAGCGATGTCAAAGGGTTGTGGATAGAGGTTTTGGTATGCGTCATTTTGGCCACAGTGAAATGCCACTTAAAAACCGCGGGCATTAAAACTCTTTCCCATAATCCACTTTTATTGCTATTTTGCAAAGGGTGTATGGTAAAATACTATATCGCAGTGTCCATTGTCTTCTCCTCAGTTTCGGAATAGGCGAGCAGGTAATTATGATCATGTAACTTTCCTAACGGAGAGAACAAAACGGAAGCTGCTCATCAGTTAAAAGTCCAGTAAGGTATTCTGAAGCCATTACCACAAGGATCCCAATTTTGTTTTAAACAGGGGGCTCTATTGAAATGTTTTGGGGAAAAATTGCTGGGTTTTTTTGTTAGATCTAAATGAACTATTTTAAAGCTCATTACTTTGACAATTATTTAGGAGTGGAGGAGGCGATTTTTGCAACTATTGACATTTTTCGTATTGTTGTCAACATCTTTCTTAGACAGTTTTGGCTTCAAAACGACCTTTACTCCGTGTATTTTGTGCGTCTATTACCTAGCAATTAGTAGCACGGTTGGAAACCAATGAGTGAAGCAAAGCTGTATTATACGTTGATTACGTTGGCGTGTAAACAGTTTTTGCCTAAACCTTAGTTAATATAAACATCCCTGGTTGGGAAACTCGCGAACTACACTGCCCATGTTGAGATCCCGATTTTTAGTAGTCACGTGACGCTGACCGTGCACAAAGCTGGTTAAGGAGCTAGCACATGTATTAGTACATGGCGTGACATACAATAGGGAGCTTTCGATTTGCACGTCCACATAGTCGACTGCTACGAGATAACGTCATTTTAAGCCTCTGCGCATGCGTCACGTCGTTTCCCTCGTCCTGTCCACCGTGGTTTTGCCTTTCGTCTCAAACTGCAACGCTGTTCACACTTGTGACGTCACAGAATTTCTGAAAATGCATAAAGCGGCAACAAGTGCACTCAGCAACATGCTAGTTTCTCTCGCCATGATCTGTTTAGTACAATTGTGATCGCCTTTTACATAAAATGCCAAGGCAGTGATGGTTCCGTTGGGGAATTTGGTTTGTTTTGGGCATGTTTTCTTGCAGCAAGTTCAATACGCCGTGAAGTTAGCCTAGGCTATATTGTTACTGCTGTATACAGGGCCGTCGCGACCGGGGGATGTGGGGGTGTCTCACCCCCCAAAAGTTCGTCAGAGCGACGATAGTCGGAAAATCTGAAATGCCAGTTGGAATTTCTGATATCTCAGTCTAGCACATTTTCCGACTGAGCCTATGTCAACTTTGTATATATTTTCCAACTAGACCAAGTGAGAATAATACCAAACGTTATTCTCCTTACGTAAAATCAAATCAAAACTGTCCTTTTTCGCAAATTCTTCTCAAACTCTCAAAATTTTCGCACGCTCCGCGCGCTTCAAACCTTACCTCAGTGTTGTTCTTATTATCAATATCTTCCGATAGCAACTTTCGGAGAAGCACAACAGCATAAGCTGAAAGCTGTTTACAAATTACCAGATAAAAGACTGTCTTTTTGAGTGGCATGTTGGTTTGTTGGGCAATTGAAGTATCTCGATACAGATTCTGAATGCAGTTTCTATTATGGAACTCTTACTTAATGAAAATTTGGGCGCGCTTCACGCGCATGCGTCAAAATTTACAATCAATCTCATGAACATTATTAAGGTAATTATACCAGACACAATCTATGGGATCTAGGGCGCTTTAGGCCCCCCCCCCCCAATTTTCCGAGCCCCACAAAATTGCGCAAAATTTTAAACAGACTAATATTGGAGAAGACAATATTCCAAACGTCTATTTATCAGGCCCGTAGCCTGTAAGTTCTGTAGTAAGTTCTGTAACGATTCTTTCCATAACTTCAAAAAATTTACTCGCGCTACGCGCGCTTTCATCTATAGTTCTATGTAGTGGTAACGCCCCCGTTTCAAACATATTGGATTTCAACTTATCCACAAATATTGTTTTTTCCGTGTAGGCGTGTTTCTACAGAGACACGAAAATGCATCTTCACGAAGTTCTTTCCTCTTTTTCCTAACTTTTGGAAGATCCTTTCTTCAGCCTCACCATCGTGGCAAACATATTTTGTAACAAAAAGATTTTTCAGTTTCGTAGGGGATCCTTAATGGGTAAGATGAAGAATGTAATCCCCGACGACGACCATGCAGTCACCCAAACAAATTTCTTGGTTTTGTCCAGATTCTTCAATAAAAACCCAAACTTTTTCAACTTTCCTTAATGAAAACAAATACGTGAAATCTTTTTTCAATATAATCCCAAATTTTTCGGCACGCTTCGCGCGCCTTACATTTTGAGTTCCGCCAACCATTTCATCTGTCGGGACTTAGAGTAGCTGGCCCCCAGTCAAGGCGCTTACCCCCATGTCGGCATATCAAAGCACCACCCCGGCTGAGCCTACGTGCAGGTCTTTCATTTTGGCATTGAAGTATACCCCCAAATTTCGGCGCGCTTCTCGCCCAATCCTCACATTCCACGTTGTATCACTTATGAACATTATAAGCACAAAGGTACCAGTGAACTTGTATAGCATTAACTAGTTTTACATTCTGAAAACTCGCTTGTTAGTCCTAAAACCTTTTGCTATACCTGTCTGGGAGGTCTAATATCATTTTTCTGCACCTATACTCTCCCTTCCGCCCATCTCCCTCCCGCCCATTCCCCATTGCTGGAAGCTGTTCGTCTGGATTTTCGTTCAAAATTAGTAAAAATACGATAGATGTAAAGCGCTTGGCGTCATACTCTATTATTTAGATGCCAGCTAATAAGCATTATGTCATTGTCCCATTTTATATAATTGATACAGAGCTTCCAGGAGGCCCTATACAGGTATATGCTAGCCTTAGATGCCAGAATAGAAGGCATTAAAGTAGTCAAAAAAGGGGGGAGGCTTCAGGAGGTTTGTTGACAACGTATTCTTCTCTTAGACAATATGCTTTCTACTTTCACCTAACCAATCTTAGTATTCACTAAATTGACATTTTCCAGCCATATATGATCAGTTCCAAAATTATCCCAAGAGAGCACCATTTTGCATCTAAGCAATCTTACCTTAACAAAAATTCCTCAAAGGGGAGGGGAACACCCCTGCCCTTAGGCCCCTCCCCCAGGACGGCACCTTTATGAAGTGACAAAAGAAGGATCCCCACTGCAGTATCATACGAAAGTAACGCACATAAAAACGAAGATGCAATTTACGGGCCGCCACTCATTTCGATAAAGAAATCAAACCGGAAAAATTAGAATTCACTTAATTATGGACATTTTCTAGCCATATATAATCAGCTCCAAAAATATCCCAAATATAGCTCCATTTTGCATCTAAGCAACCTTAAATTAACAAAAATTTCTCAAAGAGGGGTCACCCCCTCCCCTTAGACCCCTCCCCCACGACGGCACCTTTATGTAGTGACAAAGGAAGGATCTCCACTGCTGTATGTAAACGCAGGGCGCATAAAAATGGTGCAATTTACGCGCCACCATTCAGTTGGAAAAAATATCCATCCAGTCGGAATTTGGGACCTTCACATCCCCCAAACATATGACCCTAGCTACGGCCCTGGCTGTATATATCGCCATGAAAACATGCCAACAACTTTAAAAAGCTGAAGTTCATGTTGCTGACCAGCGCTATGCATGGTTGAGCGAATTCCGAAAAATTACGTAAGACTGTAACACTTCCATGTTTTATACGACTCGTCTACGTCAACCCATGCACTGGAGGATCGAAACAGGCTATAAACAGTTGACGTATCTAACCAGTCGACGCTTTCACGCAGACACACTGATCGACCTGAACGCAGTCCACGTTCACTCGATCAAAAGCTCCTTAATACTATAACGTGAGCGAATGCTCATTTCCTCGGAAGTCTCATTTCGACCTTGATCAAACGGTAATTATGAAAAATTGTTGTAAAGGTTTGGTTAGGTGATTTTCCTTAAAATATCGAAACACCGAAAGGTGTTTGAGGAGCGAGAGTTGGTAAGAAAACTAGTATCAATTCAGCGAACTTGCGAAGCATCGCACTGCAGTCTACTCAGTAGCTACAAGTTCAACAACAGACTTAACCGAATGAACAGACCATGAAGTGTTATGATCAGTTGTTGCAAACGTAATGAACCTTTACCCTTTGGAGAAGAAGCGGGGCGTACCATAAGCTTGTTTTTCAGGAGACTCTTGTACAATATACCTTACGTATTATAATCTTTGTGTGTATTAACTATGATATTGTTAAGCACTAAAGTTACACATCATTGCAAAATTGCTGAGCAAGGTTCGAGCCACGTCGGTCGGCGACGGCCGGCTGTAGCCGGCACCAGTGGCGCCGCCAGAGTTTGGTGATTGGGGGGGGGACAATAGATGACGTCGTAATACCACCTCAAGCCTCCCCAGTCTGCGTAAATTGTACTTTTTTGTGCGTCCCTGCGTTTGTATAAAGCATTGTGGAATCCCTTTTGTCACTACATAGAGATACCGTCCTAGGGAAAGGGTCTAAGGGGAGGAGGTCCTCCCCTTTGAGAAATTTTTGTTAATTTAAGGTTGCCTAGATGCAAAATGGTGTTATCTTCCGGGTATTTTTGAAACTGATCATAAATGGCTGGAAAATATCCTTATTCAGTGAACTGTAATTTTTGGTTCCTGGTGACAGAGGAGAGTGAGCGTCCCTGAGATTTGTGTACAGCAGTGTGGGATCCTTCCTTTGTCACAACATGAAGGTGCAGCCCTGGGGGAGGGTTCTAAGGTAAGGGGGTGTCCCCCTACCCTCCCCTTTGTAAAATTTTTGTAAATTTAAGGTTGCTTAGATGCAAAATGGTGCTATCTTTGTCATATTTTTGGAACTGATCATATATGGCTGGAAAATATCCTTATTTAGTGATTTCTTATTTTTGGTTAGGTGAAAGAGGAGAGTATGTTGTCTTAGAGAAGGGTATGTTGTCAACAAACTTCCTGAAGCCCCTCTTTTGGCTACTTTAATGCCTTCTATTCGGGGAAAAATTTTACGTAAAAATACGTGCGTGGAGTCCACAGAAACATTCTTGGACAAAAACGAAAATTTTCCTTTGCGTGCATTATAAAAGGGTATCTAAGGCTGGCAGACACCGGTATAGTGCCTCCTGGAAGCTCTGGATTAATTATTTAAAATGGGGCACTGATATGATCATTATTACCTGACATCCAAATAATACTATAGAGTATGATGCCAAGCACTTTAGAACTATCGTATTTTTACTAAGTTTGAACGAAAATCCATATACACAGCTTCTTGCAATGGGGAATGGGAGGGAGAGTACAGGTGCAGGGAGGTGATATTAGACCTCCCTGATAGGTAAAGCAAGAGGGATTAAGGACTAAAAAGAGCGTTTCAGAATGTTTTACGTCGTAAGTGTATTAAAATCACCATCTATACCGGTAATGGCTTCGATAAAAATTTCAGAAAAAGGTAGAACAGCAATTACGTAATTTCAACTTTCCACATCATGCTACAAATTAGATTGAAAGATCCCATAGGCCCCTAAAGAGTTTGGAGATCGATGTATTTCAATTTTTTTTTGAAAAGTGTTGTCATCAGAATAGTTGCCTATATTATAACTTTAATATTGGTAAAACCGTGACGAATCCGCGCGAAACACCCCGAAAGTTTTCATTAAATAAGATAACCATGACAGAACCTGTATTAATGCTCTGAATCGAGACACTTTCAATTCCCCCAAAACCTATTTGTCAATCGCAAAGCCAGTCTTTTACCTGAGAATTCGTAAACAGCTTCCAACTTTCGTTGTTGTGCTTCTGCGGGAGATGCTACCAGAAATTATTGATATTAAGGACAATGTTGAGCTAAGGTTTAAAGCACGTGGAGCGTGCGAAAATTTTGATAGTTTGCGAAGGATTTGCGATAAATCTGATAGTTTAAGAACCATTTGTGATAGAAAATGGTTACAATATATTCAACACTCAGTTGAAAACACACCTCACCCTACCCCCTAAAGAAATCTATAGATTAAACGCCTTTGGGAATCATTTTAAAATTTTCAAAAAGAAAAAAAAAATTGGGAAATCGATTGAGGGGCACGCGCCCCCATGCCCCCCCCCCTGTGCCGGCGCCACTGGCCGGCACTGACGCTTGCCGACCGGCATGAAGAGCAAATCACCAGAATACCGGCCGGCACAAACTTCAATGAAAATTTCACGGAAAATTTCTGAAATTTATGAAAATATATATTATTGCAATATAAAACAACCCAAATTTTTATCTGGTCATTTTCATCTCATGCAAAACGAGGCATTCATCCAGAGTCCCAAACCCTCACTAATATTGCAAGCAAAACTTTCTGAAAAGCCCCTGCTGTACTATATGTTTGGGTTTCTTTGTAGAGTGTATGACCTGTCCATAATCCATATATACACCTTACACTTTCAAAACAAACAGGCATTTTCCCGCCCGCACTCAGAATCCTCTAACTAGAACCCTGCTGAGCAGTGGCGTAGCTAGAGGGGGGGGGGCAGGAGGCGGTCGCCCCCCACAAGGCCTCCGAAGGCCTCTGTTGGAAATTTCTAGTCTCTGTCGGAAATTTTTACCACCTTAATTAAAAATTCTTACAACGGAAATTAGTAGCTAAAATTATATTCTTAGTGCTCGATAAAAGTGCTCGATATGCAATACGGAATACAATGCAGAGCTACGTAATACGCACATTTCTTCAGCACATGATGGTTAAATCACTATCCGCAGGTTTCGTGCGCACACGGTGGAACTCTTCAGGTGACTGAAGTAGTAATGCTTGGGTCCGGTAAGCTTGTGGTGCACTCGCGAAGGTTGGGTGACCTCCTGTTTTGAGTGTCTACGTGTATGTAGGTATTCATTACGTTTGTTGAGGAGCCGATTTTTGTCATTACGCTTAACTTCTCCTCGAGACACAGCTTACATCGGGGGGGGGGGGGGGACAGGGCTTGGGGGAGTTAAGATGATTGGCAATTTAATGCTGTAGGGGTACCTTGCCGCTTTAATTGCCAAATATACTTGGACAGCTCTGTCTCCCTTTAAAATTTATTGTTGCGGAAAGATTCCTTGTGGTTTGCTTATGACCTTTTTGAAACTTGCACCTGTCAGTCTGTCTTACCTATATGTAAGAAAGGACATCACTGTTTGTGGCAAGGCACCCCTACAGCATCAGGTGGTCCATCATCTCAACTCCCAAACTACCGTATAAAATACACAAGCATATACTTTTCTTTTCAGTTCTGAACTATACTTATGCGTTATTTCAATGGTCGTGCGTGTTAACGGATACATGAAGGTAATATGGTGTACAGTAACGTTAATTGAATACAAGTTGAGTCGTAAATAGAACTTTACAATACAATGTGTGAAATTGATTAGGCAAAACCATTTTTTC
Source organism: Holothuria leucospilota (assembly GCA_029531755.1). Classification (NCBI taxonomy): domain Eukaryota; kingdom Metazoa; phylum Echinodermata; class Holothuroidea; order Aspidochirotida; family Holothuriidae; genus Holothuria; species Holothuria leucospilota. The sequence goes on along the minus strand of CM055966.1, from coordinate 30,449,042 downwards.
GCCCCTCGATTTTCCCTACAGTCGAGTTGTTTTTTTTTTTTCATACTATATTTCGCCCAAATCCCAAAAGATATATATATATATATATATATATATATATATATATATATATATATATATATATATATATATATATATATACACACATAGTCTATGTGTCTATACCACTTAAAAGGTTGTTGATTAGAATGTAATTTTGTCTGGAGTTCCATCCTCAAACAAGCATATTCCGGGACCACCTTCGATCGGATGGAGGTACCGTGAATTTGAGTAAAATGTCTTCTGTTAAACTCAAAATTGTTTTCCGTAAGACAGTATTGTTTTCCTTCTTTTTTCTTAAATGTTTTGGCTTGGGCTTGTTTTTGTTTGTATTAAGGCCTTATTCGGAGCAGCTATGCTCAGTACTTTTTTGCATTGTTTGTTATATAGTGGCCAAGGATAGTACATCTATCCAAAACGTCTACTTTGTAACAACGGGGTAATGTAGGGTAATTTGGTAGACTCTACAGGAACTTCTCGTTTTTTGTTATAGAGCTTTCTTCTGCATTACTAAAGTTTCGTAAAAGACCTCGTACCGTCTTTTTCGTCAGTTTCTGTAAATATATATATATATATATATATACATATATATATATATATATATATATATATATATATATATATATACATATATATATATATATATATATATATATATATATATATATATATATATATATAGAAAGTATAGGCGAAAATAATAGCAAGAAACACAACTTTTGCTGCTCCACTATAATAAGTATAATTCAATACGTTTCGGTCATTCGACCTTCTTCAGTTGAACAAATACAGTACACTGGTGATAAACACACAACAGAGGGCCTACGGGGCAAAATTGATACGCTTTTTGGAATTAAGTTCATTTCTTTTGTTAAGGCCATAGGGGAAAATAGTACGCAATTGGGCAGTCCAGTAGATTTCACGGCTGAGGAGTTTCTTGTTGGTTTCTATGGTATCGGTGATGCGTTCAATCGGGAGAAAAGCTAAGTCAGTTAATTCACGGGGAGTGTGATTGAAATGGGTGGCTACAACGCAAGTTTTCTTATTAGTAAGCATGTGGGATTTGTGATTACGAAATCTAACTTTAAATTCAGTAGAGGTAGAACCAATATACTGGACATTACATTTCAAACAAGTTAACAGATAAACAAGTGATGTACTGCTTAATGTAGTATGAGCGACCTGTGGCGGCACAGTAGAAAATACGAGAAGTAGATGAGTAATTTTGACAGAGGTCACATTTGTTGTTACAAGTAAAAAAACCGGGGGAGGTAAGATCAGGAAGGGGGCACTTATTCTTAAATTTTGAGGGCGCCACTAATTCTTTCAGATTTTTAGTTCTTCTGTAGGCAGGTATGATGGAACCCTCTGGGAAAATTTCTTTAAGGGTGGGAAGGGTGTAAAGCAACTTAATGTGTTTCTTAAGTATTTTGGAAATATTGGGGAGGATTGGGTTAAAGTCAAGTACAAGGGGATAAACCTTTTTTGTGATATGGGATTTAGGTTTGAGTAAGTCATCCTGAGATAGATTAGTGGCTCGGTGAAATTGTCTATCAATAAGTTTAGGATTATAACCTTGATGTAAAAGGTAATGTTTATATTCTTGACAACGTTTCATATAAGTATCATCCACGGAACATATTCTACGTAAACGTAATCCAACACTATAAGGTATTGCATTTTTTGCGTGGATCGGGTGAGAACTACTATGCGGGAGGTATAAATGACTGTCAGTAGGTTTAGAATAAATATCAGTAGTTAAATAACCATCTTTTAAGTGAATAGAAACATCTAACACATTAAGTTTAGTGGTAGAATAAACCAATTCGAACTTTATAGTAGGATACAAAGAATTAATGAAATTGGTAAATTCATGAAGTTTGGTTAAGCCATGCGTCCAGATATCGACAATATCATCCCTGTAACGCCACCAGTATCTTGGAGTGGCAGGACCTTGGGTCTTAGCCTTTTCGTCAATTATACCCATAGCTAGGTCTGCATAACTGCAGGCGTTTTTTGGGCCCATTGCAGTTCCATGTTTTTGGACATAGTTAACGTCATTAAATTGGCTGTTATTGGACGTTAAGCAAATGGTAACAGCTTCTACATGCATATACATATATATATATATATATATATATATATATATATATATAAATATACAACAAAGTATGGCTATTCACTACCAAGAAAAGTGCTCAACACTTTTTACAGTGGAGCTTGCATAAAGTAGTTCAGTTGTCTGATGATTGCCAAGAGGTATGACATACTGTGTAGCGACTAAACTTGAGTGAATAGCAATATACATATATATATATATATATTATATGTAACAGGTAAATAAGCAGAACACAAAGCATAGTTGACACAGCAGGAATACATTAAAAAGAAATTTCTTTTTAATAAATTTCTTTTTAATGTATTCCTGCTGTGTCAACTATGCTTTGTGTTCTGCTTATTTACCTGTTATTTATCGGAATACACGTGGACCATATTTCTATTATATCATATGTATATATAAATATTTTATATATACATATATATATATAATAAGAGAAAATCCACGTATGCTCCATGAAACATAAAAATAATAATAAGTAGAACACACCACAAAGATGACAATACGAGAGCACAGATACGGTAACAGAATAGCGTATATTTCGGACACTCCTGTGTCCTTCTTCAGCGCAAAATGTGAAGTGAAGTTTAATTTACAAATAACAGACACAGCAATGAGGTTAAACCCCTTGACGAGGGTGATAAATCACAGGGGGAAAGGCCCTTACATAAATGTATACGTTCAGATTTCAGTATTCTTCGGACAGACAAGTCCATTTCCGAACTTTTTGATGATCCCCCTTTAACTGCGAGACGGCAACCCCCCAACCTCAAATCTCTCCTTACATCCTCCAGGCTTCTTACTGTTGGGAACATAGGCAATAAAAAGTGTGGCAAGCCTAGGTGTCAAGTGTGTCGGTTCATTATCACGGACGAAACATTTACTCCTCCCGGCACTATTTGCAACATCCGTCCCCCTCCCCTGGATTGTGACACGCCTAATGTAGTATATTTATTATGCTGCAATTTGTGTGACAAAGGCAACTATGTCGGTCAGGCCGGCACCAAATTTAGGCTGAGGTTTAATAACCACAAGAAAACTGTGCAGGATAAATCAATAAGCTATCCTGTATCAAAACGTTTCAGTAGTGAACCTAACCACTCTTTATCTAATTTAAGATGTATTCTGCTCGGTTCTAATTACCCGTCTGTCACTCAAAGACTCAAATCCGAAAGCAAGTGGGTAATAAAACTGTCCACACACACCCGTGGCCTAAACAAGGACCTGGGCATCCTAAGCGATTTCCCCTCTGTGATTTATCACCCTCGTCAAGGGGTTTAACCTCATTGCTGTGTCTGTTATTTGTAAATTAAACTTCACTTCACATTTTGCGCTGAAGAAGGACACAGGAGTGTCCGAAATATACGCTATTCTGTTACCGTATCTGTGCTCTCGTATTGTCATCTTTGTGGTGTGTTCTACTTATTATTATTTTTATATATATATATATATATATATACACAAAAACTGTGGTTTAGGCGGTCGCCTTGTATGCGACAGACCCGGGTTAGATACCTGGTAGTGACTTAATATTCTCTCTGAATTTATTTCTTCTGTTCTTTTCCTTGTTCATTAGGGCTATGATGACAATGCTTGGGATTGGTTTTACATTCATGATCGAACAGTTAATACAACTTTCGACCTATATATATATATAAATATATATATATATATACTTATATATATATATATACTTATATATATATATATCCCTAATAGCATCCCCTCTAAAATAACGAAGAAAATTGTCTCCCTAAGGTCTTATATAGATGTATACGCACACACACGTATATCTATGTATATATATATGTATATATATATATATATGTATATATATATATATATATATATATATATATATATGTATATATATATATATAGGATAGGCTGGAATAGTTTAACTCAAAGAGTTGTACAGACTGTTTTCTCCCGAGGGCTCTTTAGCAACTAACTAGACAGCATACTTCGAGGCAAGTAATATATCCTTCATTGGTGTATTAAAGACAGACTGTCATCACCCCAAAGTATATTTTTAGTGTATGTATATCAAAATTCTCAGTTGGTGACTGCTCTTTGATTGACATCAAAGTTTGAAAATTTGAAAGATGCAGAGTAGCTCACATTCCACACAAGGCAGAGAAAGTACTTTTATTACATTTTATAGGCTTGTATGCTCACCAGGACATGGCCTTAAGCAATTAAACAGGTTTATTCTTGCACAAGGAAGAGCCTCATACAGTTATGGGAGGAGCTAGAAGATGCATAGTTGGGAGAATTGGAACTGTCTGGGATCATGAAAATTCCCCTTTAAGTAGAGTAGCCTAACCTTAATTGTGTATAGGTCTTACAGTTGAGCACTCTCAGTACTTGCGGTACGTGCGGATATACTTAGTCTACCTATATATATATATATATATATACATATATATATATATAGATACATATATAAGGAAAGAAAACACAGCGATGAGTTTGAAATCCATGGTGGATTTAAATAGAGACGCCAATATTTCGTAAGAAACAACTTACATCGTCAAGGCGAAATAGCAAACTGACATACACAAGTAGCTAACATATCCATAAAAGCAGTAGGGCATGACAACCGTCAGAACAGCTTAAGATTATAGCTTTGTACATTTCTATTAAGGGTAGGTTGGATCTTTTTGATGAAAAGGGATTCCATTATTTTCCGCTTGTACCAAGCATTCTCACCGCTAACCCAAATAGCACACTTTGTTGGACCAACATTGGCAAATTGTCGGCAAATGTTGGCAAGCATTGGCAGTAAGTTGTGTTGGCACATAAATGTTGGACCAACGCAAGACCAACCTATAGTCAACAACTGTTGTGCACTCTAACATTTTTCCAACGTTGGGCCAACATTTACCAAACAATTGTTGGGTTTCATTCATTGAACCAATGTTAGGCCAACATTATCCATCCAACAGTAGGGCTTTCTTCGGTCAAACAACATTGGGCCAACATATACCAACCAACTGTTGGGTCACATATATTGAACCAACGTTGGGCGAACATTAGTCAGCCCAACTGTTAGGCCTTATTCGTTTAACCAACGTTGGACCAACGTGTACCAACCAAATGTTGGGCCTTACTCGTTAAACCAATGTGGGGCCAACATGTACCAACCAACTGTTGGGCCACATTCCTTTAACCAAGGATGGGCGGACATTGCCCAACCAACTGTTAGGCCTTATTCGTTTAACCAACATTGGACCAACATGTACCAACCAAATGTTGGGCCTTACTTGTTAAACCAACATGGGGCCAACATGTACCAACCAAAGGATGGGCTACATTCATTTAACCAACGTTGGGCACACATTGCCCCGCCGACTGATAAGCCTTATTTTAGACATTATGTAAGAAACCAACGTTGAGCCAGTTTAAAGTTACCAACTGTTGGGTATCATATATTGAACCAACGTTGGACCAACACTTAAATTTTTTTGAAGTTTCTAAAGGCCGTTACTATCATACAGTAATAAAACAGTATCAGAGAATTTATTTATAGGCCTGTCAAAGCAGTAAATAGAGGTTCAAAATTCATCAGCGGCACTTTATCTGTGATAAAATACTGCTCTCCCAGATAGCACAATACATTGGACCAACGTTGGAAAATAGTTGGTAAATGTTGGCAAGCGTTGGTAATGTGTTGTGTTGGCAAAAGAGTGTTGGTCCAACTTAAGACCAACATTTTTTTGGTCCAACTTAAGACCAACATTTTTTTTGCCGCCCGTACGACATTACAATGTTGCACTAACGTTGGACCAACATTTAGCACCCAACTGTTGGATTTTATTTACTTATCAAACGTTGGGCTAACGTAAGACGGCCAACAGTTGGCTTTCATTCCTTTAACTGACGTTAGACCAACAAAAGTCAGCCAACAGTTGGGCGTAATTCATTTCATGAACGTTGAGCCAACGTTAAGCACCCAACTGTTGGATTTTATTTACTTATCAAACGTTAAGCTAACGTAAGACGGCAAACAGTTGGCGTTTATTCCTTTAACTGACGTTGGTCCAACCAAAGTCAGCCAACAGTTGGGCGTAATTCATTTCACCAACGTTGGGCCAACGTTAAGCACCCAACTGTTGGATTTTACGAACTGTACCAACTTTGGGCTAACAGTAGACGGCCAACAGCTGGCTTTCATTCCTTTGACTGACGTTGGATCAGCAAATGTCAGCCAACAGTTGGGTGCAATTCGTTTCTTCAACGTTGGCCCAAACTTGGATTTTATTTACTGCGCCAACGTTGGGCTAACAGTAGGCCTATAGACAAACTTCAAGTAGCTGCTTTACCTTAAACCGTCTTTGAACAACTTCCATGAAATCAAGCGTTGGTCCATATGTTTTCAGCCAATATTGAGCCAGCCATATTTAGCCAACCGTCGGTAATTATGTAATTAACCAATATTTCCCCAATTTTAATTAAGTGACAAACTGTTGGGCATCACTATTGAGCCAACATTGGACTAAATCCTAAAACTACTGAAATTTCTATAGGCCGTTTCCAATAATACCGTAATAAAACATTCACTATAAGAGACTTCATAGAACTGTCAAAGCAGTAAATAGGTGTTCAAAATTTCTTCATTGGAGCTTACCTTAATATAATGTTAAATGTAGAACAGCAACAGCGCATATGTGAATTGAAAGAGTTAAATCAAAAGTCACACCTCAACAGATGTGCTGAATCTGAAGGCTACTTAAAATTCGGCCTACAACCCATGGTTGGCCCAACCCGAAAACGGGATTCCAGTGATGGGCTGTTTAACGCTGACATTAGTTTCGGTTGGGAACCGGTAAGTGGCCCAACATTGGCCCAACCATAGTCCACTTAAATAATATTTACCCGATCATTTTGGTATCAAGCCAACCTCACAATTCCTTTAATAGCAGCTGTTTCTAAATTTTACATTCACAGTGAATATTTTGCAAAATGTTTACTTTTCTAGTAGAAAGTTCTGCCGAGACAATTTAAGGAAAATGTTTAAATGCTAAAGAATTATGTTGGAGCACCAGGTTTATACACCTTTCATCTGAATGGAACATTCTGAATTTTTAAAAGCAAATTTTGGTTTATCCCTCAAAACAGGTCTGATTGAAATAAATTGTGACTGGTAATGGTGAATTATTGCAGAAAATCATGCTCCTCAGTTGTACAATGCAACTAAAAGAAGGAGAAATTGGAATATCATGAAAAAAATTGTGTTATTAGGGTTAATAATAACAAAGACATCTCACTGAATATATATAACAGCCAAACGAACATTCACATGATTTATATTAAAAACCTACTGCTTTAAAAAGTGACTATGTCCTGGGTAGGACGTTAAACTGCATCCGGTTGTGGAGCTTGTTAAAGCGTGGGGATAATGAGGTTACCCTTTGCCACAACTACCTCCGGGACACCCTTGGGCAAGGTGCGCCTGTATTTTTGGCCCAGTTTTGTTCAGTTTTTTGTTTTTGTGTAAATAGTGTAAATAGTGTATATAGTGTACATAGTGTAAATATAGCAAGTTGACTCCACCCCGGACCCCTCGTGGCAGGTGGACCCCGCCCCGGACCCCTCGTGGCCCCTTGGGGCAGTTTGTGATGATTGCTTGGTCTGGTGTTTTGGTTTTTTGGTTGTTGTTGGGTGGTGGTTTGGTCTGGTGTTGTCTTTCGTTGGCGGTATGTAGTAATATTGGTTTAGGGTGGCCGGGGGGAGGTTGGTTTGTGGGGCTTGGGTTGTCAGTGTGTGTGTGGTTCTATTGTTGAACACAATTTTCTGTTTGATTTGGTGGTGTGTGGATAGTTTTGCCTTTATGTTCCTGTCCGATCCGGTTTGAGTTTTTGTTTTTTGTTTGTATGTGCCGTTTCGATGCACTTAAAAAGCCAGCTCGAGCATGTAAGTAGCAATGCTGGTATCTTTTAAACTTGCAGAAGGTAACTTCTCTGAGATATTTCATTATGGTATCCCATAATGAGCAGTTATTGGAGGAAAGTTCTAAAAAACAGGCATAGTGTAGTTGGCCCAACGTAATGCCAACTATGTACAACTTGTTGCTCCTTTGGTGCAACAGGTTGTAGGATTAACGTTGGAACAACGTTGAGCCATTGTCAATTCAACATGTTGGGTGGACGGTGGCATAACGTTGGTCCATTGATTAAACAACATATTGGGCCAACGTTTTCGAAATGAACAGCCTACCTTCAAATAACATTTTCCCAATGTGCTGCCAACAATACCTACAACATTCTTCCAACGTTATTTCTTCCGACTGTAGTGGTCAAGTGGTTAGAGCATCCGACTTGCAGCCGGAAGGTCTAGGGTTCAAATCCTGGCCGGGTCATACCAAAGACTTTAAAAATGGAACCTACTGCCTTTGTGCTTGGTGCTCAGCATAAGCAATGGAGTAGGGAAAACAAGCCAGTGAGCCACAACTGGAAAAAAGGCCGTGGTCGTCTCGACTTGAACCAACTGGTTGGAAACTGGGACGTTAAACCTCATCTAACTAACTAACCAACGTTGGTCCATTGTAACAACAACATATTGGACAAAAGTTGTTGTAATGTTGGCCCTGTATTGCAACAACTTGCAGGATTAACACTGGCACACCGTTGAGCCATTGTCAATTCAATATGTTGGGTGGACAGTGGCACAACGTTGGTCCATTGATAAGCCAATATATTGAGCCAAAGTTTTCACAATGAGCAGCCAACCTTCAAATAACATTTTCCCAATGTGCTGCCAACAATACCTACAACATTCTTCCAACGTTGGTTTATTGTAACAACAACGTATTGGATAAAAGTTGTTGTAATGTTGGCCCTGTATTGCAACAACTTGCAGGATTAACGTTGGCACACCGTTGAGCCATTGTCAATTCAATATGTTGGGTGGACAGTGGCACAACGTTGGTCCATTGCTAAGCCAATATATTGGGCCAAAGTTTCCACAATGAGCAGCCAACCTTCAAATAACATTTCCCCAATGTGGTTCCAACAAAAACTTCAACCTTCTTCCAACGTTGGCCCAACGTTTTTGTGCTATCAGGGAAGAACTTTAACATGATCGGGACCAGGGAGTTCATGGGACGCCGTTTGGCAGTTGGTAAAAATAGAGCTAAACTCATTGAAACGATCGGCATTAACATGCCGACTACTCCGATTTATATATATATATATATATATATATATATATATATATATATATATATATATATATATATATCTTTTATATATATATATATTTATTTCATTTATATATCTATATATATATAATATACAATGATACTCTCCCTTCAACTTTAGGCACAACTGTGCTAACCTTCGTCATAAACAAAACTCCGATTGTGTTTATTTACGCTCTACAGTTAGTACCATATAATTCTTCTAAACAGCAATTAAAACGTTGGGGTATGTACTTTTTAAAGCCTGCAAAGCTGGACACTGGTCAGGTGAAATAAGGTAAACACCATCAAACTATATGGACACAAATGCGTTCACGGTTGTGTCAGAAGTCCTCATATGAAGGTTTCTACAAGTTAAATATTGTGCATATTGAGTTCTTTTTAGAAACGCTTAATAGCCGCTTTCTTCCATATATTTCTGCCTTAATTATCTATTAAGCCCTGCTTTCTGGGTAAAACTTGAAAATGCAGGTTAAAAGCAGCATTTTTCAGAAAAGTAATATTGATAACATGCGTGTATAAGCTTATGTAGCAGTAAATTCCATGAATGTTGCCCAGTAATAGGTAACTTGCCTAATTTTTATTGTAGAAAAAGGTTAAAGTAACGTCAGAGTGAACCGTTCTTTCTTCAAACTGTGCTCCAGTAAACCCAGGATAGCATCTCCATTCTCCGGTCATTACGTCACATACACCATTTTCACATGACCCACAAGAGAAACCGCCATCTGTCCCGTACTGGCCTAAAGCGCAGGCTGAGAACAGAAATCATTTGGATCATGGAAGCAGCGTGACCTCAACCGGTACTACGGTAGCAAGAATTAGGTAATAGTAAGCATGTATACGGTACTTTCTAGTGTCTAGAAACATTACATCTCATAGGTATATATATGAAGATAAACTTCAAGTCTTAGAATTGAGAGGTTAAAATCATTCAATAAAAGTTTTGTTTTGGAATTATTTCGAGGCAGAGTGAATTTTCAAGATAAACCTCTCAAAGGCATCGATCAGTTTGAAAGAATAACCTACCTGTTACGTATAAATAAATAATTTGATGCCAGGTTCACAGGTCTCTTTTAGTACGGTAGACTTCATAAACCTTCATGTTGGGTTTTTACGAGCAAATGCGAAGTATAGCAGTTGGTTTCTGGACTTGGCAGTGTTTTCATTGTGATTCTTGTTGTTTTTGTTAATCTAAATGGGTATGACAGTAACTTGAAGATTAATAGATGTTAGCTATAAATAGAGTCTAGTAATGAAAGTAAGTCTTTAGCTTTGTTACAATTCATGGAAAATTCCTTGAGATACAGTTAAATTTTACGGTTTTTGAAACGGCGGTATAATGTTCTTAACGCCCCTTTCATGGTTTTTGTCCACTACTATTCCGTTAGAAGAGATCGTTACCCTTCATTTCTCATATTTTGAAACGTCTGAGTGAGATCTACTGAAGTAAAAACTTATGTGTTTAATAAGCAACGCATCACACAGGTGAATCTTCTTCAAAATAGCCCAACTATAGGCCGGTTCATACTTCCAAATTTCTCGCGCGATAAAGCGATCAATAACCATATATGGTCAAAATATCTTTGCCGCCAGTTCGATTCACGGTCATCGCTTGGAGTTGAACATTGTTCAACTTTTCTCGCAAGCTCTCGAGATATCGCAAAGGAAACGGCTTCTGATTGGCTGCTTGGTAGGTGAACGACCTTTTGAAACGAGCTCACGATCCTACTCGACAACAATGGCGGACCTTTTCAGATACCGGCTCATTACATGTATTCGGGTGCCGTGCGACTATCGGCGGCTTGATTGTGACAGTGAGAGTTGTCGGAATGGTGGGAAACAGTTAATGCTTTCCACGAATTAAGACATAAAGGTTAGTAAGGCAGGATTTTCTTGTATTCCCTAAAATTATCACGGTAATCAATAGTGTACTTTGTCGTAGAGCCGATCAAACCGCATACACATATGTACTGTCCTTGGCCTTTGCATAGGCAGGTATTGGGAGACTGTGCATTGCATGACAGTACTGCGAAAGTTGAGCTATGCGAGAAAACTGAAGTATGAATCAATTTTACATCGGCATATCGAGACCCAGCTAACATCCTTAAACACAGCTTTATAGCGCTATAATGAAGTATGAACCGGCCTTATAACTGGGAAAAGAGCGACAAACTATAGAGTAATATTATATTTTCTTCAGAATTGAAGACGACTTTTCCGAGTGGAGTAGGAACAGCGAACGCATAATATGACCAAGTCCACGCATGTACAAAAATCGGCAATACGCACTGCGTAGTTGCCTTTTTTGCACATCAGGATCAGCTGAAAGTTGTTTTTCCTTTGAAAAGAGGTGCTTGCTTTGTCGATGATCACGTTAACACTGATGGAGCCATTGTATGCACATTAGATCCGATGACGCAGCCAGTATTATACTGATAGTATAGTACGGTTACGTACGCACGTACTGCATTTACGCAACATATTTCCGGGACGACTTTGAGATAACCAGAACTTGGTAAATCCTCGCCAATATTGTTTCTTTATATTTGGCGTAAACGACTGCCTGATTGACTACCTGATTTTACTAATTTCGTTCGAACATTGATCAGCAGAAGGAATAATTGTCGAATTCAAGGGAGAGATAAATGCCTGAACTGGTGAACGATCCCCAGTTAAAGCATGGAAGTAGGCCTACTACCTTCGAGTGAGCACTTGTCATGGTTAAAGAGAATAAAAGTAACCTTCCAAATGCAAAACTCCATCACATTTATCACCATTCCTATGCTGATTCACCTTAATAAGTCCGCACAATGATCTACAGAGTTTATATATTAATAAAGTTACGACATCGCCTTGAAGGTGCCGTGGCCCCATTCGGATTCATTCGAGAGGGTGTAGATATCTTAGGTTCAAAGCCTCCCTTTGCACTCCTTTTTAAGCTTTTTTTCACCTTCGATGTTAGATTTGCGAGTGTGAATACCTCGCATTTTAGTTGTAATTTCAGTGAAGGTAAAAGTAAGGCGACCGTCATTGTCGAGGCTAGTAACGGCCGCAGTTGATACATCTGTTCGTCTCCATTTAACCTGATAAATGACCTGCAAGTTATCCAAAGTTGCTTCCATCAAGACAAGTGAAGACGTTATACCTGATCCCTAGAGAAAAGTAGTAGGCCTACAGTATACCAGTTCTGGAACCAAAAAATGGTTAGGAGCATGACCCCATCGCGCAAATTCTGGCGCAATTCTTGGCGCCACCCCTACAGTATACAATTAAAAGTAGGAGGTCCGTGGAGTTACAAATTTCATCTTCCCTATACTCTTTACATACCTTGGATTTAAGAAATGGGTCTCGCTTTTAGGTCATTTAAACTTCGCTTTAAAACTTAAACTACCAGAAAGTTACAAAAGATTCCTCATCTAGTCTGCATATCTTGTGGTCTTATGATCTTTTCCAACATAATGATAAGCAAGTAATGGGTAAAAAAAATTTTTTTTACCTTATTTGAACTTTCAGCTATCGATTTGTGACTTGTAACGTCAACAATAATATTATACATGCAAAAGAGTTCATGGTGAGGTACGTTAATATATCCACCAAGTTTGGACTTGGTCGGACTTCCTCTTTATAAAAGCAGTTCGCGACACACTTTTTCCCAAGCTTAATTTAGGCAAAATAGAGCTTTGGTCAACATTTTGACCTTTGACCCCCACTCTTCACAACCAAAACGCACTATTTAAAAAATGATCTTATAAGTCGTAACACGGCATATGATGCGGTTTTACTACTATTCCTTACATACTGAAAGGCACAAGTTTCCATTGTCAGACAGGGATGTAGTAGTCGAGACCGGTCTTGGTCTAGAGACCGGTTCTTCCCTGTCTCGGTCTCGATACCCTGTGGTCTCGGTCTTGGTCTCGGTCTCGGAAATTTTTCCGGTCTCGCTTCGAGACCGGCAAAAACCTTGTCGTCTTTTTTCATTTTTTTTTAAAATAAACTCTTCTATTTCATCAAACTATTTTTGGTTCATTTACTTTCAATGAAAAAATATTTCATTGACAAAAAACCATTCATCCAGCAAGTCCATACAATATATCTATTATTAATTGAACTTTCCTCTGTGAGCTATTGAGTGGGTCTTTAACTTGGTCAATGGGGATAATAGTGCATTGGACTATAGCACTGCACATGTCAGGTCTACTCAGTATAACCAGAACAGTGGCAGTCTGGTACTGCACTACATTGCGTGTTCGCTGTGTGTGTGTGTATCGAATTAAATCCACTTCTCAGCGTTTGTTCAGCCTGCTAGCCAGGAACGTCAATCCGTATTGAAGTGTGTGTGGGTGGGGGGGGGGGCACACATGACTTAGCACAAACTATCAAGCCCTTTGTTTTTGAAAAGGGCGTGTCTTTCTATAGGCCCTTCCCTGTGTCCCCTCTTGTGATGACTGACGTCCTATTCTAATAAGAGTTAGGATTCCAAACACTGGCGTAGCCAGGATTCTTGTTTGGAGGGGCCAACTGCGGGGCCTGATCGCCGGCCTGGGGGAGGGGTCTAAGAGGAGGGGGTGTCACTGTCCCCTTTGAGAAATTTTGAATATTTAAGTCCCCTCAGAAGCAATCTGGTGCAAAATTTAGCATCATTTGAAGACAAGTTTTGTGTTCCATTACCATTTTTTTTTCAGAGTTCGATTTGGGGGCATGGCCCTCTGTTCCCCTCTGGCTACGCCAATGATGTCATAGTTAACATGACCATCATAGATGATCTGCCATTTTAAATACACGGAGTCCACGGAATTACTAATTCAAGATGTTACTTTAATCATGTCCAAAAATAGCTGAAACCACGCACCTCAGTGTGGATCATTGTCAGAGATCACGGACACCAACCACGCCCGTAGCGAGGGTCATATGTTTTTGGGTGTCAAGGCCCCCAATTCGGACTGGTTGGATGTTCTTCCAACAGAGTGGCGGTGTGTAAATTGCACTTTGTTATGTGCTCTGCGTTTTGTATACAGCTTTGGTGATCCTTTTGTCACTATATAAAGGTGTCGTCCTGGGGGAGAGGTCTACGGGGAGGAGGTGTCCCCCTCCCCTTTGAGAAAGTTTGTTAATTTAAGGTTGCTTAGGTGCAAAATGGTGCTATCTTTGGGATATTTTTGGAGCTGATCGTATATGGCTGGAAAATGTCCATAATTTAGTGAATTCTAATTTTCCGCCTGGCTGGATGTTTTTATTTACTGCAGTGGCGACGCGTAAATTGGACCTTTTTATGCACCCTGCGTTTGTAACAGCAGTGGGAATCCTTCCTTTGTCACTATATGAAAGTGTCCCCCTTGGGGAGGGCCTAAGGGGGAGAGGGTGTTCCCCTCCCCTTTGAAAAATTTTCGTAAATTAAAGGTTAAATTCAAAATGGTACTATCTTTGGTTTATTTTTGTAGCTGATCGTATATGGCTGGAAAATGTCCATAATTTAGTAAACTCTAAGCTTTGGTTAGGTGAAAGAAGGGAGTATGTTGTCTAAGAGAAGAATACGTTTTCAACAACCTTCCTGAAGCCCCCCCCCCCCTTGCCTACTTTACTGCTTCTATTCTGGCAAAGTTTTTCCGCAAAAATACCTGCGTTGAGTCAACAGAAACTTTCTTGGACTATTATGAAAATTTTCCTTTCCTTCATTGTGCATTATAAAAGGGCATCTAAGGCTGGCAAATGCCTGTATAGGGCCTCCTGGAAGCTCTGGATCAATTATATAAAATGGGGCAATGGTGTAATGCTTATTACCTGACATCCAAATGGTAATATAGTTATGACGCCAAGCACTTTACATCTATCGTATTTTTACTAATTTTGAACGAAAATCCAGACGAACAGCTTCCAGCAATGGAGAATCGGCAAGAGGGAGAGAATAGGTGCAGTAAGGTGATGTTAGACCTCCCTGATAGGTGTAGCAAAAGGTGTGAAGGACTAACAAGTGCGTTTCAGCTTTTTCTTCGTAAGTGTATTAGCAATCACCATCTACACCGATAATGGCTTCAGGCGAAGCGCTCGGTAAAAGTTTTTGAATATTGTATAACGGCAACAACGTGCTTTAAAGTTTCAACCTTCCACATCATGCTTACAAATTAGATTGAAGGATCCCGTATTAATGCGGGGCCCTTATATACAGATGTTTGGAGATGTATCTGTGTTTTCGGAAATTGTTCTGATCAGACTAGTTCCTTGTATAATCACATTTTTAATGGTCATGAGATGGAGTGCAAACTGTGAAGCATGCGCGCGAAGCGCGCCGAAATGTTTCATTAAATAAGATTTCCCTGACAAAATCTGCATTCAGAATCTGCATCGAGACACTTTCAACAAACCTACATGCCACTCAAAAAGCCAGTCAAATAGAGCCACGACACTACTCTTTACGAAGTGTGGGGGACATTTGATATTATGTCCCTCACCCATCGAAATGTGGGGGACGTGTCCCCCCGTCCCTCCAGGATTGACGTCCATGCTGCTAGCCATTTCTAGCTCTTTGAGATTGCCTGTTGGCCTTTTCATGACCATATTTAACCCAATCTGGCTAATAATGATCATTTGGCAATCGAAAATATAGAATGAACTAATATACCAGTTCCATATATAACTAGACATTCCTGTACTTGCAGTCAAGCACGTATCGAAGCCTCTTGAAGATAACACAGCTTAGACGTGTAAGGTTGTTTCTAAATGACGGTTGATAGTTTGATACAAATGTTACTAGTACCGAGCATTTGTTATTGTGTAGAGCCTGATTGACACAAGCCCTTGAACAGTGCTGTGTGATTCCGTTCCAACATGGCCCTTGTGCATGATCTCCATAATGTCCGGGGACCTCTCACGCCCTCAAATAACAATATTTTTGCACCAAACTTCGTCCATCAACTATCTTTCACATGTTACACATGCACATAGTACTCTTACCCTAGCAAACTTTCTCAAACAGATGTAATTTGATGCCGAAAATTAGCTACTCCGGTCGATATCAAAGCATGTTCTCATACAGCTTTCCTTCCCACGGAATGTTATGCACAATAATTCCACACCCTGAACATTTTGACTCGTTGAAATAGTCACAATTTTCTACAATATAATAGTTCTTTACCAGAACTGCCTCCAGTTGTATTCTAACAAGCAAAAATCATGAAAATAAAAAAAAAATTCCCCAACTGTTCAAAAAAAAAAGGAAAGGAAAGTTTCTCATATGTAAAACATTTCCCACATAAATGGAAGCAGGTTGCCCGTTGCACCAACAGTACATGTACTGTACGGATTGCAATGATTATCTGTCTATACCAGTGGTTCTCAAAGTCGTCCCTGCCTTCCAGGGGGCGTTTGGAAGTCTCAGGTGGGCGCTACAGAATACATGAGGAAGGGGGGGGGGGCTTTTGCACTGATTTGGGGGTCCCTGGCGATTACAACACATCACTGCTGACCATGACATCGAAATTGCCTTTATTGACATTACCGGAAGGGGCGATATTTGTCCAGGGCTGTAACCGAGTCAACCTAACCCAATTCCTGGCCAAGTCCGATTCCAATGGCCACCATTCCGGGCCAATTCCGAGTCCAGGTTTTCCAATTCTGGACTAATTCCGAGTCCGATCATTAGACAGTGTACTTGAGGCGTCTCATACAAGTGCTTTTTGTACCACGTACAATTACACGTATGATAAAACGGGCACTACTCAGAAGTCAGATAATTCATAATTTGGCTGACCCTACGCCTACGGTAATTTAATTTTAGACTGCATGTGACCAATAACTTGTTAAATTGTGGGCCAGTAATGTTTCCTTGGAAACATTAATGAAATCCAGTTTTGTGGACTCGACTGGAATTGCTTAAGAGTCCGAGTCCAGCAGAGCCATTCTGGGCTAATTCCAATTCCTTGACCTCCCATTAAGTGCCAGTTCCGAGTCCGGCGAAAAACGGAATCGAGTCAGCTAGAGTCCGGGCTCGAATATTACAGCCCTGTCTGCGTCTCTTCCTCACCAAGATGGAATCAGACCAGTGGCTTACATAGGGGGTGGGCCATGCTCCCCTCACTGACTATATTTTTTTAGTTCCTGAACCAAATTTACTTCAAAAGTAGCATAATGTGGCACCAGAATGCATGTAAAAACACCCAATCTTCAAAAAATTTTCAAAGGGGAACCTCCTTCCCTTACCCCTTCCCAGGCCGACGATCACATAACACACTGCATTCCCCTTGAGATATATTCTGGGTACGCCGATGAAACAAATATTCGTAATCTTGCAGCATTACACCAAGCACACCAATCCGACTGACTGAATTACATCTGGGCTCTCTATACTAGTTTTACAGTAGGCCCTATGTCTTCTGCAGGTTTTTTGTTGTTCTTGCAAATAGTAAAAGTCAACTGAGAAACATATTGACGAGCATCCAACTATGAATGATAGGACCAGGGGAGGGGGCTTTGGGACAGTTCAAGATGGCGGAAGGGAGCGTTAGTCTAAAAAAGTTTGAGAACCACTGGTCTATACGCTGGCGCAACTGTTCCAGCCTTTACTGTCTCAGCTATAGAGGACAACAATTTGGACGGAGCAAAGTGGAGCAAACCCTACAATCGAAGCCGTGGCTTCGATTAAATATCTTAAGTTCTCGACCAGAATTCTTTCTTGGATGGGTAAAAGTGCAACTGCAAAACATTTGGTCATCATGATCAGACATAATACTACAGCTATCTGGCAACTCTGAAGGCTATCAGTCTAGGTCTAAATATTACACACTGTTAACTGTATATTATAATGCTAGGCCTACATAGTTATCTGCAATCCTATCTTATGCTCGAAAACAAAATGTCCGGTTATTGAACTGTGAGTACTCCATGGTCATGCTTGGTCCGAAGGAAAAGTTGTCACTAACTAGAGTTCTGTGACTCATTTTTCTGTGGGTTGGACAAACTCACTATGATGTATTAATTGGCATCAAGTTCATCAACACTGAACACTTGTATAGCACTGACTGACTCTGATTTAAAGAGAAGGACCACGTTAGAAAATACATGATTATGTTAAGTTATTATGTTAACTATGTTTGGCATATGATAATACAAAACAGGAATATATATATATATTAAGCGATAAGTCCAAAAAGGAACATCACCCGAAACAATAAGTATGAAACCATCAGTGAAAAACAAGTAAAACTTGTATTTTCGGTTTCAGGAATCTATTCGAATTTTCGGCAACACAGTGCCTTCCTCAAGAATACAACACAAATTGGCAAGTGAAAGCTACGTCCCGACTCTCTACACAAATAGGCATATGAAGCAAGGTGTAAACAGAAGAATAGAAAATTACTAGACCGAAACTAAATCCGCTACCAAAAGTGTACAAAAGAGTTGCAGTGGTAGTATCTGAATACCTAGATAAAGAGAAAGCTGAAGCCAAAAGCGTAAAAAAGGAAAATAGGAAACCTATATTATACAGCCCGTGAGGCCCTTCTCCTGGGTTTCTTGTTTTGGCTGTCAAAACCATCACTCGTATTTAGGCCATCCGGCCAAATTGCACCAAGTTTGTTCCACATCCATAATCTTTCAAATGACGCAAGTTTCCTACGAGCATTATCCAAAAGGAATTTCCTCGTAATATCGGTCATTTCAGGAGGGAGAATAGGAGGTGCCATGGTTTGCAAAATTACTAAATTAAATTCACTAGGTGAATGTTCCGACAGGTGTGAGTACAATCTAAAACATCCCTTCATGAAACAGTGGCGGATCCAGAGGGGGGTCGCCGACGTCCGGACCCCCCCTCAAATTTCCCAATTTGCCCTTTTTCAAAATTGTTTTTTTTCACACTACCCTAAAAAAATAAAAAATAAAAAAAAAACCACGACAGTTTGACAGGTAATGACAGTTGTCCAGTTCCGAGGAGATTTTGGTTACCCCCGTCCAGTATCGATCAATCCACCCGTAAAAGTCTAGCTATGTATCGCAGACTATGGTAGCCTATATTGCCCGCCCTGAAACACGAACAGCGCAATCGTTTTACAGAGAATGTGACTACAGTATGTCTTGCTGATTGCAATGGAGTAGGGAAAAACATGCCAGTGAGCCACAACTGCAAAAAAGGCGCGGCCGGCCCGACTTAAACCCGTAAAACCTCATCTAACTCTAATTCTCACTGCCTGCGTGACAGTCAGGCATTCTAATCACTTTTCGCTTGGAACCACGTGTGGCGTGCTTGGGCTTTCAAAGTAATACAGTAAAACGCGCAGATATTACGTCATACTCACTAGCTAGCGCTTTATGCAAGTATTACTACTGAGTTTTAATATTGATTCCAAAAGGTCACTGCTAGTCTTTTGGTCTAACAAAATAATGATCTGTTCACACTCCCTAAACGCTACATCTACGAAACCTTCCCTCTACCCGCTAGTATCCCTCCTCTCATGAACACGATATGATATTCATGGTCTCAGCTAGAATTATACTCTCTTCATTTATTAGTGTTGCCCTAGTGATGGGAATAAAAAGCCAATCTTAGTTAAAGTCCACAGCCAAGAGTTGACCAGAAGTCGCAATGGACGAATCGGCTTTTGTTTTATTTTAAAAATACTATATAAAATCACCACCAGGTCAAATAACGCAATGTTAGTCGGTTCAATTTTTTTGACGTCTTTGGACCGATGACCGGTCTGCTGTCGCAAATAAAAAGCAAACATTCGACTTCAGTCATCTGTTCTGACAGAGTATTTTTGACAGTCGCGCCGCAACTATATAGGGAACACAACATACAGTATTTTAACCCCCTCCCCCAGTCGAGATAGCGGTGGCGCCACGTGGGGGAAAGGTTCATGCCCCCGTCGGGGAAGGCTGGCCAACTATCGGGGAAGTTTTACAGGTTTGTCGGGGAGTCCTAGCCGAAAGTATGCAGTCCCCGACGACAACTAGTCGCCCCGACGGCTTACCTGTTTTTTGCCCTCAAGAGGATAATTTCTCTAATAAGAACCCAAAATTTTCGGCGCGCTACGCGCGCTGTAGAGTCACTCTATTTTCTTCAATAGTTCCATTCCGCAAAGCAGGATAGCACAAGTCCTTTCCACCTTACCAAGTAACATATAGGCTGAGTACATAGTTTATGTAAAGTTCGTAACTTTCATCCCATATCGCAAAGCCTAGTTGGTGTTCTCTTGTGTGTTTGTCATGCGGTAGAGTCAGTTGGTGAGCGACTTACGGAGCAAAGTTTGGCTATTTCATCTTGTAGTCCAGGTGGTTTCGATACAAATGTATGTTACACCCGATACGGTCTACAAGCCCACAGTTCTTTTTTCGTTTCGTCATATGTTTTAGGTGTTAGCCTATCAAACATATTCCCCCGCTTCGCGCGCTTTTCAATTTCGAGATCCAGATTCAAAGAACACTACCATTGCGCAACTCGGATCTTGAAGTATTAAGTGATATGATGCAAAATATGCCTGCAATGGCATAGGATAATGAGGCTCCTCCATTTGCCCTTCTCATCATCCCCTCGAAATAGGGAATGTCGGAACTAACATTGGGGAAATTCTGCCGCCACACATGGTCGATTTACTTATTTTGGCTTTCATAAGGGTAATTTCTGGGATAAAACCCAAAATTTTTGGTACGCTTTGTCCACTCTTCCTCAGTTCCGTTATACTTATAGCTAAATAAGGTGCAAACCCTTTCCACCTTTTCAAGTAGAAATACATGGATTTATGTATACATGGATTTATGTAAATGTCGGAAATTGAATCGCATTTCGTTAAACCTGGTTAACGTTCACTTGTGTCTGTCGTACGGTACGGCTAGTGACTCGAGGAGGGAAGTACAATAAAGTTATGCCCGATAGGGCCTAACTGTCTGGACAATTGTTCTATATAAGCTTTAAATTAGTACAAATTCTTATAAGTGTAGGCTTACCCAAAAAAATTTCGCGCGCTTCGCGCGCTTTGCATTTTCACCGTTTAGATTCCAAGTTTTGATTCCAGTTTTTGCATGTCTCTTGGTTTATCCTTTCTTTGTCAATATGCCGTAAATTGTATAATCACTGACGTTTTTGGGAACCAAAATTTTAAAAAAATGAATGTGCCCTTCTTATGTTGGACCCCCCCCCCTCAGAAGAGACCCTAGATCCGCCCCTGTGAAATCATTAACCTCTCCCCCATCCCCTCTTCTAACCCTATGCTGAAGGGCACTACGATGGTTCGCCATACGTTCTTTAAGATTAGTAGTCATCCCTACATACTGCATCCCACACTTAGGACAGAAAATGCAGTACACCACCCAAGTAGCCGTACAATTGACATTAGCAGCCTTAACTTTAAAAAGTCTACCATTGGATTTACTGGTCACCTTATTAGTGTTAACATGACTCTTGCATAATATACAGTTCTTGTTACAGTTCTTGCTGGGGCCAAAATTTGGACCCTTAGAGTTAACTTTTGCCCTCACCAGTAAACGACCCAAACTAGGAGGCTGACAAAAGGATAATAGTGGTTTATGGGGCACAGCCTCCTTCATAGTAGAAGAAAGATGTAATAGCGACTGGTGTCGGGTAAGTATTTGCTGGATATCTGGTAACCCAGGGTGGTATTCAACTACAAGAGGAACGCGACGTGAGAGCGCCTCCCCTTTTTCGGCTGTCTTCGGGCGTTCTTTAAGTGTCCGATTGATAGCGATTTTAACCTTACGCCTTGAATGACCACGTTTTATTAAGGCAGCTGCAAGTTCTGCGCACCTGCGTTCAACAGGCTGAGGCGAAGAACAGATAAACTTAATGCGTTTAGTCAGGCTATACGCAATACTGCGCTTGACATGACCCGGATGGCAACTATCAGATGGGAGATAGAGCATTGTATCAGTTGGTTTACGATACACATCTGTCTCTAGTGTTCCATCTGCTTTAAGTTTAATAGTAACATCAAGAAACTTAATAGAATCGTGAGATAAGTCAGCCGTAAATTTAATGGAATGATGAAAAGAGTTTAAGCGATCTAAAAAGACATGGAATTGGTCTTCTCCATGTAACCAAATAAGAAAACAGTCATCAATGTTACGCCAAAAAACTTTGGGAATGAGGTTACAACTTGCAAGAAACGATTGCTCAAGTTCAGCCATAAAGATGTTGGCATAAGCTGGCGCCATCTTAGTTCCGATAGCAGTGCCCGATGTCTGTAAATACAATTCAGAATTAAATTCGAAAATGTTTTTCTTTAGAACAATTTCAGCCATTTCATAGACTCCAGACACAACCTTACTCGGAAGATGACATCTTCTCATGAAGGCACGCAAAGCATCTATACCATCCTTATGAGGTATAGATGGATACAGGGCCACCACATCAATAGAAACAAGCAAGGTCCCTTGTGGTAGAGGTGGTAAATTTCTAAGCTTTTTTAGAAAATCAAAGGTATCTTTCAAGAAAGAATCAATTGTAGGGACCAGAGGATTAATGAAATAATCTACTAATTCGGACAAATGCTCAGTCGGGGACCCATTACTCGAGATAACAGGACGTCCGGGTACACCCGACTTATGAATTTTGGCAACACATAGAATCTTGTAGATTTTGTTTCCACTGGTGATGCAAAATTAACCATATCACACGTAATGATACCTTGACTATACAATTTATCAAGAGTCTCATTGATAGATTTAATGATCTCACCAGTCAAATCGTCTTCAAGTTTTACGTACACTGACGGATCAGCCAACTGCCTGCTACATTCACTAATGTAACTGTCACGATTCATAATCACTACGGCGCCCCCCTTATCAGCCAGGTTATATATATATATATATATATATATATATATATATATATATATATATATATATATATATGTCAATGAGTTGATATGCACTCTTGGTGCTAAAGGTCGTTTGTAGAGCATAAGGTAATAAAATCATGTAAAAAAAGTCAGAAAGTTAAACAGTTTGTTTCATTTTCCTATACAAGATGTACATTCGGTCTCGGTGTCGGGCTCGGTCTCGGACCTTGTTCTCAGGCTCGGTCTCGGTCTCGAAGTTCTGCTCCTGGTCTCGGTCTTGACACCCTCTGGTCTCGTTCTCGGTCTTGGATATGCTGGTTTCTACTACATCACTGTTGTCAGGTACACCTACCCACAAAGCTTGAAAAACATCGGACTTACGATTTAGGAGGAGATAGCGACATACTCAGTTGCTCTCTCACGCATAAACACATACACACAAACACACACAGTTTCACATTTCTGATGTTGGGTGAAGCAAAATATCTCATCATCCTACACCAGCATGTAGGGAGATGAAATAATAAATCAATGTATTAATCAATGAGACGGTCAAAGAAAAGGAACCAATGAATCATGGGGGAAGGAAAAAGGGAGGGGACGCAACCCCTCCTCCCCGAATTCTGGAGAAGCCATTTCCTAAGGCAGAGTGTGGGAACGAAAGGCAATTTTAACACGTATCACAGGTTTTTCTCTCGGGCGTTAGCAGGTTAGCCTGCTTAGAAAGAATACCCTTATCCTACTGTGATATAATTACCGTACCAGTCCGTCTGTCAGTCCATTCATTGACGGACCTCCTGGAGATGGGGATGTTGCCCCTTTTTTGTTTGGCTATTTGGGTAGCCCACACAAATAACGTACAGATTTTTACAAATTTTGCCAACTTAGGCCAAGCTTTGCATTATTGTTTATAGTTTTTCACTGGATTAAAAACGTAAATGAAGCAAACCATTACTTACATGCTCTATACAAAACACTATTGCTGGCGATCTGTGTTCCATACACAGATTTTTTCATAACAAGACGAACTTGAATGAAATTAGTTTTCAAAACCGGTTTGCAAACCTAACAACGCGCATGCTCCCAGTTAAACATCTGACAGTACAGCATCTACCAATTTTGAAGGGGGAAGACAGCTCAAACTACAGGCAGGGTTACGCTCAACTGGATTATAGTAAAATCTGTGAAGGGGTGGGGTGCATTTTATTGTACCGGGATAACTTCTGCAATGCCAATGAAGCAAAACATTCTACACCGTCTGTAAAACGCTTTAAAATTTATTCTGCTCTCACCATCTTAGACGGTTGTGTTAAGTTCCTGTTACTCGGACAGCTGGAGTGACATTATGTTCTTAGCCCGATGCAACTGCCACCAGCTTCCAACCGATCCCCCCTCACACGCATACACAAGGCCAAAATAACAAAAGCGGTCAAATTATCAGTTTTGCGGTCTTATTAGCTCACATGAAATTCCTTTGGGAGTTGGCCTCCTGGAAAACAGGTGACTTTCCCTAGATCCCACCGGGTGGTAAGTGTTGCCCTGAACCTCACGCCTCTAGCGAAGGGCACTCTGCCCTGTTTCAACACCTCACCATACTTTTCATGAAAAAATTCCGCCACTGAGTACGTTAATCTGTCTTTTGATAAATTGATTTGTCAATGAAGCAGTCACTACATTGATCGGAGAAAGTTATGCATCTCTGCAGTGATCTATCCATCCTTGGACAGCGTCACTACCAAGGAGGATATATGAACATTTTCGCTAGTCAAGGTATTTTGCTCCACTTTCCTCCCGTTCGATACTGTGTACATAGGTATATAATTTACACTCAGGAGCAATGTGCACTCACAATTTTTGCCCGTACCCAAATTTCTACTGAACCACCACTTTCCCCCTCCACTTTTGAAATCCTGCTGGTGCCGCCACTGTACGTGGATAATTGAACTTCGGTGCACAGAGAATTAAACAGCTTTTAACTTGTTGGTCATAATCTAACTGAAAATATCTCCCGGAAATAAAACGACACATGATGTTTTTTGTTTTGTTTTTGCAACACGGAGAACTAAATTTAAAGGAAAAATGCAGTCCTCCCAATTTCAATTAGTGCAACCAGTGGCTCCTAACAATCATGTGACAATATTTTTGCCTATTATTTTCTAAATTCATGCAGACTAACTCTATTGTTACTTTCAATATTCAATATTTTTATACAGAAATATAATTAAAGACACTTATGAGCTAAATAAAGAAGATATGTGAGATTCAGCAAATTTTGAAAATAAAATTTGTCGACTGCTTTCTCCCTTTAACTTGGACGGATGCTAAAAGTATTGTCAGAGCCTAATTATCCTATAGACGCAACAGGCACTGTGCCTAGGGCCTACCAAACTATTGGGGCCTATGGAGATGGGGGGGGGGGCTCGAAAATACCAAGTGCGTGGATATACAATACGCAGACTTTCCATACCAATGAAACTACACTAGAAGTTGAACATTCTACACTGAGTATGTATTATTTTTTCACACTGTCTCCTTCATAGCTAAAACACCTTGGAACTGTTATTGACGGGGAAAAAGACTGAACTTCCCAATTTAAATAAACGTTTATGAGGTCTCGACTGCGCATTCACACATCAGTATGAAAACCTGAAGTTTAACAAAAACAATGTAGTACCTATGCAAAAAAAACAGAAAAAAATGGAAGTTTATCCTAGATATGCAATGCGTTTTTTTTTTGAGATACGATGGAAGGAAAGTGAACGAGTTTACCTGTGGTTTTAGTTGTTGAACAGCATGTGACAGTCTAAGTTTTTATCGTCGAATAATCGGTACTTTGAATTGATTTTAAAACAAGAGACTCATTGACGGTTTCAACTTGGCCCTATGACACTTGAAAGTTATATACTGCGTACATGGCACTCAATAGCTGGAAATGTGTATGCATGGAAAAGTCGATTACAATGGATTCCCAGGCACTCAAGGGCAAAACACACACGCAGTAAGCGAATTTACAGCTCACGCGCACGGTATAACCATAGATACTATTGTGACACAATGGACGCGTGCCCGTCAAAACCAAAGAGACGCGCGATCTTACCCTTCAAAACCAAAGATATTACAAGCTTATAATACCTTTGTTCAAAACAAAAAGACGCGCCATCTTGCCCTTCAAAATTGCGTCTAGTTGGTTAATGTCACGTAACTGAAATCCCTCTTATGGGCGTAGTTTCTGTTCTTACGACGTCATATGCATAGTTCTACTGCTACCCTTTTTACATTTACATCATTTACTGACTTATGTAACTAGGAGCAACCAAAGAAATGTATCGCTTACTAATTAACATGTACATTTGTATTATGAAGTTTTTTTTTTTAATGAAAACTATTTTTACGGGCTGTGCATACGCTTCCTTACTAATGCAGTCTTGAAACAACTAGCTGTCAGTGTATTCACAACCTGCTTCCAATGGATTACCACAAATGCATTCTAATCTATTTGATGAGCAGAAACCTCACTCGCTAAACCCTGGATCCGCACAGGTTGCACATGGTATCGCTGATAAAGAAAAAAAAACACGTTTGAAATTGAGTGATCAAGACATGCACATGTGTTTTCAATGAGTTACACTTGTCTTCCATTGATGTTACAACCACTAATTTGCATAAGGTAGCGGCCGTTCTTTTCCAACTTAAGTTTTCCGGTTCACACCCAATTTGAGATATATATATATATATATATATATATATATATATGTGTGTGTGTGTGTGTGTGTGTGTGTGTGTCGAAGAAGAGTAAATAGCGCTAAAAGTGTGAAAAATTCCACGACGTTTCGGGTATTAACCCTTCATCAGGTGGCAAAAATGCAACTAATTGTTGACACAGCCTGATGAAGGGTTTAAACCCGAAACGTCGTGGAATTTTTCACAAACGTTTAGCACTATTTACTACCTCTTTTTTGACCTGCTTACTTCATAACTGCTACGCAGTACTTTGACCCTATATATAAATATATATATATATATATATAATATAATATAAATATGAGACAAGAAAAACGGGTAATGCCTTTGATTCCAACATAATCTTTAATGAATACACAATTCTGCACACATTTTCGGACCCCTGGTCCTTCCTCAGGTGCAAAAGAGAATGAAAAGTTTACTAACTCATATGTTTACTATTTGTAAAAGTTGAAAACAGAGAGAAAGCTCAAATCCCTATTTAATCCGTGCTGTTAACTATGGTTTATATATATATATATATATATATACATATATATATAATATATATATATGTATGTGTATATATATATATATACATATATATATCAAGGGGAACACAGTTAGTGTATCACATTGCTGAATATCTTTTTGTAGGAATGGTGGACACATTTTGGCTCCAATGTACTCTTGATAACAAACGTTTAACGCAAAGCTATGAAGAAGGGTGAAAGACGTGGATCTTTAAAAGTATCCTTCTAACAGTAAAAACTGATGTTTCAGCCTACTTTGCTCGAATCCATCGGTTAATCTTAAAGGTCACTGAAACAGAGACTTGCTTATGTCCTTTTCCTAAAAACAAAATACTCGTATTATTATAGAGTAGTATTTTGAGATTACTGAGGAATGATGTGTCAGTTGCAACTTTTTAACCCGCTGCTTCATCTTGAGAAAGATAAGTTCGACCACTATTGCATATTTTGCTCTCTCCCATTCCTCTCTTTCCAGCCTAGTTACAATAATATGGCAGTTTTGTTATCAGGAACGAAACTCATTAATACGAATTGTTTAAGCCTTTACGTACCTCAAACTATTTACGTTTTAGGTCAAAACTTTCTTAAGTGGTAGACACAAAGCGGGCTCTTCTTAAAGGCAAGAAGCGAAATTGCAATTAAGGCACAAGAGCCAATCGTGATTGAATAAAACAAATAATTTTAATTATTCCACAGCGGCGTAGCTACGGGGGAGGGGGGCCTAGGCCCCCCAGATATTCGTCAGCCCCCCCCCCCAGATTTTTGTGTCCTAATAAAATGTGCAAGAACTAAGAAAAAGTAAATGTGTGAAAAACACATTTTGCGCACGTATGAACTCAATATAACTTTAATTTAAAATGCCTACTTTCACTAAATTAGGTATATAGTCTGCACTGTCGTTTAATTCGCATGTAATTCACTTGGAGATGAAACGAACGTCCCGACGACAAATTCGGATGTGACTTTGCCAGGTTTAGACCCTCAGCTTTCAGCCTTTCGGATGGCTGGTTGATTTACTGAAAACATGGCAACCATACACTGAAGACCATTCTTACACGACCATTCCTATACGGCATCATACACAAAATATGCCGTACTGTAAGGTACTGTGTTCGAATAAATCTTCTATCCTGAATTAACAAGTATGTCGTGTCCCTCTCCTTGCCCATGACAAGTGCACTGTAGAGCGATTGTTTTCGACAAGTCCTCTTTTTAATTACTAGTTCGCACTGGCGTCCGAGCGGATTTGTAAAATTGTCAACAAGGTGCGGATTTCATGTGTTTCCCACATGATCCCTACTTCTGACTTGCGGGTTAATAGTCTGAAAGATTTACTGGTAGTATTATAGGTCTGACCTAGTAATATACCGATGCCTTGAGTCTGTGAAAAAATACAGCAGCATTTTGCATCTAGACCCCATTGAAAACCGAAAAATTTCCAAAGGGAAGGTGACACCGTCAGACCCCTACATCAGGACAGTGATCTATGTCTTCCTTGCTAGAATATAAATATGTTAACCCTAGGTTGGAGACAAATGGTATGATCTAGGGGATATGTAATTGAGTAGTGGAAATGTAGCCTATGGATAGGGTGATGGACAAATGTAACAGAGATATACTAGAAGGTGAATATGGGAGAATTGCAGGCAGAATAAATGAAAAGGGATGCATAAAATTCAGTATGATTCTTGTATTATCTCAGCTCATATGATATGACGGTAGTACACAGCGGGGAGGGGGGAAAAATTACCCCCAGAAATTTTCAGTGCACCGTTTCCAACTTTTTGATAATGTACAGAGAAAACGCAGTAAAAATATAAGAAATAGCTGTGATCGTAATGCTAGAACTTAAAAAAATTCAAATAGGCAGATCAATATTTTCATGCCTATATCTGTACACACCACCAATCATTTACAGCTCTATTAGGATGTACTTCTAGCCTACTTTTCTAAAGTTCTCGCGCTAGTACGCGCGATTTTGCATAGCTACAGTGTTGCTGTTGTTGCTATAGGTAGCTTCAATCATCAATGGCCTAAAAACGTTTTTAAACCGTGCCAGTTTAGTCATGAAAACGTTTTATAACCAATAACACTCCCTCCCCTCCCTTAAACTCTCCCCCACAACGGAGTTCAGTGGTTGAGGTCATGCTTCACATCATTTCCACCACGCTTTCAAAAATGACTTTTGTCGCACCTAGTCACAACTACTTTTCGGTTTCCTTTCAAAGCTGAAATCCCTCAAATATTGCACCATTTGCTATCTATACGTCCTCCTTAAATTACAAATTTTCGCCAAGGGGGGGGGAGACACCAATTCCCTTTAGTCCCCTCCCCCAGGCCACAGATCAGTAATACCCACTTTTTGCTCCCTAGCAAAAAAGTGTATGTGCGGCCTTGTTTATTACCATTTTTCATGGATTAATTTTTTCCGCATTATTTGAGAAATGGCAGATATGAGATTCGAATTTCAAGGGTGGGTACACGCAGCTTAAAACACGTGGGAAGTGCCCTTTCCGGCCATCTGGAGGGTTTGTAAAGCCCAAAATTTTCTTGCACGCTCCGCGCCAACTGATGGTGGCGCTCCGCTTAGATAGTATTGACAAGCCTGACCCTCGGCAGTGTCGGCCCCCATTTGTTACCTAGGCCCCCCTAAAAAGTTCATCCTAGCTACGCCCCTGTTATTCCATTCATTCGTTCGTTCGTTCGTTTATTCATTCATATTTAAATTTAAGTAGAAAAATGAAATGAAACAGGATGAAATATACATTTATACTGACACAAACATAAAGCTCAAACACAATCGTCACATGTGTAAATTCCGTTCACAAATTCACCGATAAATCTTTGACTTGAAGTAAAAGTTTGTTCTGAAGAAGTGCCAATGGTAGTTGTGGCACGACCGACATCACCTGCAGGCAGCATAACCAAATGACCCAGTCTTTGACCACTCTTGCGGGAAAGAGGTTACAAAGTGTCTCCATCAACATCCAAAAAGATGTTTTTAATAAAGGAAGGGTTTAAGCAAAAGTTTAATTTTTACATGTGAAAGAAGAAGTAAACCTACGCAATTTGGTGAAACTTCCATTCGAATCGGAGATGTAGTACTCGAGACATCAGCAAATGAAGTTACTACATTTATGACCCAAAGTGAGCTTGAGACAAGCAGGGGTTATATCACTTTCTCACATTGATGAGGATGCTTTGTTTCTTTTGTTTTTTTTTCTGTCTGTTGTGTTGACCTTATAGTTAATAGGGATAGGACCTCCCCGTGGGGAATGTGAAGTTTGTAAAGTTCCCATGCCTCTCATGCAGTCACATTCCGATAACATGGGGTTGTTGAGGAGAAAATTTGTTGTAAAAGTTGAAGAAAAACAAAAGACTGCTCATTAATGTGAGGCTATGACGTCATGATATGTGCTTATTGCTTCAAGCTCACTTTGTGTTGAAAATGTGACAACTGCTAATATCTTAAGAACCACACATTAGATTTCAATGGAAATTTCACCAGATTGCTGAGAATAAGTACCCCTCTAACATATCAACACTTGGTTTGAGCGTAGACCCTTCTTTCAAGATTCCGCTGTAATTAAGCTGTCGCCCTTCAGGCGCACCAGTATCAAGAGGGTAACCTGTATTTCGTCTCTGTCTTCATTAGAGCTGAAGACGTACATCTTTGAAAGGATTTGATTTTTTTGTGATGAATTTATTTATCAATACAAGGAGACATACAGATAGTAGCCGCAACACTTATTAGAAAAACGAAAGGATTTAATTTCGTATTTTGTGTTAGCTTTTAAGATTTTATCTATACAGCAAGTCGTGATTTTCAATATGATATCGAAAAGATATATGCTAGAGAGAAAATTTACGAGCCTAGAATGGAACACACATAAGATAAGAAGAAGAGACAGACTTCTCGCCTTGATTGGTCCAAAATGCAGAACATCGTGGTTGGGCTATTTGTTCATCAGGCGCAAAATTGTGTTTAGTCGGTGCATCTCCACCATGAAAAATGTCAAATGTGTAGATTGCTTGCTGCGACGCAAGACGAATGTTGCAAGGGAGAAAGAAGACTCGTGGAAAATTATGTAAACCAATGTTCTCAACAATGAAAAATAACTCGGTCCCTTCAGCATGTCTTCCAGCACATTCACCTTACTGCTGACAACACTAAAAACACTTTAAAAAAAAAGTTTCAGTCCTGGGTAGGACTTTAAACTGCATCCGGTTGTGGAGTTTGTTTAAACGTGGGAGATATGAGGTTACCCTTTGCCACAACTGCCTCCGGCGCACCCTTGGGCAAGGTGCACCTGAATTTGCCTAGTGCTTTTTAAGTGCTGTTGCCTTTGGGCGTAGTGTTCCTTCTGGCGTGGTGTTGTCCTCAGGCGTGTGGTAGCCTTTGGGCGTGTGTTGCCTTCGGGCGAGGTGGCCTTGTGAGCCAGTTGGATGACGGGTGGAACTTTGTTTTGGGGTGGTTTGTGGTTGTTGGGCCAGGGTGTTGTTTTGGGGTTGGCTGCAGTGGCAGTTTCTGAATAGTAACAAAGACTCTTTTGTTCCCTGTTGTATGGTGTGTATAGTTTGTTTGGCATTGTGTTTGTGATCCGACAGGGTTTTTGTTTGGGTTTGGATTTCTCCTTTAGTTTCTCAGTACCTGTTTCTATGTACTTAAAAAGCTCTCTCATGTCTCTATGAGGAGTGTGGGCTATCAGTCCTAAGTATGATTCACAACTCAAGCAGATCTGGTCCGGATACAATTTTACCTGTGCCATATAAAGACTTGATCCAGATAGAACTTTATCTGGCCATATATGGTTTAGATCTGGTTCTGGTTTAGATCTCTGTTATATCTGCCCAACTTTTTATCTGATCTGATATAAATTCCACATCTGGTGCAGATATGGGCGATATATGGAACTATATTCTGCTCATATCTGGTCCAGATAAAATTTTATTTGTTCCATATAAAGACTTGATCCAGATAAAACTTTATCTGGCCATATATGGCTTAGATCTGGTTCTGGCGTAGATCTGAGTTATATCTGCCCAATTTTTTATCTGGCCCAGATATAAATCCCATATCTGCAGCAGATATGGGCCAGATATGAAATCCATATCTTGCCCATATATGGAATTTCATATCTGGCCCATATCTGGATTTCGAGTAAGGGGTGTGTGCTGATGCAAAATACTACCAACAGACTCTGTATGGTTGGTGCACAAAAACCATTCACGGCATGCTTTAGAATTCTGTAATATCGAACTCGAAAAATTTTGGCGGCATGTAGTTCATAGCCTTCTTCTCACTGCCCCTTGTTTATTTCTGCACCCCTTGTAAATATCGACTAAATATTCTAAACCCTTCAATGGTGATATCCTGATACCTCACGTTGATTAAAACATGATAGCTCCCTCTTTAGTCAGTTAGTATTGGCAACAGTTATTTTGTTCCATTATGGAGACATCTAGAACAACAGGTGACGTACTAAGTTACCTTCTTCTTAGCAAGTGTGAAATATGTACGCCTATTTTGATGAACATACACTAACACCTGCGAACAATGACGGAAAACATCCAATTTCACTATATTCATGAGGTTAATTTGAAGTTACATTCGACTGTTGATTGGTTTCAGTACATGCATATTCATATTACACTAAAACCCCATTGACGTAGTCGCGTGAAAAACATTGTAATTAAACTTGATTTAGTTTATTTTGCGTTGAATATTTATAATTTATGTTCGTTGTGGCCGTATATGTGAGCTAAAAGCGTACAGTTCTTAAGCAGATCGATAAAGAATTCTTGCGAAAGTTCGCCGAAGTTGGAAGTATGAGTGCAGCTAATATAGGTGCAAGTGTAACACAAGTTCTTCGGTCGGGCAAGTGGACTAGGTAGTTTAAGCAGCGGCAGTAAAAGTTTGTAGGGCCCTTTTTCTACTTCAGGCACAAGCAGGCCTTTACCCAAGCAGCCCATGGGACGATTGCCACATCGCCGTTACGGCAAGTAGGTCCAGGTTAAGCGCTACGATTGAAATAAACTCAAGTAGAAACTATAATTTTGTTAAGGTGCACTGCAAAAACAAGATGGATCAGCTCAACATTCCAAAGACCCTTAGGCATATTAAAGGCATTTGTAAGACGAGATATCTTGTATGTGTGGATGATGGATTATACAAGTTAAGTTTTCAACGCTTCTGCTCATTCCATAAAGTAAACAACCCCCAAAGCTTTTTTGTGTTGTAACATCGATTTACTGTTGGGCGCAGGCAATGTTAAGTGACGCAATATGAAAACTAGGATTTTCTAGCTGCAAGTTCGACGATATACAGTCTTTGTCCGTATTCATTAGACGTATATGGTAATTGCTGGATGAGACGTTCTAAAAGCAACGGCGACAGATTTACAACAACAGTCGATGGTAACTTTAACTGTAAAAATATATTGTTCATAATAAAAGGTTCTGACTTGTATGGGTTATAGCAGATTGCAGGCAAGTTCCTGCAGTAAGTTCCATAAAGGAGCATACTTTTCGCCATGTACTTACTTTCTTTACCAAGGTAATCCTGATTTTTTGCATGATAATTGCTGTGGAACACGCAACGCTTACATGCAGTTATATTAAGTAGGCGTTACCTTGGCTCTTTTCATATATGCGGGCTCATGAAATATCTAGAAAGCCTAAAGGCCTAGTGATTCATTGCTGGAAGGGAATGCTTTGTCGCACTGAGGTTTGCTCCTCAAAACTATTCTTCTTCAGATATCATATTTTACGATGTTTTCACAATTTGACCTCTGTTGACCTCAAATGTCCTTTGACCTTCACCAAAAACAGTAGGGTTCTTCTAAACAACTTCTAAATGCTGCTTTTAAGATCCCTCACACTTACATACCAGGTTTTCACAGTTTAACCCCTTTCGACGTTAAATGACCGCCGACCTCCACCAAAAGCAATTGAATATTGAACACAAAACGAAGGTTGACCTTGTCAACACGGAACAATTAAAAAGGAAATCGAGCAGCTCACAGCCTCGATCTTTGAATTGCTTTTGGAGAGTCCTAAGCTGAGGGAATAAGTTTCGTCAGCTGTGAAAACGGAGCATCGAAGGAATGCGCAGAATTATTTAAAGACTAGGCAATCATTTCCAGGCTTGGGATTCAGGATTCGTCCTCTTAGCTAGATTCGTTTTCTCACCAAAAATGTAAATACAGCCTCCTGCATTCGTACCGGAACGCTCCTTAGAGCTGTCAGCTCAGTACTTGGGGGTCCACAGGAAAAAAATTTGACACTGGCGTAGCCATGAGGGGGCCAACTGCAGGGCCTGATCGCCGGCCTGGGGGAGGGGTATAAGGGGCGGGGTGTCCCCCTCACCTCTGAGTATTTTTTGAATATTCAAGTACCCTCAGATGCAGTCTGGTACAACATTTAGCATCACTTGAAGCCAATTTTTGTTCCATGACAGAACATATAAATTACTCCGTCTGCAAAGAAAGGGGGAGGGGGGGGGGCTTAAGCACCCTGGATCCGGCCCTGAACTGTCATAGGAAAAATTTTGCTAAGCAAGTCAAAGATTGTCAGTACATTGGTGTAGTCTTGTAGTCAGGCGTTTTCCGAGGGGTATAGGCATTAGCCTATCCAGATTTTTCCGGGGGTGTTGGTGAAACTCAGACATGAGAGAATGTCAATTACCAAAAGTCATTAGCGTTAAAACTGAACGTGGCCAATAGTTTCGGCTCCAGAATTTTGATAAAGCCATGGGTTGAGCACTGGTATAATTAGAGAAACGGTCGGCTCTTCAGAACTCAGTGACGTGACCAAAGTAGTGATATATCGGGATAAAATAATTTGATATAGAAATAGTCAATCTATATCTCATGGTGTAGAGGTCGGAGTAAATTTTCAGAAAACCATGGTCTGGTTGACTATACGTAGTGGTAAGCTATAGCGATGGTGCTATTGCTAAAGCTTTTACCTTTTGACAACAGGAAATTGTAAGTCCTTACGCGCACGACGCTTCCAACCCATCGGAATATTGATCGTACTACTATGTGTTTGTAACAATCATTCAGTGTCAGAGCACCTTTATCAAATTTCTTCCGATTGCAAATACACTGAATAACAGTGTTTTCTCATTTTCATGGGAACATCTGTGGTATCGGAGGTGTGCTTTGTTTATCTGAAGAAACTCACATCATGAATACTTTTCTCCTCTCTGGTCATACCGATCAGACATTTGTATTATCAAAGCTGATATAAAAACCCCAAAAGAAAGTCTCTCACTTTACCAGAGAGATAACCTATCAAGGTTTATCTGCACTCGAGAAACTTCCTAAAACAGAAACAAATCCTTCTGTAAATGTAGAAAACTTTTCACACCTACTTACCAATTAGCTTTACTTTATTTTTGAAAAATAATTTTCCATCCAGTTACACCCTGGCTTTTTTTCACCCCAATTACCCTTTGTAAACCATTCATAGACGCAGTTTTGTGCCACGTAAAAATCCATTCACCCCTGATATTTCTAATCGTCATCTGGCACAAACTCGACCTACAGTACCCTAAAAGAAGCATTGAATCCTAACACTCTTCAATCATTCCATTTGAAGTACTGCTTTGGGGAAGGGGTCTTGTTGCTATCATGCAACCGATTTGTTTCTCTCTATTGCTAGCTTTGCACCAGCTTGTCGAAAAGAATGAGAATACAAATTTCACCATTGTTCACCAAATTTCTACGTGACAACTCGTTCCGGGCATTCTATCGCCGACTTTACCCTACCGCTACTGATGAGACCTGGTACTTATCTTTCAAGGTCGAAACGCGACTAGCAATAGCATACCAGCTATGGTTTTCTACCAAGTAAGGTCACTCTGAACCATTTAAACCAGACCCATCCCTGGCTTCCTGATTTCCTCATTTATTTACCATAACATGGTAATTTGACGGTTCTAGGATACATTATCGGTATCTTATGTATCCCGATGTATCATCACTTCAGTTACGTCACTGAGTTCTGAAGAGCCGACCACTCTTTTAAATTCTAAAAAAAAAATCAGAACTCGATGGGGGTATGCCCCCCTGGCCCCCCTCTGGCTACGCCAATGAGGGTTGATAAATCGATCCAGTACTGTGACAATCCCTAATAAGGTAACGTAGCGTAAGCTATAGTTTCTTCATCTTACTTTAACCAAGTCGACTTTCTCATTCTAGGTAAATAGTTACTCATTTACCGTGACACTCAAATCATATATCATTAGTTTAAACGGCATCGTCGACCCACAACGCCGTAAAGGTCAGGTGTGTAAGGGTCGTTTACTAGGTCAATGAGTGAAGCCCATTTTCTTTAGTAGCAATGTCGAGAATGGCAACAGGTGTTGTTTTTTTTTTCTGGTAATGGACAGCGTGTCAATTCAGTCTGGGTCCAAGTCGGAAACTGCAGGAGTGACTTCGTGAACGTTCTTCCCTTTAGCTTCACTGGGGTTGAAGGTTCAGAATGGCTGGGCACAAAGATTTACCTGGAAGGCTCCAACAAACTTTTCGGCACCGATTCATAGAGTAGGGGTGACAAAGGTCAACCGAGAGACCAGGGGCGTCAACCCGTATTCAAATGTGGGGGGGGGGGGGGTCGAGGGACATACATGACTTAGCACAAACCAGTCTCTTTGGTTTTGAAGAGGGGGTGTCTTCCTATAGGCCCTTTCCTCCCCCCCCCCTTATGATGACTGACGCCCTATTCTAATAACAGGCCCGTAGCCAGGAATTC
Organism: Holothuria leucospilota; assembly: GCA_029531755.1. Lineage (NCBI taxonomy): Eukaryota > Metazoa > Echinodermata > Holothuroidea > Aspidochirotida > Holothuriidae > Holothuria > Holothuria leucospilota. The sequence goes on along the minus strand of CM055966.1, from coordinate 30,411,890 downwards.
TGTTATAGGGGGTACCAACACCTCACAGAGGGGCACCGAAGAAGATTATGTTTGTTGTCAGTAGTACCACCACAGGGTTACAGTTTGACGGAATTACAGGGGATTATATCCCAAGCTTACCACACATAGCTTAAAGGTATCGGTTTTACGTGTGCACTTACGCTCGCCGAAGCGCGCGAAAATTTCACTCTTCTGATGGAAATTTCTCCCTCCGCTAGCAGTACAGAGACGTAGAAATTCTCCACAAGTGAAGGGAACAACACTATAATCACGATATATCTTCAGCTCAGCAAGCGCAGATGAAGCCGATTAAGTACTTTGTGAACGGCGAGGCGGGACCAGGGGCTGCCATTAGGCAGGCTTGGTGTGATCCAGTATGATTTTGTTAGGACCCAGAGGGAAATTCCCCGAATATGTGGCGAATTAACAATATGGGAACACTAGCATGGAGCTTTGAGCAGGACTTTGAATGACAGTGAGAGCACACCAATGTCTTCACAGTTCAAAATTCCGATGGTCATTATCGTATTTCTACTTTGAACGAAATTTTACATGAAAAAAAAAACAGAAAAAGTAAATTTTGGAATAAATTTTTGGTTCCTAGTAAATTTAGGTTCAAACCGTATAGTCGTCGCGGAGCGAATGTTGCTCAAGGTACTAGATTACTACATGAAAGCCCCTTGATGTCCGGATCTTAGTAACTTTGAGACTTCACCTAGCTTTGGCTGGAAGAGTTCACTTGAATTTTTGTACTAATGACGTTCATGGATGATATTACTTCGCTTGTGAGAATTGCGCGCGAAGGGCGCCGAAATTTTGCACGAAAATTATTTACCACGGTAAAACCTGCATACAGACTCAGCAAGGGGTGGTGGAAAGATAAGCCCGACGAAGGGACCAAGCTCCCCTAAGAGTTCCAGCAATCTGAAGCCCCGTCAGAAGTAATGGGTTACAGATTGGATACCGAACGCGAAATTTGGGGCCACCGGCGAAAAATTTGGGGTTCTGTTGAAGAAAAATTGAAAATATTTGGTTCTTATTAAGGAAAGTTAGAAAATTTGGATTTCTATGGAAGAATCTGCCCTCTTCGTCCTAGACAGTTCCAGTTCTCCCGACTAAGTTACTCCTTCCAAAACTGTGTTGAGCCCCTCCTTGTGCAGACACAAACCTAGTTTATTGCTTAAGGGCATATCCTGTTGGGCGTACAAGGCCATAATATGCAACCAGAACATTCTCTGCGCATGCTGTGTGTTGTAAGCTTTGATGTCAATCAAAGAGCATTCACCTATGACCAATTGAGAATTTTGCTTTCTCCCAACCAAAATGCATTTGGGGTGATGAGTGTCTGTCTTTAAGAACAAAACACAGACGCCGGGCGACTGGTCGCGAGGGGTTGCCCCCTTCCACCACCTCTGGACATTGAGACACTTTACGTTTCATACAAACATGATTATCATATGTTGAGTCTGAATTAGGAATCTTCCCGATCGTAAGAGAAAGAGGATGGAACTTTTTATGGATTAAGTTTTGTGTTTTTTCCGGGAACCACACCTGCACGAAAGAACAATAGCCTAATTGTGGAACCTGTACATTTATAAATTAAGCCAACATATCTGAAACGGGTGTTAAAGCTATATGTAACTGAAGATGAAAGCGCGCGTAGCGCGCGAAAATTTTTGCGATTTTAGAACAAAAATGTTACAGAGAACAAAATACGTTCATTATTAAACTCTTTTTGGGATCATTTTTGGTTGCAAATCGCTTGGTGTCATACCAGGGCCACCATTTACATGTACTAAAATTTTATTTTCGATCGATTTTCCGTATAGAGGGGGCACAGTGGTCCGCACGGGGGGGGGGACAGCCCCCTCGTTCCCCGGCCTGGCTACGGGCCTGTCTAATAAGAATTATCATTTCAAAGTAAACATGACCATAGACCCTTGTCCAAATAACAATTACAAAGGATTGTGGGATAGAGTTTGGTATGCGTCGTTTTTGTCAGTGGCATATTACTGTGGGGAAAAACGACGCATACCAAACTCTATCCCACAATTCTTTGTAATTGCTATTTGGAAAAGGTTCTATCATTGAGATCTGCCAGGTGAAATACACGGAGTCCACGGAATTACTTCAAGATGTTATTTTACCAGGCCCGTTGCTAGGGTGACATGTTTGGGGGTTGAAGGTGACCGTCCCAAATTCCGACTGGCTGGATGTTTTTCCAACTGAGTGGAGGCGTGTAAATTGCACTTTGTTTATGAGCACTCTGCGTTTTGTATACAGCAGTGGGGATCCTTCCTTTGTCACTACATAAATGTGTCGTCCTGGGGGAGGGCTCTTTAAGGGAGGGGGAGCCCTCCCCTTTGAGAAATTTTTGTTAATTTAAGGTTGCTTAGATGCAAAATGGTGCTATCTTTGTGATATTTTTGGAGCTGATCGTAGTACAGCAAAGGTGTGAAGGACTAGCAAGGGCGTTTTCAGAATGCTTTTAGTCGTAAGTGTATTAACAATCACCATCTATACCGATAGTGGCTTCGGCGAAGCGCTCTGTAAAAATTTTTGAAAAATGTTTAACGGCAACAAAGTACTTTTAACCTTCCACATCATGCTAAAAATTAGACTAAATGCAGTGGCGTACCCAGGATTTGTCTCAAGGGGGGGGGGGGCATGCATTATGTTGTGTGACCGCCGGCCTGGGGAGGGGTCTAAGGGGAGGAGTGTCCCCCTCTCCTTTGAAAATTTTTGAAAAATAAGGTGTCCTTACATGCAATCTGGTGCCAAATATGCTACCTTTTGAAGTAAAATTTGTGATAAAAAATTTACGTATTTTTAGGACCTTAAAAAAAATCGGAACCAGTGAGGGGGGCATGGCCGAATGACCCTCCCCTCTGCGTACTCCACTGAATGAATGATCCCATATTGATGACAGGCCCCTTCAGATGTTTGGAGATGTATGTCTGTTTTCGGAGAGTGTTGTAATCAGAATATTTCCATGTATAACTACCTTTTTAATGGTCATGAAAAGGAGTGCAGACTGTGACGAATGCGCGCGAAGCGCGCAGAAATTTTGTCATTAAATAAGATTTCCCTGACGAAATCTGCATTCAGAATCTGCATCGAGACACTTAACAATTGCCCAACAAACCTACATACCACTCAAAAAGGAAGTCAAATAGAGCCACGGCACTACTCTTTTACGCAAATGTGGGGAAACATTTGATATTGTGTCCCCCACCCATCGAAATGTGGGGGGGACTTGTCCCCCGTCCCCCCCCCCAGGATTGACGCCCATGCGAGAGACCCACCCTAAGAAAAATAAAGGAACTTGACCAGAACCCATTTTCTTCTATACCACTATCTACATTATCATGCAAAAACGTACTCGGCTCAGAAGTATTCGGTTTAACTGGAACTAAGTCAAACTTTGAGGACAAAAAACCATGAGAGACTACAGTCCATTACTTACTCAACTGAGCCCAGCATCAGAAAAAGTTTTTGTTGATTACTTTGCCCCCTCTTCGCACATTCCTTGGATCAGGGAGCTGTAAGCTCTAACAGCTCCCTGCTTAGTTAGGCCAACAATTTTCGACATACCAGATCTTAGTTTGTTACAAAGAGTTTTCGACAGTTTCTTGTGGTATAAAAGGGTGACCAGCTGATTTGAGTATAAGTGTTACTACTCCTGTACCGTACTCTGCAAGGGTCTCAGTGAGCCCACATGGAAAGGAGATACTTACAGGGAATGGGAAATTTCCGCAAGTGTGCTTACCGGTAATGTAGGCCAACGGGCCATATTCATACCAGTGACTTACAAAATTACAAAATAAGTGTAAGACAAAACAAGGGCTAAGCCTACCAGCTGGCAAAAATAATTCAAACAAATACTTTGACAGGACTTACATGTGTCCTCAATTGTTTGATATACCGATGATCTTGCAGAGGTCGAAAGGGTCACTTCGTGTATTGTTGCTTGGCGATTTCTCTCATCCCCCTCTGCAATGTATTTTTTTCTCCAAAGTAGCATATAGATACTCTGTTTGAAGAAAAGGTGAGTTCGAGAATGTTGTTCGTCCCTCTGTACAATCCCTCATCTCACAGACAGAAAATTGTTTGTCCTAGAGGGGAATAACGATAGGCTAACGATATTAGACTATTTTCTTAATTTCCTTCCAATTTTACAAATTGCTCAAAAACATGTGGCATTCTACGTCACCATTGACATTCGTGGTTCTCGCTATTCGGACAGAGAAACACTTTGGCTGCCTTCTCCACAAAATATGCAAAACGTGACTGTTGTAGATGATTTTAAATGCTTTGTATGGGCGCCGCAATAAGTATTTTCCAAAACAATTGTTTGAATTAAACTTTTTGACGGATTCATTACACATTAGAAACATGACGCCAAGACAAATGATAATACTATGAATGGTTAAAACGCAACAATTATAGAAGTTTGCATGCTAAAAAATTGCTTATATAAGTTGTAATAAGCACGACAGAAGGGAAAGAAGAGTAACGGAGTCAGACGTTTTCACCCCTAGGCTTTTTACTTGTTGCCTTTGCATGGTTTTGCGATGAACTTTCAAGGGTGCTCAGAAAATTATCCATAGCTGTTGAGGTCTTTTTCCAAGTTTTGCACAAATTGTTCATCCTTAAAGTCTGACATTTAACTGCAAGGGTGTTTGTGATATCATTCGGCGTCCCAGATATACACTTTGACTTGTGATTCACTCCCACAGTATATAGTTATGTTCGCCTAGGAAAGATGGTAAAGTAGGCGACAAAATATCAAATGTCCCGAAAAGCACCTCCTCCCCTCATCCCATACAGTTGGAAAAAAAACTATTAAAATAGCCCCTATGGCCCCAAAATTGTCCCCCAAAGTTTTTTGTGATTTTTTTCTCAAAACATTTCAGAGTCCCCTAAAAAGGTACCATGTACTCTGCCCGTATTACTCAGATTGTGATGAATTAAGTTACTGACACTCCAGGTGTTAACAAGACGTTAGCAGTGTGGATGTAATGCGGCGCCTTTATTAATTATGAAAAGGAGACTTACCTAAGAGTCCGAGAATACTCTCGAGTACGACTACCCAGCAAAACGCCATTTTTATACGCTTGGACTTGAAGGGAGCTGGGGACTTTGTGTCTTCTGGGTAATTAAATTTCAAATTGCATCTGGAAAATTAGATTACACAGTAAGACTGGCATCCTAGTTTGATTACCAAACACAAGTATTTTTTTTTATCTAAGGGTGTATTAATTTAATTTAGGAATGTACTGTTTACTTAGTGATCGTATTTATATTGTGTCCCTTCGGCCCTGTTCCAATCTTGTCTAAAGTGAAAGCTTCCATAGAAATCTTTATTGGTGCATTTTAAGTGTTTGATAAGAATAATTACCCCACAGGTGTTCGCCTGCTATACCAGAAAAAATAGATATGATGATACAAAATGTGAATATTATTACGTATGGCATCCACCGTAGCACTCGTAGCCTATACTGTGTAGAGCGTACAAAGCAAAGGAAAACTTACCTGCACTAAATTAATTGAGGGGCACTTTTGGGGGTTAATTAGAACTTTATCCGGTCGATTACCTGCGTACACCTATTATTAGATCTATAGTTTGATACAAATGTTTGAACTATCCACGAATAAAACGAAGTCAGCATGTAGAGATTGATCCCAACTTTAACTCCAAAAAAAAAAGCCATATAAAGTACATATACGACGGAAGAAATGGTAATAAATCTCTTTATTTCATTTTACCTTCTATGTCCTATAATGGGTAGAGGAGTAATATTTCAAGGCTCCCGGATCGCTGGCCCAGGACAATTCCCAACAGAAATTTCCATTCCTGATCATTCTTATGTCTCCAATGGTTGGGGCTTCCAGGAGAGAAATTGCCATGTGTGTGTTGTCCAACTGTAGGGATTATCCAAGGATACAGCGGTTCAGGGAAAGGTCGTTGAAAATCGCCCAAGTGGGATTGCTCGGTCCCGACGTTTTAATGCCTAAGATGTATAGCAACTCCCTTCCAGAAAGACTCGAGCAACACTACGAAACTGACCTGAATCAGAAATAAATATTAGCCCTAGAACAGGCTTAGAAAGATTCATATGACTGTGGGCCGATATATATGTAACACTATCAAAGCGAAGGGCCACTGTAAGTTTGCACGTAGCTGCCAAGAAAAGTGTCGCCCAAAACATTTTCCATATTGCAGGAAATAGCAGTTCACAAGTCTTGTGAGTGGCATCTAAACAATGTTATGTAATGGGAGAACGGATGGTAATAAGGGTGATAAAGATTACGAAGAGTAATATCAATCAAGTTGCCCTACAGGATATAAGCCTATATGTACATGGGAAAAGCATAGCGGGCAGAAAAAAAAGCATTTTTAAGACATCTTTCTACTCCAGAGTCTAGTCCATTGAACTGGAGGCTGTTTGTACTACAAAAGCTTACCTAAGGTCTACTAATTTTGGATTAAGTACAAGATTAAGTTGAGGATAGAGGGAAATTTTGAGGGGAATCCCCATCCTCTTCCCCCAACGTGGCCACTCTTTGTACGGTCAAAGTACCTTTAGACATTATTCTGTAGGCTCAAATGTACTTGGTACATATTAGTTTGATACAGACAGATTTTGGGGTGGATAATACTGATCAACTTACGAATTTGTAATTTGTAGATCTGTGATCTGGAAGAGGATGCCCCCCCCCCCCGGTAATATTTTAGATGGTGATGGCTAAATGCAAAACATTTTGTCGAAACTTGATGAATGTAATGTGTCTTGATATTTCCATTATTTTTAGGTGTTGGACTGATTGTAAATTGTACATGGCAGCAACAATGCTTTCTCACCGTTCCATTTACCATCGGTAGCTGCACCAGAGTTCCCAATTTGGTAAGCACAGTGGAGTGCGTCGGGGCATTTGGCATCTGGGCAGATCGTACCTTTGTTTCCCCGCGAGGTACTGTTCTGGGTGGATTTTAAAATTTTCGAAGAAAGGGAGCACCCGATCCCTTGAGAAAGTTTTAGTCGTGTAATGCAAACTGGTGTTATCCTTGCCAAGGCATTAAACTGACTACAGTATATGTTGAAAAACTCCGTCTCATTATTTAGTGAATGTTTTGTATTTTGAGGATGGGTCTCAGCGAAAAGGTCACATCCCGCTCCTTCTGAGAAACTTTGTGTTAGGTGTGCAAGATGCCAATAGTGTTCTCTGGCAATGCTTTGAACTAATTACACGTTTAGGAGGTTTCAGGATTTAGGGAATTTTGCCTAGGTTAAGAGAAGGAAAGGGGTGTCGTGTGGAGGAAATGGAACGATGCCTCTCCCTCTGAGAAGTTGTGTACATGTAAGGTAGCCTAGATGCAACTGATGGCGTCTTTGGCAGAGCTTTGGGCTAATGATACGTTTACAAACTCGTTTTATATCCAATTATCTGTTTTTCAGCTAGTATATTACACCCCGAAGGATGGTACAGTACTCGATGTTTACCCGTAAAAGAAGGGTTTAAGCTTGAACCGAGTTTTGATACGTTAGAGGGGTACTCATTCTAACCGTTCCGCCGATATTTGCATCATTGAAATCCGATGTTAGATTCTCAAGACGTTAGCAGATGTTGTAAAATTTTCAAAAACTTGGGGCAAGCAAAATGACATCATAACCCTTCATTAATGAACTCTGTTTTATTTCATGTTCACTTCACAACCAGTTTTTTCCTTCATACTCCCATCATATCGGAATGTGAATACACGAGAGGCATACGAATATTGCAAACCTCACCTTCTTTTAGAGAAGCCCTTTACCCCTATTAACTTCAAGGTCAAAGCTAATTGAAAAAAACAAGGAAAACATAGCACTATCGTATATCCTTCCCTCACATTGATGAGTACCCTGACTAGGAAAGGATATAACGCCTGCTTGCTTCAAGCTCACTTTAGGTCACAAATGTAGTGACTTCATTTGCTGACATCTCTAGAAGAACATTTCACAATTCAGTGGAAATTTCACCAAAATGCTTATAATTAATATCAAAACTACTTTTTCTTAACCTCTTTCTTTCAACAGGTCACTGTGTAGGTAAACAAATTCATTAAGAATAAACGGAATGACCCAGTGGCCCGTCTCAGGAAACTTGTTGAATAACCAAGAAACGAGGATTAACGCCCGGTCGGTCTAAGGAAGCAGGGGGACTGTGAAGGAGAGCCTGGGGGAATGGTAGTAGGGGTTGTAAACGGCTTTGGAACAAGAGTATTACACTTGTTGTGCCCAGTTCTTTCATGCTTTTGATTCGAAGTCCATCGAACCTCGGAAACTGAATACAAGGATTATTTTTCCCAAATTGTCCCTGAAGCTCCCACCCCATCCTGCGCCAAAGACGTCCTGTTTTATTGGTCTGCTCGCCCTCACGAATAGATCCCATTTCCTTGAAAGCTGGTTCCGCCTTTGACCAGTTGCGGATGCCATTGCCAAAATTGCACGATACACAGTTTACACCTAGAACACACCTAAATTCTGCAAGGAGACAACTAACCTTTGTCTTGTTACCTACGACTGATCTGCCTTGATTTTGTAAAACAACCTCTAATTGCGTGTGCAAAACATTGACCTCATGAAATGCGTGATGTCCTGATTTAAAAGATATTACTGCATAATTTATTTTGTAATTTAGATATCCATCTTTGAAAGACATAAAATTTGAAAATGAAGAATGTCAAGATTCAACTTAAAAGACCTGAGAAGTGCCTTTTCGGGCAATTTACAAATTACTTATAGAATGTTTCGTTAATGTCATGATCAAGTGGCGGCGGAACGAGGGACAGGAACTTGAAGTCTGAGCACAATAAACTTTTGAACTATTATTTTAAGGTTCCTTGGTATCAACCTGTAATTAGTCTGATGATTTACCACAACTTTATTGCAAAAGCGTAGAAACCTTCTTACACCTCAAGATGAGAAAGATTAATTGTAGAACAACCTGTCTTTGAAATCTGTTGATCTGTTGCATAATCATATCAAAAAGAACCTTGCAAAATCTCTTTTAACTACAGTTTGTATGGAGAATCAAATTACGACTTTCGATACAAGGGAATCGGATTACTAAAGCAAAAGTAACCCATTCCTTACGCGATTGTTGTGAATGTGATAAACGCAAAGCGCAAAAGTTAGAGGAGGTCATTCGCCAATTACAGCCTACTTTCTGTGCGAACGCACGAAAACTATTGGTAACGTAATACCATTCCACGGTCAGATTTGCTTTCGAAGACCCTGAATGTGGCGGACTCTTACAATGTGAAGTTCAACTCTAGATCACCTATAGATCTTTGTCGCCCAGTCATTCCTACAAAGTACAAATATTGCGATTAGTGACATCAATATTCACCCTGCCATAAGGATTTTTCGTTCCCCATTGACCCCCCAATTCCACTCTCGACATCCTGCTGTCATCACTGCTCGAGATCCGTCATGAATTGTATTCCAAGAAAATATGGTGCAAGGGGAAAAGATGCAGGAATATTGCCTTTGCCTGAATCCCTTCAGCCTGTATAAAAAGGGCATCGTTGGTCTCCGAAAACAATGATGACTCTACTTTTGTAATATATCGGTTACAAAGAATATATATATATATACACACAATGTTTGAAGGGTTCGCAGTGAATCAGTGGAAGACTGATGCTTCTGATGATAGGAACTTTTGGTATTCCATAATAATGTTGATATATGTTCATCGCTTAGCCTTTCGGCTGAAATCATGGCTGGTATCTACGTTTCTTCCCAGTTGGGAGCATTCTGGAGCATTCTGGGGGTAGTCCGGAGCAGAGCCAACGTCAGGTCGATCAGACTGAGTGCAAAATTATTCGTCCCAAATAATTCAAATTTTGCCAACATGCAACAGTTTTAGCAGTTTCCATGATAATATGAACAACTGTCTTCACACAGGCATCTCGCTGAGCAGTGCCATTGCCCATTAGCAGGCCCAATCTGCTAAAACATTACAGAAGTTTTCCAACTTCATGCAAAAAATACTCTGTCTACACTGAACATAGGCGGTAATCCCTGGTATGTGGAGGATAGCCCCGAGCATACAAACGCACTTTCTGTAGATGCTCCTGTTGACTTTTACGCTTTCGCACTTTAAAACTCTGCTTTATCCCCTATTACATAGCTATTAACACTAAGAAACTCATCTGTGAATACATTATCTCACTGATCTGTTCATGTCCATGTCAATCAAAGTATGGCCGACCAATCACAAATTTTAAGGATGCCTTTAAGTATAGTTTACCTCCGGGTAGTATTTTCATTTGGAAGCACTTTCAGATTTTCGCCTGAAATGCATATTGATGGTAAGACTTTTCAACATTTGACCAACATTTATAGGCCAATTGTAGGACATCATACATTTAACCAACATTAAACCATCTTCAAGTAGGCAACTGTTGAACGCTTTACATTTAACCAACACTGAACCACTTTCATGAAACCAACCGCTGGTCATTATGTGTTCAACCAACATTCAGTCAGCTCTATTTAGCCAACCGTCGGACATTATGTAATAAACCAACGTTGAGCCAGCTTTAAGTGACCAACTGTTAGGCATCATATTGAACCAACATTGGACCAACACTTAAAACTATTGAAATATCTGTAAGTCGTTAACAGTGATACCGTAATAAAACAGTATAAGAGACTTTATACATAGACATATTAAAACAGTAATCGAGATTCAAAATTCATTAACTGGCACTTATCTGTGATATTATCATGTTTACTATAAAACAGTAACAGCGTATGTGCATTAAAAATTAATTGCAAACCATCCCTTTACTGATGTGCTGAATCTGAGGGGCACTTCAAAGTCGGCCTACAACCTTTGATTGACCCAAACTCAACACTGGTTATGGGTTGCTAAACGCTAACATTGGTTTCGGTTGGCAAATGGTAAGCGGCCCAACACTGGCCCAACAATAGACAACGAGAAAATACTAGGCTGGTCATTTTGGTATCAAGCCAACCTCATAATTCTTTTAATAACAGCTATTTCTAAATTTTACATTCAGGGTGAATATTTTGCAAAAAGTTCACTTACACTGTGGGAATTTTTGCTAAGACAATTTGAGAAAAATGTTTAAAATGCTGTGAAATTCTATTGGAACACCAGATATACATAACTTTCATCTGAATGGAGCAATTTCGTATTTTTCAAAGGAGACTTGTGTTTATCACTTAATGCAGGTCTAATTGAAATAAATTGTGCCTGGCAATGGTGAATTCTTGCAGGAAATCATGTTCCTTAATTGTAAAATACAACATAAAGAAGGAGAACTTAAAATATCATAAAGAAAATTGTATTATTAATCGTTAATACTAACAAACAAGTCTCACTGAATATAAAATGCCCACACGAAAACTACTCATGTAATATATGAATTTTCAATTAAAATCCTTCTACTTTTGAAAGTGGCTAGCTCTAACAATGCTGGTAGCTTTTAAAACTTGTAGGAGGTAACTTCTCGGAACATTCATTATGGGTTCCCATAATGAGCGATTAATTACGAGAAGGTTCGAGAAGCGAGGTTTAGTTGGTGCAACATTGTGCCAACCATTCTTTGCACTGTTGGATATGAAAACAGGTGAAATGTTTGCGAAGTGTTATTGGCCCAACGTTGAAAACTGCCAAATGTTTACCAGCTAACAGTTGACACCACTTATTTAACCACCGTTAACCAAATGTTGGAACTAACAGTTGGGTAACTTATTTGCCAACGTTGGCCCAATGGCATAACCTTTGGTAGGCAAAATGTGGCCCAATTTAAAATTGATTGTAGGCCCAAACATTTCCGGATGAGCACCCAACCATTCGTTTAACATTAGTCCAACCGTTTGGCCAACCAATTTTCCAATGTTGGCACAACGTTATTGTGCTATCTGGGTATGATTACTGCAAAACTCCGTAGAGACTCTGACCCTCCACCCATCCATCAATCCCGCTGCATCTTGAAGAAATCGACCGTCGGTTAGCCCGAATTACGCTGTTTTGAAAAGATACAGACAGACTGCGATTTTATGGTCTGATTACTGCGTATCAATGCCATTTGTAGACAGTAAAATGCTTTATTGTACGAGCGCCACAATCGTGCAAATGCTTCAGAGCTTCCGGGGACTTCGCCCATGGGTCCCCACAGTGGGACATTACTGAGATGGGCCCTAAGGCGAGCAACTGAGCCTATGCCAAAGACGATAGTATGCTCCTACCATGGAAGTACTACTTCCAAGGTAGTACTTTCGTGATCAAATCGAGCTTGCTAGCAGATAATGAAAGAAGGTGCGCAAAGGTCATATTGACAATGCCTAATGTTAAACTGCGTTTTCCGGTATGTTGTTTCTTTTTCGTTTTTCTTTTCTTGTCTTCCAGTTATACTTAAAGTTTCCATCTTGCACTTTTTCCAAAGACTTCCTTAAAAAGAGCGCTATAAGTAAACCTTTGTTGAATTGTATATTTTGTGGGGAATGAAACCCTTTTTTGTCGGGAAAAGGTCCACACCACTCATCGATCCTTAGGGAGACCCCTGATTTCAGGTGTGGTATTCGAAGTTTTGCCACACTACTTTTTGCAAGGGTATTGTAACAGGGAGTTGTCCGTCAACAAGGACCCCACGTGCCCTCCAAAGAAACAATGGGTGAACACACAAAGCTAATTGCACGGACACTAAGCCTAACAGTAAAGGTATGGGAAGGTCAATTTGTCCAGTTACCTGACAAGAGAGGGAAAATCATGAAGAGGACAGCACGCTATAAAAATATCCAAATACCTTTCACGCCTTGAATATAACATCTATGAAAGTCACAAAGGCAACCACATTTGCTCTAAGTTAGAGAGATTAGGAGCTATGAATATTAGAAAAAAAATTTTGTAAAATTTTGTCATGTTTGGAGACAATTGTTGCAATATCACAGGGAATGACCAGCTATAGCCCCACACTTTTCGTCATGTTTATGAGAAGTTTGAAGACACACGAAAAAGTTATTCTTGCGTAGTCAGGGCTCCTGTAAGTAGGAATTTATTAATGGTATGCAACTAGATTGTGATAAAAATTAGTCCATATTTATCGAAATTTGGATGGAAAAAAACGTTCACCTAAGTTTTAGGCCAGTTTCCTCTACAATTCCCCCCTTAAAAACCAATTAAAATATCTTTTTAAGTTTATTTTATGATATTTAAAGGTTATGGAGTAGGCACTGGTAAGATACAAAGGTTTTTTTTTAAATTTAGCTACTTACTTTTCATACTTGATGTATAGATTTATCATATTGAGAGGAGCAGCCCGATTGCTTTTGCTGGAGGTCAGAGGTCTTTTGAGGCTACCAAAGGTCAAAAAACATATAAACATGGTTTCTCAAGGTTGGAAGGACCGATATGTCCATACTTAGAATGTGAATACGTTTTGGTCAGCCCTTTGTTTTCGGTAGTGTTCAAATATCATCTGAGGTCAACTGCGAGTGAAACTACCAAAACCTTGTGAACTGGTTGTAAACATGGTATTTCAAGAGGGGCAACATTGAGGTATCTTATATGTAACATGTTGAAGACCCATATTGCTTACAAGAACCCAATTGGTTTTGGTGGAGGTCAAAAGTCATGTCAAGTCAAATTGTGAAACATCGTAAAATATGAACTTTCAAAGAGAACAAATTGTGGGATAATCCTCAGTGCGACAAGGCACTTTATCGACAAGGATACATCAAGCCTTACGTCTTTCTGTTTTTTTAAACTATATTCCTGGTAAATAAACGAACATTTTTTTTTTATTCTAGGCCTAATGGTATTGAAAGTTTAAGACATACCATCTGTCCTTCATGACATTGAGGGGGATCGATCACTAATAGCCACTGGCTTGTAGAATAAGATTACACATACTTTTTAAGTGTCGATCAGCTGTAACATTCCTTACATACCCTGCGGCTATGTCAATTATTAGAATGTGATAAAGGTGATAAAAACATGAAAGTTTTTCCCCAATAGTTATAGCTTTAAGTTTTCCCTACCAACACCTAACAGCAGAGAATATCAACACTAGGTCCAGCATTGACAAATGAACGAAACTGCATTAAGTAGCTGGCATTGATTAAAGGTCTTACTTTGCACTTGTGGTTTATTTTATTGTTTGTTGACCTTGGACTTGTTAGACCCACCCATTACGTGATTTATAAACTTCTGTCAAAAACCAGTTTCTATTCTGTTTGCCCATAACCGGTCAACCTCATTAAATACATTGAATAACTGACTCTTTGCCTTTTACACGAATTCTGGTATTTTCACCCTTAGTGCAAACAGACTGATTTTTTTGCTTGATGGGTACGGCTTAGGCTTCATTCTGATTTTCCGTTGAACTGTAAAACTATATGAGTCACATAACAAATAAAGGTATTCATAAATTCAACGCTTCTTCTATACGCCCTTGTGGTGTAACTATAACCATAAACGTGACTTATTGTCACTGTGTAGTCAGGTCGAAAAGTTCCTGATTGGTTGTCACTGCCAAGTGTATATGCAGTTTAGCAAGACAACGTCTAAGAGTAGACCTTCGAAACCCAAGCAATATTCTATGTGCATTACTCCAATGCAAAGCAAGTTTTTACCAGCCAAATTCCGAAGTCTTGAATTTCATGAAGCATGACGCTGAGTAATCACTAAACAAATAACAACGTTCAGTTATGTAGCCTAGCCCAAAACATGCTTCCACCACTAATTCTACATGCGGCCTTACGAAATCTAACACTGATGATAGGGAAGGATGGCAACATGGCAAGTTAGTAGTTTGAACTGATGAAGGCTTCTACGGTCTACCTTTCAAGTTTTCATTAGTAAATTAAATTGCACCAAGCAACAATTATCTCATTTTCAAAGGAAAATATTTTGATAAAAATGGTTTTCCATTCGTTCATAGTTCGTACCTGCTAGTTCCTATTTATATAACAACCTTCTTAATTGTTGGGCTAATTCTTATCTTGCCAGTATTTGGCAACATCACAAGCAGACTGCTCCTAGAAGTTATGGACTACACCAAATAGTTTGTAAAAATAATTATAATAGTTCTTTCAGAATAAATCTTGCACTAATGAATTTTTATTTAGGAAACTATTGATTTCTTAAGTTTAAAAGAAAGGAAGATGTGAAAAGCCAAGACCATCAACAATAATTAAATCTTTTGAGAGAAGTTAATACAAATGTTGCATATCATTCTCTTCAACGACCAAGTTGCCGAGCTTTTTCTTCGTTCCCTAAACCTAAGAAACTAGAGCTTATCCCCTTCGTCATCTCCTACTATCCTTGCTATGTGTGGTTCCTATTGTCAAACTATTTGTCAGAAGAAATAAATTGTAGCCCACACTGCGACAATAGAATCTAGGTCTTGAATCAGCCGCCATTTTTAGGCCACGTTTTGTTCTTGATGTTAGTAACATAACATGTATAAGGATGCAGTGGAGCTTAGTCTTGTAATTGTACGATTCGGTTAAACTTGACTGTTAGTCTATAGCTGCAAAAGCTTGAAATTTTAGACCTTCTCCCCCGATGCCACTTTGCAAAAGTTGACGACCACCCTTAAAATGTTCCTTTTTGTCAGTTTTCATTTTTTGTGGTTGCCACTTTTCAATTTTAATTTACCCGAACAGGGTAATCAGGAGGGTCAAAGGTCACGAATCAATATTTACTCAAACTTCATCAATCTTGGTACTATACAAGTTTGTTTCACTTTCAGCTTATTCATGGGGTCCTTTACCTTCAGTCTTGTGTGGTAAATATTTTAAATATCCTTAAAATAAACATCCCTGAACTCCAATCAATATATAATACCTTTAATTATCAATTTAACCCATGCTTACATTCAATATTTCATTAAATTTTACTAGTTTGCCCTATCACAAAATTAAGCTTTATGATATCTCAATGTATCTTATGCATGTTTTGCCACCTGGACAGAAAGTATCTCTTAATAAAACCAAGGTAAGATCGTTTTACGTTGTACACTGCAATATAATGCTTTGTTTGCATAAAAATTGAGCTGTCGGATTTTTGCGTCCCTGGCGACTATCTTTGGCTTCTGCCTCACAGGCTTATAGCACCGAAGATCTAAACGAAAAACTTCGTCAGCTAAGCAGACTAGTCAAATTTGGAAACCATCTCGAGTAAGGTTAGCGCAGGGGCGTAGCTAGGATGAAACTTTTAGGGGGGCCTAGGTAACAAATGGGGGGGCCGGCACCGCCGAGGGTCAGGCTTGTCAAGACTATCTAAGCGGAGCGCCACCATCAGTTGGCGCGGAGCGTGCAAGAAAATTTTTGGCTTTACAAACCCTCCAGATGGCCGGAAACGGCACTTCCCACGTGTTTTAAGCTGCATGTACCCAGCCTTGAAAGTCGAATCCCATGTCTGCCATTTTTCAAATAATGGATAAAATCAGTCCATGAAAAATGTTAATACACAAGGCCGCACATATACTTTTTTGCTAGGGGGCAAAAAGTCGGCATTACTGATCTGTGACCAAGGGGAGGGGACTAAAGGGAACGGGTGTCTCTCTCCCCCTTGGCGAAAATTTGTAATTTCAGGAGGACGTATAGATTGATAGCAAATGGTGCAATATTTGAGGGATTTCAGCTTTGAAAGGAAACGAAAAGTAGTTGTGACTAAGTGCGACAAAAGTTATTTTTGAGAACGTGGTCGATAATATGTGAAGCGTGAACCACAGCCATTGAACTCCGTTGTGGAGAAGGGTTTGAGGGAGGGGAGGGGTGTTATTGGTTATAAAATGTTTCTATGACTGAACTGGCGCGGTTTAAAAACCTTTCAAGCCACTGATGATTGAAGCTACCTATAGCAACAACAGCAACATTGTAGCTTTGCATAATCGCGCGTAGCGCGAGAATTTTAGAAAAGTAGGCTAGAAATACATCCTAATAGAGCTGTAAATGATTGGTGACATGTGCACAGATATAGGCATGAAAATATTGATCTGCCTATTTGCAATTGTTTAAGTTCTATCATTACGATCACAGCTATTTCTTATATTTTTACTGCGTTTTCTCTGTATATTCTCAAAGTTGGGAACGGTGCACTTTAAAAATTTCTGGGGTAATTGTCCGCCCCCCCCCCCGATAATACAAGAATCATACTGAATTATGCATCCCTTTTCATTTATTCTGCCTGCAATTCTCCCATAGGCACCTTCTGGTATATCTCTGTTACATTTGTCTATCACCCTATCCATAGGCTACATGTCCACTACTCAATTACATATCCCCTAGATCATACCATTTGTCTCCAACCTAGGGTTACCATATGTATTTTCTAGCAGGGAGGACACGGATCACTGTCTTGATGCAGGGGTGTCCCCTTCCCTTTGGAAATTTTTTCCGGTTTTCAATGGTGTCTAGATGCAAAATTGTGCTGTATTTGTTCACGGACTCAAGTCATCGGTATATTACTTGGTCAGACCAATAATACCACCAGTAAATCTTTCAAACTATTTAACCCACAAAGCAGAAGTAGGGATCATGTGGGAAACACATGAAATCCGGACCCTGTTGGTAATTTTACGAATCCGTCCGGACCGTGACGCCAGTGCAAACCATTAAAAAGAGGACTTGTCAAAAAAAATCTTTCTCTCTACAGTGCACTTGTCATGGGCAAGGAGAGAGACACGACACACTTGTTAAGGATAGAAGAATTATTCGAACGCAGTACCTTACCGTACGGCATATTTTGTGTATGATACCGTATTGAAATGGTCGTGTGAGAATGGTTATCAGTGTATATAGTTGCCATGTTTTCAGTAAATCAACCAGCCATCCGAAAAGCCAAAGGGTCTAAACCTGACAATGTCGCATCCGAATTTGTCGTCGGGACGTTCGTTTCATCGTCCAAGTGAATTATATGCGAATTAAACGACAGTGCAGATTATATAACTAATTTAGTGGAAGCAGGCATTTTAAAGTTATAAGTTGATTTCATACGTGCGCAAAATGTGTTTTCACACATTTACTTTTTCGTAATTCTTACACATTTTATCTATTTATTTACTTTTTGAAGGAAATACTTCAAAGTTTATTTCCGTTCATGCATTTATTTTTTTCTTAATTCTTACACATTTTATTAGGACACAAAAAATCTAGGGGGGCCTGACGAATATCTGGGGGGCCTAGCCCCCCCCCCCCGTAGCTACGCCGCTGGGTTAGCGGAAAAATGTGGCTATGGTGTTTTGCTTCAGTGTTGTCCAGTTATCATTTATTGTAAGCAATCGAGATTTTCTCATCTAGTTGAGAATACTACCCATACTTTTTTTTATTAAAGCGTTATATGGCAATAAAGGAAATAAAAATAACTCTGACAGTTTTCATGGTGAGATTCGAAAGGCGAAAAATCAGAATGGTCATGACTAACAAGATGCACTCTGCAAGCAGAAAAGGTACCACATAAACAGCTGAGTTTTTCTATTATAAAAGATGGGAATTTCAAATCAGATATGAGAATTATAAAATGCAATGCTTCCCCTTAAAAATGTGTCACTGAAGTCTTGCTCTATATGCATCGACCACGGAAACGATTAACAAATTCTTTGCCTTTTATAAAAGAAGCATTTTTGAATATCCTGTGAATTGAAACTGGCTTCATTAATCTGCATTTAAAATTCCGAATCAGCGCTAAGAACTCTGAGAGCCAGTTTCATCCAGGCCCCTATAGCCAGACAAAGTGTTAAGGGGCGAGAAACCTTGGGGGATATTTTCAAGAGACCAGATGTGTTAACACATAAACTGCCAAAGTAGATTTTGCTCTCAAAATTTCTAACCGGCGTAAAATTTCGTTGGCCCCTCCCACTGCTCCTTCTTGATTATGGACCTGTGTCATCAAAGGCACAGTGTAATCTTTCTTCCGATCGGCCAGCTGGTCAACACATGGTTGTGTTAAGGCTATATCTGAATATGGTTGACCCATGACTTAGCCATCCAATTTATACTTATTGACAGACCAAAAGGATAATTGGTGGCAACGCATCCACTGACGAAAACGACCTACGAGCTTGTTGAATCCAATCATTCGTCGAAAAAACATGTTCTGCTAGACAGAAAGTCGTAGTGATCAGTCTTTTGGAGGGAACTCTGTTTCCTAAAAACCCTCCTCACAATTATACTAGATGTTGCTGGAATTAAACTAGTAATCCCAAAGTGTGATGACAAAACACTCTCTTTATAACTTCACAAAAATGCACGCAAGGGCATCTATGAAATTTGTAAAGAATCAACAGCCTCTCTAAAAAGCCTCCTTGAATTCATTACAACAGGACAATGTTTTAAGAACTGCGAGTTATTTTATTTAAGATAAAAAATAGCTAGTCCGTAAAAGCCCCATGTGTACCTTTAAAGTGTTTGATGAAGTTAATAGAAGACGATCCCGGAGACTATTGAAGCCCCTCGCTAAACCCCAACCCCTTTCCAAACATTTAGCTCCAACACACGTCAAGTGGTGCAATCTGATACATTGGAAGAAATTTCTTCTAAAAATGTTCGATATGTGCAAAATTTCGGGAGGGGGTCGGGACTCCAATGTTTCCGGAACCACCATGGATATACCCCTTAAAACCAGCTTAATATTTTTTTGTATTTCTTAGCAAATTTGTCAAGAGCAGCACACATAGCCTGGATAAATGAATAAAACGAGAGGGTATCAGGATGCATTTCCATTCCAACGCAACCTTAACAGAAAAGATTTTGACCAATTAAAATAGATAGCAAGGACTGAGGCTTGCCACTGCACCCTGCAATGAAGGGGAAAGTACTATTACGTCAATATAATGCTTCGCAAGACCAGGTATCCAGCAAAATACATTCCTACATGTTTTTACTTTCGGATAAGCTAATTTCACGTTAAAGTTTGTTTCATACAGTGCCAACCTTACTGCTGGCACTAAGACCACCTTGTCCACGAACTAAGGAACGAAGACAACGGATCCTTCAATTGGCGTAATTATTCAAGAGGAAAGTTTGTAACTTGTGAAGAAGGGGAATTCTTTCCTCCTTCCACTAGTTTTGAAAGATCGTATATTTGAAGGAAACTAATGTCACTGCCTGAATACAAGTTTTACCATGAAAATGATGTCTTAAACAGTTTAGTAGAAATTTTAGCGCACTCCACGCGCAAAGATCTTCGCCGTTCCCACCCCATACCCATCTAAACTTTATAATGAAAATAAAACACTCATTAAAGCAGAAAACCATTTTCTGAAACTAAATGTAGATCTTTCTCTGCATGCTAGTGGCCAAATTTTGAAAGAACCTCAGATTAGTCCCCGGACTCCACTAATTGCCTTGTTCTCAGCCATCAATATCGAATTTCGTCAAATATGAGGTGATACACAGTCTCCGTAGCAGACTAATTGGAATCGATTTTCTGTGTTCTTTGTATGTAATATTGTGAAAGCTCTTGGGGACTTAGCCCCTGGACCCCACCGGAGCTCTCCTTGAACTCCAACCCTGCAAACTCATGCTTTGCGCTGGTGGTGCACCTTTGGTGCCCTAGAGATTCCCGATCTTGGGCCCCCTCGAAAGATTCTAAATCCGTGCCTTCCTAGGGTCAGTACAGTTCCATCCCCAACCCTTTATGGGATGCCTTACAACAAGGGTTCAGGGGAATGTATCTGTTTTCGTCAGTTTTGTATAACGTTAGAGTGGATAGAGTTGGAGGCAATGGATTTTCCATATACATCCATAGCCAAAGCCTTGAATAACGTTTTCAATTTCACTCGCCAGAAAGCTCCCACAATGTAGAGGTTAAGTTTGCATAAAGGTATACCATGGAAGTGCGTGCTCTTTAATCACAACAACAGACACTTTTACGGCACTACACCCCTTACTCACCGCTCCAGTGGTTTTATTAAAATAACCATTGTATGGAGGAAAGAAATTGAAATCAGTGATGCATTAGAAAAATATTTTAACTTTAAAGAAAAGGTAACAATGGTTTTCTTTTCAGCTGTACAGTGTTTAATTTACTTTCCCACCACTACACCTAGTTACTATTGTCATTGACAACCGTTATGTTTAAAGAAAGGAACGCCGTTTGAACAAACCATCTTGTTTAAATAAACTCCACCCTTACAACGTCTTCCATACTTGTCGTTTCACACCTATAGTGCTCTTAGCAAAGTTTCTACCTGCTTTAAGCAAACACCAGTTTTCGGTAAGCATGACGTAAAAACATTAAAATGTGGACAGAGTCTTTATTCTGTGGTACTGTCTGATTGCAGTTTAATTTGTTTTTGTCTGGGCATTTCGGACTTTTTGGTTCTAAGAAAAACGAATGGGAGGGATCTTTTTGAAAATTCCCAGTTAACAACCATGCATGTAATAGAGATGTTCTAAATTTCGCAAGGTAGATATGGAGAAATCGTAGGTATTTTAAGGATAATTGTGTTAGTGAAAAATTCCTGTACACTTTGCGGCCCAAAGTGCTTCATTACCATGAACCCGAAAAGTAGGTGTCAGAAATTGACTTTCTAACGTACCTTCAGTTTGGTAACTGCATGATTAAGTGTAGGTACATGTTACCATATCGAATGACCTCTCACTAGGCTATCATGACTAAGTATGTCATGGTCACCTACTCCAAAAACATCCGACGAGCCTTGTGTATTTAAATAATTATAATTTGGTTTGTTTGCAAAGATTACCTGCTTTAGAAACAGCAATTGAAACATTGCCATCACAGAATGGTCAGAGTAGCTTTGTCTAGTCGACATAAGGTAACCGGCCACTGTTTTGCTTTTTCAGGCCTTAATGTCATTCTACACAGTTCGCCAATAGATATTTTCTAGGACACATAACGACAGAAGGATCTTGTTTCCTTTCGAAGTAACATCGATCAATTGACATAGGGGCCCATTTGAAGTTTTTGATGTCGTGGGGTCAATGAGTAACAGGAGTTTTGTGACGAAGACATTTTATTGTACTTTCAAAATAGTCATTGCAAGTGTGAGGGTGCCATTGTTCCGGAAATAGCCGGGGTAGTGAATGTAATGTAATTAAGTGTACATCAAATACTGATGAAATAGTTTTAGTACATTTGTCCAAGGATATTTCTTGTAGGTCCAATGTATACATAGGCCCCCCTCCCCCACCACCACCACCTTAATATTGAAACCAGATATTTAGAGAGATGAGCCTGTGACTCCTCGTACTAGTCTTGACCTCGGAGCAATATCTTCTCGAAAGAATCAATCGGTCTACCCGCTGCTACTGCACCAATCGAAGCAGTGTTATAATTATTTTTCCTTATTCTGTCCGCATAAGCAGGTGAGAATATTGTTAAGTATCCATTGGCCTTAATTCAAAAGTGGTTGTGATCTTTAACGGAATTGGTTATGTAAGAAAATGCGAGAATTTGCAGAGGCATTGGTCATACGTGGGAATATTGTTAAGTATCCATTGGCCTTGATTCAAAAGTGGTTGTGATCTTTAACGGAATTGGTTATGTAAGAAAATGCGAGAATTTGCAGAGGCATTGGTCATACGTGGGAAACAATTGCACGAGAGAGGTTCTTAACTTAAACTGTAGACCCTGTAAAGAAGTTTGGGGTCATTATCCAAATTTCGTGGTATCGCTCCTCAATGCCAGTTCACCCTCACCTTAGTAGGGTCTCACATGAATGAAAATTGGTAAAATTAAGACAAACCTTTCAAGATTGTTTGAATAAGATTGAATACAATAGTGGATAAATTATGGACTTAGTGTTCTGCCTTCCATGCAGTAATGCGAAGGATATGGTGTAGTTTTAATATTCCACATTCAAGATTTTTTCTGTAGAATTAAGTTTTATATCTTTCTCATAAATCTCTAGGGGGGAAGTTCATGACTTATCAAAGCGGCGCACCTACAGATAATTGACATTCGGGCGAATCCTTCTTTTTTTTCACCTGTGCATGGGTGTCATCCTGGGAGAGGGTAATAAGGGGAGGGGTACATGTAAAGTCTAGCTTAGGTGCATAATTGTCACAGTGATATTGCTGGTAAGCTTAATTATATTTTTGCAAATTGTCATTGTTTAGTGCTTTTCTTCCAATTTTTGGCTGGGCGAAAGGCAAGAAGTGCCGTCTAAGAGACGGGGACGACACCCTCTACTGTTTGAGAAATTTTGTGCCTGTGTGAGGTGGCTTGGATGTAAAATGGTACTATCTTTGGTAAACTTCGTTAAGCGTTGAATTGATTTCATGTTTAGGAATACTCTTTGTGATTTTTTCTATTTCGGTAAGGTGTAATTGAAGGGGATGTTGCCAAAGGGAAGGGATGACACCTCTACCTTTTAACAAAGTTTTCTTGTTCTAAGATTTCCTAGATCTAAAATAGTGTTATCTTTGGTAAAGCTTTGGACTGCTTACATGGTGTGAAAGTTTAAATATTAACTGAATTTTTCGGCTGTAGCATGGCACCCTGCAAGGTGGTACCCGGTGCGGGCTTCTGCCTAGCACTCTAAGTACGCAACTGAAGGAGCCATCATCGGTTGCTAGGTAGCCGTAGCGAAGGCCTTGCAAGAAAATTTTTCGGTAGATATGTCTTCCAGATGGGGGAAATGACACATATTAGACCTTGACGTTGCATCTAAACATTCTTTGCTTTTATTTTTCATCCTTTACAAACAAATTTACTTAAGGAGAATTTATTTAAGAAGAAAAGTTCGATTTGATTTAAAGGGAAAATGCAGTGACCCAGTTTGATTTAGTGTACCCGGGTATCCTGTTTCATTGATGACTTTTGCCAGTGAGAATCATGTTACAATATGCTTCTCAATGAGTTGCGAAATTCACGTATAGAGTAACTCCTTGATTTACCTTGAATATGCAAGATATTTATGTTCTAATATCATAAAAGATAACAGAAGTAAAATAAGAGGATATTTGTGAGATTTAGCTGGAAAAGGGTTCATTCGACAGGAAGAGAAACTCTCAGAAGAGCGCGTCCAACTTGGCGGCATCCCTTGGATAACCTGGGGAAAATAAACCTTTACATGCGATTTTCCATGTTTTGGGGCCCTTGAAATTATAATTTGAACATTGAAGTTTTGAGCATTTCAGTATTTTTTTCTCAAGTACTCCAAATTTTATTTACAGTTTGGAAATCTCATGGGGGCAACTTCCCCCTGCCCCGCAGGCTAAGGTCCTGATAACTGAAGTTTCCGGCTTAAATGTTACGGTTTTTACGTTTTCAAAGATCGGAACTGACCTGTCCAACTTATGGGCAACGTGGCATAAATTGGAGTTTTAGTACCGAGATCAAACGTGTATTGCCACCAACGATAAAAACCTTCAGTCTGTTTCAGTGTATGATGCAGGTCAGTGCAAGTAAATAAAGCGATGGAGTCGGTTTTTGTATTTGTGCTCAGCCCCCTAACGACGTGGTCCAACTATAGTTATCCCAAGCTGTAATACGCAGGCCGAGGACACTGCTAAAACCTCACCAATGCGATTCTTCAAGGGAAATGCTTGACCCCAAAATATCGAGGATACCAATGAACAGTGTAAGCTATTAGACAGAAGCACCGCAGCCAATACAAATATTGTTCAAGCTAATATCAGCAAATTCGTGTTATACCTACTTAACCAAAAGGGTGTATGCTCGTAATAGAGTACATTCACTTCCTTCAAAAAGGTTAGGAATTAATTCAAGTACTTTCCATATCGAGGGAATTGTGCACATACAATTGATGTGGAAGAGCTTGTAGTAAGGGGTGTTAGTTAAGCTTGCTCTAAAATCAAACTGAGTAAAGCATTTAAATCAGTTTCGCAACATGTCCTAAAAATTTACGTCACAGTTTTATTAGGTTGAAGGGTGAAGAGGGAGTGAGCCGATTCCTCGAGTGCGTGGGGCTCTGAGGCAACTACCCTGTGGGGGACAATGGACCAAAGCCCGGGAACCTTCGTGGTAGGCTATATATATAAATATATGCAATGTGGGTATGAGAGTGAAGGACTTCATAACATCCCCGCTAAAATTCCCCCACCGTGAGAGCAAGCCATAGCCAGATGATGAGAAAACAATTCCACCATGATGGGTGGGCCGAATTAAAACATTTTAAAGACCTTTGATACTTTTTTACTTTACATTACAAAAAATACACATTTTGTTAAAATGCCCTCAATTTCTCTTTAAGTTCCCTCATCTTTATTTTTTCATTAAAATGTCGTTGGCTATTTTTCTGGGGGCATATCAATATTCCCAACACCCACACATTTTAGGAGATGCATTCCCCTACCAAAATGCCCACTGGAGACTTCCCTTGCCTATCGCTACAGCACTTTCCCAACTTTCTCATACAAACTCCTTACCACTTACGTCTTCATTGTTGTATCTCAGAGGGTATTGCGTATATAGAGACAGTAACGGGGATACAATCGTCAGTTTTTTATACGTCTGTCAATTCCTGCGGCGGGTTCTAAAGTCGGCCCTATCTTCATTCGAAATCTGTCTTGGAGACGGTAGGCACATCAGTTAGATTAGAATGGACTGGTGCTAAAAATTAACTCACTTTTACATAAAGGGATCAGGCATTAGAAGCTCTAGTTGAGAGGAGTCACAACATTTTAAGTATTAGAATGTGACAGATAGATGTCCGCCGAGCTAGAGGGGCTAGACGATGCAGCATCCCTGGTTTACGAAAAATTATTTCTCGATCAGATTTATTGATAAAATAGGGCAACTGTTTTTCTAGAGCAAAATGCTTTAGGGCAAACACCTTCAAAGCCCAAATGGTAGGCCTGTTTAGTATGAACTACGTACGCTAGCCACAATACTTGCACAAAAGTGCTTCAACAGTACACAGCTCATGAGGTATTGGTGTCGTTAAAACTACTAAAAACCTCTTTCCCCTTCTTTATTACACCAATTGCCTCAAGGCTGGAAGTTGCTATTGTCCAGATCATGACATGTGATACAGCTTGTTGGAATGAGATAATTAATTGGCTCGGCGATGGAGATAGCCTCGGGGGTTAGAAAGTGACTTACAATCCTTCCCCAAGAAAGTCCAGTTTTGGGGGATCGGAAATCTAACATTTTAACGGGTTCAATACGGCATGTGATTCCGATAAATTTGTTGAGGAACGAGTGTGGTCAATGGGAGTGGGGATTAATTGATATGTGGACCATGTAAATGGTTATCGAGATCAATAGTCAGAAGTACTAATTACACTAGGTTACATTCTTCAACTCTACAAAACATTGTGCGTCTATATTCGTGTGGATCATAAAATTTCAAGTTTTAATTTCTTGGCTACTTTAATTTAACGCCTTGTTTGCTGGAATGGTATATGTCGAGAAAGTTCAAGGCATTGACGTATGCAATCAGCCTATTGATGCAATCAGGCCTATTGCATGATCGCTGACAAGTTTGGCAGGCACACATTTGACTAGTCTATACAGTAAAGTAGCTCAGCATATACTTTGGGGGCGGAGCGAACGGTTTTCAAAACGTACGGTGAGGTAAATGCTCAGGCGGGGTCTATTCCGCCAGTAGCTTTTCACAGTACAAAAGTATCGATGTTGGTTTGTACACTGAAGTAGCACTATTATATATATAGATCACGCTATGACACCAAACCTAGAAGGTTAACACAGTTGGCGGCATTGAGATTACTTGCATATTGTGTTATTTTCTCCAATGATGTGATACGTCAGTACCACATTTTAGGCTGTTCTCACCACCATTTGATAGATCACTGCATTTTTACAATAAGCTTAAAAAATAAAACTACTCCCAAGGGGAACAATGCATTAAAAGACTTCAGTCAGAAGCGTTGACCTGCCCACTGCCCAAAAGAGAAAAACACTCCACGGTAGAATGCATAACAATGGTGTACCTTTGTTTCTTTTTCTCAGCTCAGTAATCTTTTGCGTCTTTCCTTTTCACTGAGGTCAACCCTATTCACTTAGCAATATCTCGTGTTCTTTGATGCGTTTCTTGTTTGACCTATACTGAATTATTGCAATTAGCAGATTACTGATTTTTAAACTAATACCAAACTGAAAGAGTTAGCAAAATGCAAATATTGCAATTTTTTACTTGTATGGACAGCAAAAGTAAAGTCATTTTAAAGGACATTTCTAAGTTCCTAGGAGTGGTCCAAACACTTCATCTAAACATCAAAGCTAAGGTAAATTATGGGGCTTCATACACCAAGATAACTACTCTGTTACCCATCCAACTTCCTTTAGTGTAAACGATCTCTGGACCCAACACCACCGTTTGGTACTTACGACCCACTGCAATATGTCAATCGTTAACCCTGTCATGACGGAACCAACCCAAAACACCCTTTTAGTTCCCTTCCTTCACCCACTTTGCTCCACAGGTCTAGCGTTCAAATCCTGACCGGGTCATACCAAAGACTTTAAAAATGGAACCTACTGCCTTTGTGCTTGGTGCTCAGTATAAACAGTGGAGTAGGGAAAACAAGCCAGTGAGCCACAACTGGAAAAAAGGCCGTGGTGGTCTCGACTTGAAACAATTGGTTGGAAACTGGGACGTTAAACCTCATGTAACCCAACCCAACCCACTTTGCTCCATTTCCTGTTCCAGATTTCCGTAGATGTTTCACCTTACCTTGCTTACTTTACTTGAGAGGCTCGCAGGTCCTCCACGCACATACAAAAGCGAGCTCCCGCAGAGAGTGAGAGAGGGGAGAAGGGGTAGATATTGCCACGGCTAAAACCTAAACGGCAGAAAAACATGGCTATCTAGAAAAGAAATGCCGTACTTTATGTGTAGAAAGTGACTTACTAAACGATCACGAGGTGGTCGAGAGTCGTGATCCTGCAATGAACTGGTTGAAGGGAAAGAAAAACTTTTCTTCTTTCAATGTTTGCTCCATGGACGTAACCACTCGATGAACTCAGGGTTTTTTCTTATCTTTTCTTTTGATTATAGAGGCGCTTTGAGCGCAACTACTTTCATACAAGGCAACAATACATAAAAATGGCGAAAAGCAACCTAAATTCAAAAAATGCCGTTAATTGCGCGCTTGGCCCTTCGTCATTAGTACGGTACAGCTATCATATGATCTGCATTTCTTAAGAATGCAAAATACTGGAGACCCGGACTCAAATACAAACACACATACACAAGCAAGGGCGTGGATCCATTTTCAAAGGTGGGACTTTTCACTGTTCGCGAATCGCCGTTCCTTGGAGGGGTCTAAGGGGAAGGGGTGTCCCCCTCCCCTTTGAATAAAGGAAATTGGAAGGTGCCTTTATGGGAAATGGTGCCATATTTGGTGCAATTTAGCTCTTAAAAGTAGTGTCAATTCGTACTCTTGTTATATTACAGAAAACGTCTGGGGGACTTTTTGGAGATGTCCCCCATTCCAAAAAAGTGAGGGGACTCGTCCCCTCGTCCCCCCCCCCCATGGTCCACGTCCATGTACACACGCCCGAGTACGAGCCAACGATGCAAGTTAGCTGAGCTCCTATTCTGATTCAAGTCTGACCTTCTGCCCCAGGAAAAATGCTGATCTGCCAAACTTATTCTACAATCTGAGAGATAACATAACCAACCATTTCATCCTCAGTCTTGAAGAAAATACCCCACTGAAAGGTATAAGCTGCACTTGGATAGCTAATTTCCTACAACGCTGACAAGATGAGGTCGCTCGTCCAACATTATATAAATCTAACACGTTAGCAATCGTAATTAAGGCAACAGTAGTTCAAGAACGGTAACGGTTGGGTGCACTCTGATATGTACATGCCCTTTATGGATTTTTATTTGCACCAGATACTTTGGGATCATAAAAGGGAATTAGAGCGTTTTTCAAAGAGCACGATTTCTATTTATTAAAGGCTGTGACAAAAACTATTCAACCACGACCGCTGCAGACTAGTTTTTTTTTTATTGTTTACCCATCTTTTTATGAAAATCTATAGGGTATGATGATTAAACTGTACTTAAAAGCAGGACAAAATTTGCTATCGAATGACTTTTTTTTACTGTACTTTTCCTTTGGGGTTTATCTGAAGAATTCTGTACACATCAGACTGTATACCTCCTGCTAATCTATTGTAATAGGTTTAAATAAAACCGAAACTGATTGGCTCTTATTGATCTTTGGATTGCATTGGTAGATGACTGCTTATTTTCAGACAGCCGTTTTTTTTTTTCTTAGGCAAACTAGTTATATGAACTTTAATTTTCTATGCTACGTGTTTACTCAGCAACTCTTGTCCGCAAATTAAGTTAACAGACCCCGAGTTTGTAAAAGAATAGTTTGTGGCAACTAATAAGAAGTTTGGTGTCTACCACGTGCCTTAATCGGTGAATTAGGTAACAGTGGTATTGTATAGGCTCACCAAGTCTTAGTCAGGATTTCCAAAATGACTTCCAATCCTGGTATCTCTCGTGCAATTAAGGATAAACCTAAGTATTCGAACACGTTTCCCTAAGCTAAACAAACTTCATAGGGTTGGAAGACGGGTTATCATTCGAACCCATCGAGTCACTGCTCATTCCATAATGTCACTAGGAACAATGGTGTGAACAGAACTGATAGAGAGGGTATTTACTGGTACTGAAAAGTACCTCTTTGAAGATAATAACACAAAAAAAAAACATCAAAGACAACTAATTAGGACTTAAAAACTTTCAAAATAATAAGTCAAAACCAGGTTAATGTTTTTCTTAAGAAACATCATGTGGAGCTTGTTTTGAATATTTTATTATAACATTGAAAGTGTTTCCACATGAAGGGTTTGCATTTCCTTCAACGGATATTCCATTAACCACAACCTTGAAAGTGTACCTTTCACTTTGTGTTGGTAGTTATCCATTAAAGGAAAAGATAACTTTAAAATGAAACTGTAGGTGGATATTTACGATTAGTTAAGCTCTTCTTACAAATTGGAAGACATTAAATGTCCCCTGTGTTATTTATATAATACAACTGGTATGGATTCAGAGGATGCACATCGGAATCCTCCTGTTTTAGTACTCAGACAAGATTTGCATCACGCGTACATATAAGACACAGGGTGGACACAGGATTTTACAAAAGGGGAGGGGGTAACTTTGTGAGGGTAAAGTTCGGAACTTCAAACGACGAATGTCCGTAGCCTTTATGGGGAAGTGGCTGATGAAAATTTTGAAATTGACACTGTTAAATCGTATTTCCTGGCATCTGGCAATCAAGATAAATATACATTAACATGTACTGCAGCTTTTGGATCGTTTAAAAAGAAAAAACGAGTGGCGAAAAAGAGGGGTTGGAGCCGGAAACCCCCTCTGGATCCGACACTACGGCATTTCACATATATCGTCAAATGTTACTCTGTCATTGCTAAATTACTGCAACCAACACAGCTTGTTATCTTGCGTGGATATTTGTCAATGACTGGACAGGGACTACACGGATGTGACCTTGTGAATGAATGAATATATGGCGCATTTCGGCCTTTCACACAAAAATGAGTTTGGCTCCATTTTTTCTCTCAAAATGTCAAGGATTGCTTCTCTCTTCAGCTCTTGATCGGAATACAAGAACATTTCGATGACTGATATTTAGGCTAAAAAGTGGGGAAGGGGGCACTTTGTATTGTGTCCCTAGTTCAAAAAGTGGAGGAAAATGTGCCTCCTGCTAACCCCACCCCTTGGAACCCAGCATTAAATACTGCATATTCATCACTTCGTGACCACCATGCATTTTCATCATGCCGAGACGGCAAGGTTATTCGGTTTAAAAGACAAGAGTGCCTCAACTTAAGTTAGTGACGACATTGGGTATCAAGCTTCATTGACTTCAAATAACAAAAAATAATAAAAAACCCCCTCGAATTTAAGTCTTTTTTAATCGTGCGAAACCAAAGAATTGCAAGTCAGTCTAACGTAACGGCCACTGAGGTACAAAATAGGTGCGGTTTGTTCACAAAACCGGTTGTGGGTTTCTTTCGTTAAATAAAAGATTCCAAACAACTTTTTAGGCCATGCCACCTGCAATTCATATAGCTTTTGGTTCCCTTAAGCGTTTAGAAATATTTAAAAGTAGAGGGCGAAAGACAGTAATTTATCGGAAATCTTCGGTGCATCTTGCAAAATGCAGTCTATATCAGACTGTCAGAGGGCCGGGGAACGTCTTTTATCTGTCACCACCACACTTACAAAAGTAACGTTGTAAACAAAGGAACCGGGAACCATGTCCCTTCTTTCACAGGGTTCTTATACTTACCTGGGTTTACGTGCCTGGTCCACCAGGAACTAGGCATACTATGGCACAAATTCTCTAGTGGTCCGGTTGGTTAATGGGGCAGATTGCTTCCTTGAGTTGGAAGAATGCCCCCAAGCTTCTTGAAAAGAAGTCCTGATACTTTTGAACTGTAAGGTTACGTTAAGCTACTTGCTCTAACGGCTAAGCATAGAGCTATGATATGCCGTGAATTATTTTCCTAATGTTACTTAAATTCATTGTGGTTCTTATTCCTTTCGCCAAGTCAGACAAATTAAGGAATGATTCATTCGTCTCATCTTTTTCCAACCGTACGCAACAAATGAAAATGGGTCAAAGACCCATGTACACACTAACAAAGTCTTATAAGCAACGAAATAATCACGACTTTAGCCGAATAGTACCATTACCTTATTTTGCACTTCAAAAAGTACGCTCTGAGAAGGGGTGGCTGTTCCAAAAATGGTTCGTTCCCCCTTCCTTTTACTAGAAATTAAATATATATGTCATAAAAAGTACCAAACTAGAGCGAAACAGGCAATACGGTCAACAGGGACGGTTAATTTTTTCCAACAGCCCTTTCTCCTTAATATTGCTAGATTGGCTGGGTGATCACCAGACACCTTAGCGGCCTAGTCTAATATATCCTCATTTGTAACAAGCAACAACAATTGTGAGGGCTTGATGTAAGATGACATGTATCCTTTTTGATCTAACGGCAGCTTTTGTACCACCACGCATACATTTTGTTATATCCGGATTTTTGGAGTCATTATTGGTATTTACCCTACACTTAAGTTGTTCGACATGTGCATACCAGTGAGATATGAGGTGTGCAGAAGTCTCTGTCAATTGTCGGCAATGTGCTCAGGCGTATAGGTTTTTGCTGGATGCAAGAGACTTAACTTGAGAAATTGGACTGAGAAGTACACTTGTGAGAATAACTGTTGTCTGAGAGGAGGATATTAAGCCTTCGAAACTATTTTGCACACTTTTCGTGTTTTTGGAAAGCGAACTTGAGACAGCGCGGTATGACCGTGACCGTAATATGTCTTTCGTTCTCTTAAGAGATCTCATCCTGAGGCTCCTATATTGTAGCCTAAACTTGCGTTTCGTCAGCAGAATAGGTCATCTTTCTTTAGAACTATTATCTACTGTACGCAATTATGTCTACACATTACGTCAACCTGCAACAGAGGGCGACATTCACTTATTCAAATCTTTCATGCATTACGAGGCGTGGCTCAGTACTGCAACCTACCATCCCCGCTATAAAATTAAACCGAATCCTACTCATGGTGCGAACGCCTTTATATAAGGTTCTTGAAGGTTTCACGAGCTTTCGGGCCTTATCTTTTGTGGTCAACTAGAAGCTTTTTGGTAGCCCAATCATAATGCTTTCACAAAATAGACAAGCTTGTTAAAATTTTTTTGTATTAGTTAGGTAGCTAGCTCCCTAATCATTTACACTATTGAGAGCGAAAGGTTTGGTGGTCTCATCCTATCTTCGCATCTTATCTAGGACACATTAAGAACTAACGAAAACTTTTTCTTAAGTGCAGCAGCCGGCGCCGTAAGGATGGGTGGGGTCCTTCATGACCCCAAAAGTGACCTTCACTTACACTTTTGAGAACAAAGCTGATATTCGTAAATAATAGCACTACTTAAACCACTTCTTTGAAATATATGCGACTTAAGATAAAAATTATTAGGCATTCGCTGTTTAAGATAGGCCTTATTTTTGGTCCAAAGAGGATCTCAGTCACACTTTGGAGAACAATGCTGCAACTGGTACCATGCATCCTCTAAGATCGAAAATACCCAAAACATGACTTTAGCCTCGTCCTGGGCATTTCAGGTTAAGAAGGGCCAAAAGTAGGCTCAATGGTCATTTCCACCGTTTTGGCAGGCTAATACAGAATTCAGTGCAAACCTAGAAATGAGTATGCGGAGTACCTGATATCCAATTAAACACAATCTGTCGTCAACACTGTAGTACTACCTATCGTATTTTTGAAAAAGAAAGGTCTTCAAAAACGTATTTTTTTAATTCAATGAAGCAGATTTCCAAAAATTTTGGTCTACTTTGGCCCTATTTTGAATCATCAGAAGGCACTCAAAAATGACACAATAATGGTCTGGCCAACAAGTCTGTAAGAAGTTGGAAGCATAGCCACGCACCCTTTCCAATGATTACTTGGCTGGGGCCCAAACCGGTCCTTTGAGATACTTCCAAATAGGACAACATGGACAGATGGCATAACCCTTCCATTGTCCCACTTAAACTGTGGAGAACAAAGCTAAGTTGATGCCATAATATTCGCGAACATTACCTGATGCAAAAAATAAAATAAGAGAGGGTGCCTCCGGCATTACAGCTTAAGAGGTACGCAAAATAATGGTCAAACGGGACTTAAAAAATATCCAGTGCATTGTACCAATGTTACTGGTTTTGCAATCAAATAACTTAAGTTTATATTGGACTGATCAAGATACAACCATGAGAAATTGTATGAGTCTAACCTAGCCACATAAATTGAATCTGTCATCTCACCTGCAGTGGCTATTTCATTTTTGAAAATATAGGACTTCAAATACGTAATTTTTTAATTCAAGGACAGACGCGTTTTTCACACTTTGGGCCCACCTGGGCCCTATTTGAAGAGTCCACACGCTCTCATATTTGAGCTGATAATTCTTTGGCTACAGGTCTGTAAAATGTGGAAAGCATACCCAAGCCATCTCTTCAATGATTGACTGGCTGGGATCGAAAAATGGTCCTTTTAGATATTTCAGAATTGTACTTTTCAATACATGGAATAGCCATTAGTATCACTTATAGGCCTTCACTGGAGAACAAAGCTGAAATGGATGTTGTGAAATTCTCTTACTTTACGTGACACAAGGATTCAGCTCAAGAGGTGCGGTCCCTGACAATTTGTTTGAGAGGGATTCAAACAGCCCAAGAGGGGCCCAAACAGGTCTAGTAAAAGAAGCAATCTTCCTAGCCTTGTATTCTAATATATTTTTCATTTCAACTTTTATCAGACTTCATCTTACATTCATAACAATCAGGCGCGGATCCAGACATTTCGAAAAGGGGGGGGGGGGGGCTGAAAGCCCCCTTGAATATTCTCCTAGATCAACATTATGCTAATTTTCGCGTATTTGTTATTGTTGATGTGGCGAAAAAGGGGGGCTGAGGCCAGGAAAGCCCCTCTAACACCCTTGGATCCGCGCCTGACAATGTTCAACGCTAAAAAATTGTATTGTGAGACACAAATAGCCAAATACATTCATTGTGGAGTCAAAGTCTAGTAACTATCTTAATTTTCAAAATATGAATCATCAAACGCCATTTTTTACTTCTGAAAGGCATTTTAAAACTTTTGGTCCACCCTGGCCTTATGTGAAATTTGTGACTGCCTTCAGATTTAAGCTGAGAATTGTTTGGTCACACTTCTGTTAGCAGTAACAAAAACGAACAGGTACCTTTTCCACTGATTGGTTGGCTAAGGTCCTAAAGAGGTTCTCTGAGCCGTTTAAAATGAGACTGAGGTCACTCGATCGACTCATCTTTACTTTCCTGCCATAGACATACAAATTAGGAGAGGTGGTCCCAGTAGGCATTTTAGCTTCGAGAAGTACAAATGGGCCCGGGCCGTCACTAGAGGGGGTGACCCCCCCCCATTTTCGGATCCAGTCGGCAAAGTTCTGCACAAGTCGGCAAAATGAGGGGAAGGAGGAGAAAAACACAAGAGGAGAGAGGAAAACAGGAAAGAGAAAGAAGAGAAGGGAAAGAGAACCAGAAAGCCAAAAGGCTTAGTGATTCCTTGCCGAAAGGGGGGTGCTTTGTTACACTGAGGTTCATCCATCAAATTTATACTTCTCTTCTACATCATTTTTTATGATGTGGTCACAATTTGACCCCTGCTCACATCAGCTCATGTCACATGACCTTTATACCGAAACTTGAATAACCACAAAAAAATGAAAAAAAAAAAAATAAATAAAACGTATGAGAAGGGATTTATCTGTGCTTCCTCCCTTGTAATGACATGTTTACAAAATTTCAGTTTTTGACCTCTGGTGACCTCAAATGGCTTGTGACCTCCACAAAAAACAATAGGGTTTTTCCTTGCACCATAACACATCCACATACTTAGTATGAAATCTATCCAAGCTTCCTACCTTGAGATACTGTGTAAACAAGGTTTTCAGACTTTGACCCCTGGTGACCCTAAATGACCTTTGACCTCCACCAAAAACTATACGCTTCTTCCTCGCACCATAACGCATCCACATACTTAATATGAAATCAATCCAAGCTTCCTACCTTGCGATATGGTATAAACAAGGTTTTCAGAGTTTGACCCCTGGTGACCCCAGACGACCTTTGACCTCCACCAAAAATAACAGAAATCTTCCTCTCACCATACCACATCCACATACTTGGTATGAAATCTATCAAAGCTTCCTACCTTGTAATATCATGTAAACAAGTTTTTCAGACTTTGACCCCCGGTGACCCCAGATGACCTTTGACCTCCACCAAAAACGATAGGGTTCTTCCTTGCACCATAACACATCCACATACTTAGTATGAAATCTATCCAAGCTTCCTACCTTGAGATATCGTGTAAACAAGGTTTTCAGATTTTGACCCCTGGTGACCCCAGATGACCTTTGACCTCCACCAAAAACAATAGGGTTCTTCCTCTCACCACAACGCATCTACATACCAAACATGAAATCTATCCAAGCTTTCCAACTTGAGATATCGTGTAAACAAGGTTTTCAGATTTTGACCCCGGTGACCCCAGATGACCTTTGACCTCCACCAAAAACAATAGGGTTCTTCCTCTCACCACAATGCATCTACATACCAAGCATGAAATCTATCCAAGCTTTCTAACTTGAGATATCGTGTAAACAAGGTTTTCAGATTTTGACCCCCGGTGACCCCAGATGACCTTTGACCTCCACCAAAAACGATAGGGTTCTTCCTCTCACCGCAACACATCTACAAACCAAGCATGAAATCTATCCAAGCTTTCTAACTTGAGATATCGTGTAAACAAGGTTTTCAGATTCTGACCCCCGGTGACCCCAGATGACCTTTGACCTACACCAAAAACAATAGGGTTCTTCCTCTCACCACAACGCATCTACATACCAAGCATGAAATCTATCCAAGCTTTCTAACTTGAGATATCGTGTAAACAAGGTTTTCAGATTCTGACCCCCGGTGACCCCAGATGACCTTTAACCTCCACCAAAAACGATAGGGTTCTTCCTCTCACCACAATGCATCTACATATCAAGCATGAAATCTATCCAAGCTTTCTAACTTGAGATATCATGTAAACAAGGTTTTCAGGTTTTGACCCCCAGTGACCCCAGATGACCTTTGACCTCCACCAAAAACAATAGGGTTCTTCCTCTCAATATGGGCCATCTATGTACCAAGTTTGAGAACTGTGCAACTTTGCCTTCTTGAGATATCGTGTAAACAAGCTAAGCCGTCACATACACACACACACACACACACACACACACACACACGACATCACCATCGCACAGATTCCTTGCCTGCCTTCGGCAAGGAATCAAAAACGGAAAGGACAAAAGAGGAGAGACGTAATAGAGAAAAAAAAGGAAAAACGGAAAGGACAAAAGAGGAGAGACGTAATAGAGAAAAAAAAAGGAAAAACGAAGGAAAAAAAGGCGTGAGAGCGCGAGCGCTCGCATGTGTGTGTGTGTGTGTGTGAGTGTGTGTGGGGGGTGGGGGGCTTAGAGAGGAGGTGGAGTGCATGTAGGCTGTAGATAAGTCATGTCGTAATATTTGAGAAACTACACAATTGTTCATTGAATGCCCTATTGATCTAGATTCATTGCCCAGTCTCCTGCAATGGATTCACCCCTGCTCACACGTTCCAAAATGAATAAATCCTGCTTTATGGTAAATACAATGTATATACAGTACTGTAAAACCCTGCCACGCAGTTCTACAGAGATGATGGCAGCATGCTCAAATTAGCAGAGCAAAAAACGGAAGATTCCCTGATGAAGTCCCATTCTACCATACGTCACTCTCAGTCACAATTATATGAGAGAACACAGGATCGGATTACTCTCCATTACACAGAAGGATTCCGAGGAGGAAGGTTTTCTCCGAGATACCTCTCTTCTCCCCGTCTACGGTACAACGAGCATCAATACTTGCATATTGTGTTAGCTGACCGTAGAACTCTCCATTGTACAGTAGAGCTTGAATTAGAATGAAGCAACTCTCTGAATAAAGTGAATGCAGAATAGAAACCACAGTTATTTCTTCTCTGTTTGCCTCGTGAGGAGGACGGTTTTTCATCGTCTTGGTAAGGTGCGTTTACTGCAAACTTATTAAGTCTTGCCCACGTTCTAACTTGTTAGTTAGAAGTTCCTTTACAGGCCTTGTTGGCCATATCTTTCAAGAGATATTTTTACTTTTACGCTCTGACTTGTTAGTCGGACATTTAGCAGACCTTTTCTCTAACTTGATAGTTGAGCTTGATACAGTCGAAACCAGACTTGATAGTCAGTGATTTTTGAACAGTTCATTACTATGGAAGATTCCCTGGAATCTCTAGAGCTTGAAGCTCTTGATTATACTGAAGAAGTAGGAGATGTACTTCTGTTATTCGGAAAAGTGTTGTGATCAGAATAATTGCATGAATTTAGTCACCCAAGTAAAAACAATTGCCTGACACACTAAACATTCTTTAAACGTTTAAGGACCTTTTATTTCAAAAGTGATGCAATAGTAACATAGATGTCAAAGTTACTCAAGTGAATTAAACCAACGTCTCATCAGATTGTACAACAACTGATACAATACTATATTAAAATCATATGGCTTTATTATTTATGGAGCAGAAATATAATCTGCCAGTGGTACTAAAAAGAAAAAAAAATACCTTATGCACAAAGCTGCTTTCAAAACAGCCATTAAACAAAGAAAAGAACTCAGTTTGAATAAAGCCATAACTCGTGAAAATATGCTGCGTTCATGGAATCCTCCAGTAAGCGTTCAAAGTAATGACTGCTGTTAGCATTCCACTTTTAAATGTTACCACTGCAATCTTAGTTTACAACATAAATGCCACATGAATCAAGTTGCATAGCGACTGCATAGGATACTTTTCTTTTTCAAGTTCCAACAGCCAAGGTGAAAGGGCTTGACAAATCTCGAAAGGATCAACCGCATGCATATGACAACGCACAAACATACAGTAATAATCGAAGTGCGCCCTCGGAGGATGCGAGCCTGTGACTTAACTGTACTATACATTCATTATTTGCCCCTCTTACATGACGTCAGCATCTTTTACCAAGTAGATGGTGCTGTACATGCATAGAGTCTATACAGTACTTCACCACACGTAGTACAATCTCAAAGGGTTGATATCCAGGGCTACCTACAGTACCAACACATAAGTAAGTTGTTCTGCATTAGCCTCTTTTAAAATTTATTTAAATGCAAGATTTCTGATAAATATAAACTGAAAACTATTCTATCGCCAAATGGTTCTTTGGGCTTGACTTTTTACACTTACCAAAAATATACCAAAAATATGAGACAATGACAAAAAATATTCATAAACTGTAAAATATTACATCAATTCTCTTTCTATGTACATGTTATTTCAATAAGTTTCTTTTTATCTTACAACCCCTGATCACCTTTTCAATAAATTCATTCTGAAATGCCACTTGGTATGACAAATTTGTTATTGCCATGGTTACGAAAACTTACTCTCTCCAGAAGAGTTGTCAATTTGAATTGGTTTTCATACCTCTACATTAAATACACAAAATTTCTGGATTACAAACTTTGAACATCGTTTCTGTTTCCTGTCATATTGAATTAAAGTCTCAAACAGAAAAGATGACAATGAAATAGATTTAAGGGGCATTTTTTTTCGCACTTTGACAAATTGAGGATTATGCATATGAAAGTGTTATTAAAACATTCCTTTCTCATCCACATGGCCTCGAATATATATTCATCCCAGATTGAGGTATGATTATCTACAGTGGGGTTGTGACCACAGAGACTGGTCTGGGTAATTCCAGGGCAATGCCTCCAATGTTTCAATGATGGCTCATTCCTCCCACCCCAACCAACCATTTCATAAGGAATCTACACAAACACTCCCCAAAGCATACCCTGAAAACTTAAACAGCTAAGCACCTATCATGGTTCTTGTGTTCGCCTTCTCATCCCTCTTCGCTTTTCTCATCGTAGCCCTATTCCCTAATGGGATCAATGGAAATGTCTCTATGTTCCTTACAGTACTGTCACTGATGAACTGTACACCCAAACTGAAAATTTGAAGTCAACAATCAATTGCATACCCTGTATTTATGTAACAATTCCTTTGGGCACAGTTCTTGTGACAGCAGGTTGTAGCAACTCTATCTATGGGGTACAATAGTTAATCATTTCAGTACAACAATGCTGGCCTTTACATACGTGAGCAGAGTTAAAAAAAGAAAGCTAACCACCAATGAGAGAAATGCAAATATTCTCTATGAGCAGCAAATATATGTCAATACCAATAACAAAACCAGAATGCAAAAATGCATTGAGGTTTCGATGATATATGTTCTAGTCCAAATAATGTCATGATGTCCCTCCCATAGCATGAGGTGTTTCTGCCGAAGGGGACTGAGTTTGCACCTTTCGTTTGTCTCCACACTTCTGCTTAATCAAGTATAAACTAACTGTCAGTTAATCCTGTCTGGTCAGCAAACTTCACTCAGCCATGAAATGGTCTTGCAGCAGATGATTGCCTAGCCATTGTATTTCCACAGAGAAGTCTATTTACGCTTGAGTGTGTTTGTTTACTTAAGAGCAGAAGTAAGGAATCTTATCTAGTATTGTGGTTTTCAAACACCACCCATCGGCGGTAATTTCAGTGGATTTGAGCTTCGGGAGAAACACGGCATAGGTGCTATCTTTCAGCC
Organism: Holothuria leucospilota; assembly: GCA_029531755.1. NCBI lineage: Eukaryota > Metazoa > Echinodermata > Holothuroidea > Aspidochirotida > Holothuriidae > Holothuria > Holothuria leucospilota. The sequence goes on along the minus strand of CM055966.1, from coordinate 30,371,625 downwards.
ACTGGTCAAATGCTATCTTAACATTTTCGAAAAATAATTTTAGGTTCATAGTTGATCTTGGGAATTCTAGGGAAATTTTGCATTCTGACCTCTGATGACCCAAGATGACAATCTTGGGAATTCTTGGGAAAATTTGCTTTTTGACTTCTCGTGAACCCACGGGACGATCTTGGGATTTCTTGGGAAATTTTGCTTTTTGACTCCTGTGACCCCAGATAACATTTGACCTCCACGAAAAATGAAAGCATTCATCTTTTCACCACAACATATCCACATACTAAGTGTGAAATCTATCCCAGCTTCCTACCTGGAGGTATCATGTTTAACAAGGTTTTCAGTGTTTGACTCTCAGTGACTCAGATGACCTTTGACCTCCACCAAAAATGAAAGGATTGATCTTCTCACCATAAAACATCAACATACCAAATATGAAATCTATCCAAGTTTCCCACCAGGAGATATCATGTTAACAAAGTTTTCAGTGTTTGACCCCCCCCCCCCGGACCCCAGATTAACTCTGACCTCCACCAAAAACAATAGCATCCATCTTCGCATCAAAACGCATCCACATACTAAGTATGAATCTATCCTAGTTTTCTAGCTTGAGCTATTGTGTTAACAAAGTTTTCAGTGTTTAGCCCCCAGTGACCCCAGATGGCCTTTGACCTCCACCAAAGTGCAACAAGGTTCTTTCTCTCACCATAATGCATCTACATATTAAGTATGAAATCTATCCAAGCTTCCTACCCTGAGATACCATGTTAACAAGGTTTTCAGGGTTTGACCCCCTGACCTCAGATGACCCTTGACCTCCACCAAAAACAAGATGGTTCTTCCTCTTACCATAAAGCATCTACACACTAAGTATATTTATCCAAGCTTCCTACCTAGAGATATCGTGTTAACAAGCTTTTCAGTGTTTGACCCCTGGTAACCCCAGATGACCTTTGACCTCCACTCAAAACAATAGGGTTCTTCTTCTTACCATAACGCATCTAAACACTAAGTATGAAATTTATCCAAGCTTCCTACCTCGAGATATCGTGCTAACAAGGTTTTCAGAGTTTGACCTCTATTGACCCCAGATGACCTTTGGCCCCCACCAAAAACAATAGGGTCCTTCCTCTTAATATGGGGCATCTTTGTACCGAGTTTGAAAAACCGTCTGAGTTTCCCTTCTTGAGATATCATGTTAACGAGCTAAGTGTCACAAACAAACATATACACACACACACACATACGCACACTCGATGCCTTACGGGGTACTAGGACAGGACCCAGTAGGGAATGCAAGGGAATTTCCCAGCAGCAAAGCTGCCCGTGAACGAGGCGAGGCTGCCCTCCAAGGCAGGCACATGCAGCTGCACATGACTTCTCATGTCAGTGGCCGAATTTTTGGGCAGCTACGCCAGTTTCGAGCCGCGCGTGAGCTAGGAAAGACGCGCGAGAGCGGAGCTCTTGGCAGCTGCCCTGGTACCCACTAAGGCCACGTTGTTGAGGGCACACATACATACATACACACGCCAGCACAGTTGCCTAGGTTTCTCTTATAATCGTTACGAACAACCGTTCTCTATTCAACTGGACCTTATGCAATAACCAGTTTGTTGATGTACCTTAACCATGAAAGAGCATTCAGGGTTTTTAGGCAGCCCAACAACATTTAATTGACTGTTAAACAGGATATAATCAGGAAAGACAGGTCAAAACTAGCCACTTTTCTAGTGATAGGACTCTCATAGCAGCCGAAGCACTCTGCAACTACCGCACCAATTAAAAATCTCAGGCTGTGGCTGCGTGGTATGCAGCAATGCTTATTTACTATACACATGACAACAGCAAAATTAAGTTTATTACAGAAGCAGCATGACAACATGCTGCTACCCAACTTTCTTTAAAGGGGTAGTATGAATTAAGAAGGCATTCTGCAAGCTTGCCACTTTCTCCCTAAATTATATCCATACCAAAAGACTGCAACACTTTCAATATTACCTGAATCCAGTTTACAATACAAGACTTTTACAAGGTAAATCATGCCTTTCATAGCCAAACCCTGCCAGTATACTGTCCGTTCAGTATTAACATCCTGTTATAATATCGAAGTGTGATTTGGTTTTTGAGGTCACGACCACCAAACTGTTGATTTGGACAAAACTGGAATCAGTTTGGGGGTAAACCGAACCACCAAAACCAACCTAAACTGAAGCTCTCAGACCACCCAAGACAAAAAAAAAAGCCCAGAGCAAGGTTTCATGGAACTATGAGCATAGGGACTATTGTTTACAATCAGGGGCAAAATAATCAGGGTTTATGTAGACCCTTGGCTTATCTATAGTTTGGCATTTGGCACAGTATCAAATGGTAATTAAATGGCGTTAAATTTACAGCTATTGAATCGTAGGTACAGTATTTCTCAGTTTGGGTTTACAACAGACAAAATGACACTGGTCTCATTTGCTGGTCAGATCACTCAACCATCTCTACAAGAACACCAAGACTACCCAAAACACCCACTTCAGTTTGTGGTGGTCTCTTTATTATTCCAGTTTTGGATGGTCTATGCACACTTTTATCCGTTGCTTACAGCTCTTCCAGTAGGAGGACATTATACTCCTTTCACAGGGTGACCTGCACGTTATCTGTTTCTGTATTTACGAACACTTACTAACCTTGAAACAATTTCACACCTGACAAAAAATTTGCTGGCAAATGTGGAGAGTACAGTAGTTTGGTAAAGCGATGACAGACAGCATTAGTGCAAAGAGCCCAATGTATGGGGGTATGTCCCAGTAGTCACAAGAGTATATGTATGTAATAAAAAACTGAAATTAAAAGAACAATACTATCAACAGTGCAACTGAGCAAGGGTGTAATACTTCCCTTTAATTTTATAGCACCTTTTCAATAACATCTCCATACATACAGAGCATGATGAAATGCTTTGCCAGAGATAGTGCACCTAACTATATGTAACAGTGAACATTCAACAACTGCTCATTTTCAATTCCTTTAAAGTTAACTCTTTGAAGCTAACTTTGTCAATATGTAATATATATATAGCCTTTCTGAAATCACAAAAGACTATTCTTCACAAATGTAAATCAAAAAAATGCTACTTAACATTTAAAAAGGAAACAAAACAAAAAAATGAGACCTTTAACAAACTGTGAGAGTATAAAATGGAGGGATTCTCGAGAATTATTTTAAATTTGTCTTTGATACTCTTTTTCTTTACAAATTAATTGCTTGGAATGTTTTACTCTTCACAATACAAATGATTGTTTTGGAAATACCAAAGACAAGCACAAAAAAAAGGAGTAAAAAAAAAAAAAAAAAAAGAAAACTTCTAAAGTGATAAGTGTTTTCATGTGGTAGCTATTCCTATCATCTTGACCACAATCATTCAAGTTTTGCACCATAGGTTTACAAAATGAGGCTGATCATTTATTTTTTCTTTTTTATTTTATATGTCTTACCTCCCAACATATTCATTTGGCAATAAATTGTAAACATAAATATACGAAACCTTTATTGTTTCATCTTTGTTCTGTGTCCAATTGCCTTCATGACCACACTCTACAGTGCACAGTACAACAGTCTTGCCCTCTGCATCAAGGAGCATTCAAAATGTTTTTAATGACAAGAGAGTTGATTTAACCAAATATTCCTCTCTAGTTAAATGTTTCAAATCTTTCTTACTGCAGTTCCTGCAGTCAAGCTAGTTATCCATACTTGGTCTTGGCTGTAAATCCATTCTGTTGCATCAAATTAACTTAAGGTTTACTACTCTTTATTTCAAGTATTTTTACAACAAGAAGTGTAGTGAAAACCAATACTTCAGTTTGCTGCATGTACTGAAATTTTCTGAGCTAAAACCAGGGCTCGAAATAATGGGGGCCAGTGGGCCCGATGGTCCTAGAAATTCACTCGGGCCCAAAACTTCCACAGGGAAAGGGGCCCGGTTGGCTCCTAAATATTTCAAGTCTAATTGTACAGTCTGCACGTGAACTTCTCCATCCACAACTCAACGATCTTATATCTCGCACAGCCTGTGTATTTCTTTGCTAACAGTCACTAAAACCTGCGAAACACACATTATTTCTGAAATCAGTTCACATCACTCATAAAGAGTCTGCTTTATCACAACACGGAAGATCACTCACGCAGACATACACCGATGTCAGTCACGAGTAATGTAGTCACGAGCCTCACAAGGTCACCTGACAAAGACGGTCGGCGGGAATTGAACAGTGCCCTTCAATTTACCAGGTAATAACTTCCGGAGTTACAAGAAAATTTTGAAAATGAATACTAGCCTACATGCAACACAGTCTAAGAGGGTGTGGGCAGATTGGTTTCAGGCTAGTTTTAGCCTCAACTTGCCTTAATTATACCCATACTACACGTTTTCAAGCACGTTAAAAGCACCCGTACACTTTATCAGTCCTTTTTTATTTGTAAGTTTTGGGCCCCTTGATTTCTCATTTGGCCCCTAGATTCCATGGGCTAGGGGCCCGGCAGGCCCACAAAGGTTGAAGGCTTATTTCGACCCCTGATAACCAATTTCAACTTTAGGCTAAAATTTTAGTGAAAACTACCTTTCAACTACGCCAATTACGGTTCACAGAAAATAGAGGTTAACTCTGCTGGGTTTAGGGGAGTTTTTAAATTTAAGTATAGAAATTGGTTCCACCAAAAAACCAGCCAGTAACAACTGCGTTAGGTATGCTAAAATATGTTTCAGTTAAAATTTATCAGAAAAGGATAACTGGTATTAAATTTGTTCACCCGACTTGAACTTCAAACTCACTACCAACCTGTTATTACTTTCGTCAGACATTTCAATGCATTTCAGAGAGTGCATAACTACAGCTTACTGTATTTTCTCAACTGCATACAGCAACTTAACAAACACAAACATCTGGCAAAACTGAAGCTGCGAAAGCAAGCATCAACTATTGATACAGCTAACACATCAAAAAAAAAATACCTGCCATATGAGTTGCAAAACATCAATACTAAACAGTGAGCACAGGAATTTGCTCTAAGCATTTTGCCAATTACTTCACACATTATCCAGTGAAATCTAAAATGGAACTAAGGATTTTAAGTTTATGTATCTTTCAAAGTGGCCCAATGAACTCTTTTAAGCCCACCAAGATATTTCAAAATCCTTTTTTAGACTGGCTCCTATACCTAGCTCCCACTGAGAAGAAATCTTTCCCAAAATACAGTTTCCCCTAAGTGTATCAAACAGTGCACTGAATTTATACGCATGCAACATATCACCTATCTCATAGTATGCTTCCATATAAAGGGAAAATGAAGTCACGTCAATCTGAATTAGTGTACCTAGTATCCTTATTTATGAGTGACTTTTTTAATCATGTGATGATATTTTTCCTGAATTGCTGAATTCAAGCAGAGTGTCTCCTTAACTTTCCCTTAGTATTCTACATCATGTCAGAAACATCATGAAAGCCACTAATATAGGAAATAAGATGCTATCCGGAGATTTAGCCAATGTTTCAATACAAATTAGAACGCACTACTCATCTCTTTGAAGCATTCTTAATTATTATGCTTAACCCTTTCCAGTAAACGAAGAACATCGCACTCATGATGGCTTACATCTTAGTTTGTCTGTTTTTGCTTTCAAAAAACCTTGCACATAGTAATCTTAATATGTACAGGGAACAATGATGAGTGAACTTTTGTACCACAAAAACTACTTTCTGACTTTAAATTGCAACATAAACATTTCCTCTCTCATCCAATAGTATGGCAGGCTTTGAAAATTTCCCAAGGGTGGGAGGTACAATTTTCAGTTCCCTGCCCACTCCATCAGGTTTCCTCAATTCCATACTGTGCCTCAACTAAACACCTCCAGTGGAGGGACCCTGCTTACCCCCTTCCCTTGCACCTTTGTGCATGCCAATGGTCTAAGTTAACCGACACCACAAACTCATGTTAGTTTGAAAGGCATCATGTGATAGAGAATAAGTACTGACTCCTCAATTTGCTGCCAGTCTGCCCCCTTATGTCATTTTTCTGACATAACACAGGAGCTTTGTTGTACCTTAAGTCTTCATGTAGAATAAAGCACACTCATTTTTTGTCCTCACCAAAACGCTGGTTTTTATTTCTTAGCCCTCTAACATCTTCTACTGAGCACTTTCTACAAAACAAAGTTCCAACACTGAGGAAAGACAGGAAGGTTGACTATACTGCATTTTAAGGATTCACCAGAACCAGCAACAGATCCCGGATATTTTGTATCCATATGAAAGAGAACCAGTGTTAACCCCCACCTGATATCCTGCTTTCATCAGGAACACGAAGCAACTATCATACTGCAACAAAGTGTTAAGAGCAGGCTCTGAATAGTGATGAAACACATTCACATGCCATTCTTCCTCCTTTCATGATGCTAATTTGCTAAGCTGATTGTATGCACAACAATTCGAAGTATGGAGTTGACAATCAAACCAAACCTTAGTTGCAGGTTAACTTCAAGTTCTATACTGTTTCTTGAAGACTGAGTCTCTCCATTGCAGAGAGGTGGAAGTCTCTCACGAAATTCTCCCGCATGTCAAATCCAAAATTCAATCTGATATCATCATCAGAAGGGAAGTCTGAATGTTTTACAAAATATGTGTAAGGGGTGGGACTAATGGATGGCAGGGAACTGGACCTTCTCATTTCTAAACTTTCGTTTAAATTCTGCCTCAGCAGTGGCATTCTCTCAGGCCAAACAGATGAAAGGTCATTACAGAGTTTAAATGTTGGAGACATGAGGGCTTTTGGTACTTCATCTGCTTCCTTTGTGATGTCTAATCTCTTTTCTTGAGAATGAGACTCGTAAAATGGATTCAGTTTCTCACTCACTTTCTTTATGTTCAGTACCCTCGATCCACTATCTGAGTTACTTCTGACCACCTGTTTCCTTTTTTTCTTGGTAAGTTGCGAAAGTTTCCCAACTGAAGTACGTGAGCGAAAGTGACGTGGACTTGCAGTACCTGAAACGGTATAATTAGCAGTGAGTTGATGTAAGTGACACTTCAGAGACAATGAAAGATAACATCACAACAATGCCAATTCCTGATCATTTTAATGATAATCTTTCAAGATTTTAACTGTTAACTTCTTATGACTGTAAGTGCCAAACCTTCTTTGGAGAAGAGGCATCAAAACCAACAGGTACCTCAACTGAGTTAAATTTTTCCTAAAGTGTAAAATTTCAAAAATAGATGCTACAAAGCTTTAAACATCATCTTGATGGTCCAACTCACATATTCACAAGATGCCATCCTGTGCTAAGATACAAAATCATGTTGAGGGCTTTTCACTCAAATGCAAAATGGTAGGTTGTGCAAAAGTTTGTGATGTTACTCCTGTGCTACTTAAGTTACAGTCTTTGCTTTTATTCTTTTTCTCTGAAGACTGCACCTTGTGCAAAAGTATGACCACTGTCTTAATGTTATAGAAAGACTCAAGTATGTAAACCAGCTCACCTTGCATTGGCTGATTTATGCAAAGGAATATTAACTTTCCATAGGCATTAGAACTTCAAAAAGAAGCAAAAGCAGGTATTAATATTGTAAGTTGTACAAGAAGGACATCACATATTACTGTCCAATCAACTTTTTCATATTACAAGAATAAACTCTAACATATCTCTGTCCTCATTATGCTAGGATATGAAGATGAAAGTTGGATGAATGAGAGTGATTTTCAAGCCTGTGAAACATATATTACAGTAATTTTAAACTTTAGGTACACTTCAAAGGAAAAGAAAAGGTTCAGGTCTCAGATAACAACTGCAGTGAATTTAAAGAGATGAAAGTACAATCTAAACCCCTTACAAGAAACTGCATCTTGCTTGCTTGTTGAGATATCATACAGTAGTAGCCTCACACTCAGAATGATAGAGAATGTCAGCTAACCACAAAAAATACTTCTCTTTGCCCTCAAATGTGCAATAACCTTAACCAAATTTCAAAATGCATTAACATTTGCTTCTTGAAGAAAATTTGAAATTTAACAGTGAAAAGAAAGCTACTTCTATTTTCATTTACCTATACACTTGTGATATGGGAACTGTAACCCTACAATTTAATCTTCACACATTCTCCTGTATATTTCCACTGAAGTTGTCATTGTGTTATAAGAATTATGTAACATTCTTCAGACATGACTGCATATTTCCAAGCCACTTAAAGGAATATACTCCAGATCCAGATACACATTTGGTTTGTGAAAGAGGAAGTTCATGTAAACATTCCAGAAAGACTTCCATTCAACTCCCATTTGTTGTCTGCTAGATATAAACAGCTGAAGTAGTCATCCTTCAAAACTATGGAAAGTAAAAGCTAGTTGGATACCTACTCCTTTTCAGCAAGTTTTGTGCATATTCTAAGACAACATACATGAAAGAGATTATTTTCAGGGTTACCTCTTGACCAAGTGTAACTTAATCTTTGTACCTTCTAGCCCAAGGGGCCACATCCTATCCCCTTAAAAAGATTGCCAGACCATCCCACATGAGGCTTTACATAACCCCAGCTATATGACACCAATATTTTATGAGTGATACTGACCACAGAAAGGACAGAAAAAACCATCAGTCAGTCCCAAATCCTCAGGTTTTCACATGTCTGCCAGGGTAATCACAGGTAATTTGTGTGGAAACCTGTGTTTTTCCTTGACAGTGACATAGGTTAGTCAGTTACCACACTTTGCCACAGGCTTTCACAGGTTTGAAATGCAAAAAGCGTGCCAGCTAAAACCAATATTAACAAAAAATTTTGAGACAAAACCTGTGGCTTGAAATTGAAGGCAAGAAAAGGTGTGTTAATCTGTGTCAAACCTGTGTTCAGATGGCTCCAAAATATGCAAGTTTGCCACCCCAGAACGTGTGATTTTGTTACTCATATGATCCAGGGTGTTTACAGGCAGAGGTTGACACATAATTTTTGTAAGGGGTATAAGAAACTAGTTCAGACATTCCAAATCAACAATTTTCTCTGAAAATCATTTGGGTGGGCATTTTCCTAGTGGCAACCCTTATATATTCTTGCAAAAACAGTCTAGCCACCTACCTGACCCCATTTCTGTTGAAGACAAGGACTTGCTGACATTAGTCACATATGGATGTCTCATTTCTGACAGAATGTGGACAATCTTGTAAAATGAAGGCCTCTCCTTTGGAGAAAGCTAATTAAAAACAGCACAGATGAGTGTTAAGTGATTCACAGAGGCAAAGACACTTCTAAGAGAAATGGTATTGACAAAGTACAAACAGGTGCAAGGAAACTTTAACTGAAAATATACTCCACAATACTATACTAACATCTGTAGCAGGTATTTGTACCAAGCATAATCTCCAACAAGCTTTGATCCCATTAAGCCGCTATGACACCATGTTTAGTGTAATTACTTGTCAATTGCCCAGTTCATATGTTACCATAAAAAATCTAAAACCCTAGAGCATCAAGGGCCCTACAAACTGACCCTGTACCCAAGATACACTAAAGCCATAGTAATTGACACTCACATATTACCTAAAAGCCTGATAACTCTATTCAATTTATTCACCATTCCAAACAATTGATACCTAAATATCAGAGCTTCAAACACCACAAAGTTCTGTGATTTTATTGTCTCACCCAGTTTAAAAAGAACATCTATGATTCAGCATACATCTAAAGCAGTAGAGATGTATACATTAAAGTGCTGCAACATACATCTACCGTACGATTTCATCACAAGAAGTACATCTTCCCAATGCCCAGACAAAGCACCTGGCTTGTAAGTACTGGACATTATTTCAACCAACAAAGCAGGGTTCATCATTAAATTTTTTTCAGTGGGCTCATTTCCAATTTTAGGGGGAAAAAATTGCCCTCTAAAAAATTTTACATGTGCTAGTTTGGGGTACACAGTTGTTTCCTTTTACAATTACACAAAGGATCAAGGGGAGACTTTGGAAATATCTGACATTTTCCAAGCATCCTCAAAATGTTTTGGGGTTGACATTTTCTACTGCAAAGCAAATCATCCATTGCCTCTGTGTATTTAAAATGCTGCAATACAGGATTGTTATTTTTCACACTGTTGCTCAACTTGTGATCCACAAAATCCTTTATTTCATGGGCGACACCTGGTGGGGGACAGGATGTGGAAGGGGTACATGTCCCCCCCCCTACACATTTTTAAAAGTGGAGGTGATTATCCCCTCATTTTGAAATGATTTACCTACACATAATAACAGCAAAAATTTATATGGAAATTCTTCCCCTCTCTCATGAAAGTTTTGGCTACAGTATGCAACTGAATTAGTTATCTGGATTAGGTGTACCTTCACCAAACTCAATACTCAGGCACCAATGACCCTACAGGTGAACAAACAACCATTTAAAACTTTATTTCTATGGCTTGACCTGTTCCTTTTGTCCTCCCTTTTTGTCTTTTTTTTTTTTTTGCTTCAAAAGTAATCTTCACAATAAATGTTGATTTAATTATCACTTAGAGAGGGATTTGAAATATTCATCTCTTTCACACATGACAGCTATGATACCTAACTGACATACCTTGCAACACTGTAGAGCCAGGTCTAAAATATCTGGAGGACAGTTCCTAGCCAACAAACGGAAAGCTGCCTCATTGACACCAAAATCCTGTCCAAGGAAAATATGATAAACACATGAGAGATGACTGCATGCTATCATTGGTGGAAATCAAACTATTATTATTCATGTAGAGCAAGTGAACAACGAAGTGAGAGATAATTACAAACATTTATGATTGACTAAACTTGGTCTACTACAATTACAGTGAAAAACACAATGCCCTTTGCCCATCCTGGAACTTCCAGGTCATAACATTTTCCAGCCTCCTTAAAGAACTATTTTCTGCATGTTTACATAAAACATTAACTGTTTAACTTTACAGAACGAAATGGATATAGGTCTCAACTTAATGCTACAAGTAAATAATTTGGATAAATTTAGAAATACGAGATGCAATAAACAGTTTCCAAGGAGTTTCCAGGGCATGTCAGGACACAGGGCAAATTTCAGGACTTTCAAGGCCTTGAAAATGGACCAATCAAATTAAACGACATTCAAAGTTGTCTAGGATGCAGATATGTATAACCTGTTGTGGCAATGCAATTCTTTGTCTTTTTACAAAACTGCTTCACAGTGTTCCCAAACACATAGACATACAATAAATCATCTTTAGTCTGTGTTGTGTTTTACTTGCAAAGGATATTGATCAAACAGGGTTGTTTGTGAAGGAGAGGCATGTAAGCAACAATTCCTCCCCCCCCCCCTTCCTTAATGGAACTTACAACCCTGTAACCTTATACTGCAAAGTTCAAAATTTTCAACTGCTGCTAGTCTTACTTGCTTTTCTTGAATGAGAATATTGCAAAATGGAAAACTAAAGATTCTTTTTTTTCTGAAGCTTTAATGTTTTCTTTTCAGACCCAATCTTTTTCAAAGAGCACAATCAAACCTCTAGCAAACCTACTTGCACTCATTTGACATAAACAACTGTCATAGATGTACAGTGTATCATAGTATTGCTTTCGTTTATCTTGACTTACAATTGTTCTTGGCAGTTCCTCAGGATCAGCACTCACTCTGGCTATAATCTCGCATGTCACAATACCAAAGGAAAATACATCACTCTGTAAAATAATTTGAAAAACACAGAAATCAAGTTAATGAAACACATTGATGAACAAAATATAATCAAGTAATGTAAATGGAATTTCAAAGTTCAAACACTTATTTACAATTCTGATTGATACCATTCTGAATGAGATTTTAACCAAAATCCCATTACCTCCATCAACTGATTAAAGTGGTTTCAAATCCCCATACAAATTATCACAAATATGTACTTACAGACCAGAGGTGTATGCTGTTAACCCAATGGTTTGGATAAAGATCACCTACTTAAGCTATGTTGGAATTATTTTCATATCTTTACCCATTCTCACCATAATTTTCTTAAAATTTTGCCTACTATACTTCTGTGACACTCATTTATAGCTATGCAGAAATTATGGTATCGACTATTGCACATTGAAAGAATTTCTTTTTTTCACTGTACAAGATTTTTAAATTTCCTGCTTTCTACTTTAAAGAAGCATGTTGTGTGATGTTGATTTTTTCAAGCAGACACAATACTTCCCAAGACAACTCTCTGATATAGCTCATTACCAATTTACAACTACACAACAGTACACTTGAAACTGGATATGATGAAAACTAGGGATACCATAAGAAATGTCCTAACCTGCCGCTTCTTTCCATGTGCCAGATTTGCATATGTAGCCCATGTTTATTCATACTATAGGTGTTAAACAGAAAATGTCTTGTAAAATGGTCAACAATGCAAAAAGGTTGATAAAAATTCCATCTAATTTTGTTTTCAACACTTCTCACATCAAACAGACAAGAACAGCATTTGCATGTCCATGTACCTTTATGGACAAAAATGCCAAAAGAAAACTCCATCAATTTTTTCTGATATTATTTTTTAAGTTTTACTGAAACTCAAGCAGTTTCTAAATTCTACAACAAAGGTCACATTTCTGATCTATAACTGTCAGTTTCAGAGGACAATATTCAGATGGTTCACTTATTTGTTCAGGATATCATTTCCAGGTCCATGCCATTGGATTCAACTTTCATGTGACTATGTATGACTCTGTACAGCATGAAAAGGTATCCATAAATTTCAAAGCAATAACTGAAGCAATTGAATTATACACATTTTCAGGGTAGCTTAAAGTCCTAATAAGACTTTGTATACGAATTTGGATAAGAGAAATGAGTAGTGCTTAAGCTTACTTAAACCCAAACATAACCATAGAAATGATTTGTTGGAGAAAAAAGACATTTACGAAAGTGAAAGGTTGTTTTAAACAAATCGTGACTGTAAATGTAACGGCTCTTTCAATATGCACAAGGTTCATCATGGTGGTAAGTTCTAGATCATTATGGATATTCATTTCTCAGCTGCTTCGAGATCACATGTCTATGACTGTCCAGCACGATGCAGCCAGTGTACACCTACTGCATACGCACTCGCTTACCGTATTTTAGTGCACTAATCAACGACGAATGCTAGGCTCGATGTCTTGATGCATGAAAAATGTAGCTATAGGGCTGTAACACACAAGCAGTCAACTTGCATGAAATTGGCGGCCGGACTGCGGCTGTGCATGCGCGATGCAGCCTGCCTGTATTTTGCCTCGCTTTGCCAGGCAACGCTATCTTGCTTAGGATTTCAGGTGAGGCTTTCCTCCTTTTTCATGTTAGTTGTGCAGCCATTTTGTTGGCATGGATAATTATTTCTGTCTACAATTCATTCTAAGCCTAAACTTACCTGAGATTGTCCTAAGCTGTTTGTGTAGTCCATCCGTTGAATATACAAGCAAATGCTCTGCGCTGTTTACGTGCGTACATTTCACTACAGTCGAGCATGTAGGCAAGGCACCTATAGTTGTTTATTCATGAATAATCATAAACAAACAGACTTTCATTGGTTCATACTCCTGACTGATAGGCTCATTATGAGGAGAGAACTCCAATTTCAGTTGGCAATCCGAATCCAGCATCTACATTTTGGACAAAGATTACTCCCGAAAGAAGCTAAGACTGTTCTTCTAGGTATGTTAGAACCTCTTAAACTGTTACCAACCTTTAAATATCTGGCTCTCGTGCTATGACGATTTTTGTTGGTTTAAGTATTTTTTTATACAAAGCCGTACTGGGACTTTAAATAATGTAAAAAAAGAAAACTGCCACACAAGGCAAAAATATAACAGTGATGGAAGGTCGTTTAAGATGAGTGCAGGTGAAGCACACCAAGGCTTATCCTGGAAGAACTTACAAAGACTAAATATTCAATGGAATAAAACAGTCAGCAAGACTTTACCATGATATGCCAAATGGTAACAAATTTAATATATAGAATCAACAGCTCATCCGCATTATTGGACACTCTGGAAATGCTCTTTTGTGACCACATTCAACCTCTGTGTCTCCTGGATCTACATGCATGTATAAATCACATGTATGAAGCAACAGCCTTACTTCTCTACGACACACATAACCATATGTATCAATTTCAAAGACTACCCACTGATCACTCCTTCTTCCATGGTTAGACATGGTGATGCACAGACCGCAGAGAAGAACATACAGACAGACAAACATGAGCTGATTCACTATCAGGTCATAGCGTTGAGCCAATACTCAACACAAGTAAGGGAGCAAATAAATGAGTCCTTGGCTAAAACCAGGCTTCCACAAATTTTTTCAACATATTTTTTCTCGTTACTTGTCTATTGGGCTGGCTGTTATCTAAGTCTTCTTGTCCGCATGAGTACTCACTTGTCCATTTTTGATATGCTGTTGAACTCCTTTGTGGATGAGATTCTCTGGGGTACTTGCCCACTGGGCTGCTGTACTGAGCAGTGCAATTACCTGAGTGATTTGTTTTCTTCCCTGGACTGTCGGGCAGGGGATTTGTGGAAGCCTGCTTTAACTTACCACTCCTTGCAAACTTGTACCAAGTTCCACCATTATAAAACTTGTACCAAGTTCCACCATCGTAAATTACAACTAAGTGCTGGAATTTGATTTTATCATCTAGTTGTTTTACAGTAAGTGCAACAATAAACTGGGTATCACAACTTTCAAAAGCATTTAAAATGGTCCAAAATATCCCTGGCAGATTTTTACAAAGGATACCATGAAATAAGGCCAATATCAGACCATCTAAATAGAAATCTTGAATCAATGAATAGCTATTTGTTTTCCCACTGGATCACATAGATAGTGGCTTTGATTCTTTTAAGCTTGATTGAAAAGAAGATCCTGTTCCTAATGAGTGAGCTCTTGGTCCACTCAAGATTCCCAGCAACAATGAGTTACTTTGTCATTTTACTGATATAATTTAATTTTAATTCATTTCCACTTTATCACAAGCATAAGTTGGACAAATCATACCTTTTCATTATAAAACATCCCATGAAGGCACTCTGGTGATATCCAAAATGGTGTTCCAACAATTGGGAGCACTTCAGTTTCAAATCTATTGCAAAGAAAGAGTGCAAAAGAACTTCATCAGTATATAATATTCATGACATTCATACATACATACATACATGTCCTGGGTATGACGTTAAACTGCATCCAGGTGGGGTGAGGAGGTAGTGCGTGGCGAGTAGTTTGTCCCCAACTCTCGCCTACAAAATGCGCACATGATACCGTTATTACTCACCCCATGACTGGCGGGTTGTCGGCGCCACAAAACCGAGGAAGCCCCCTCCATGGTTGGGCCCCCTGTGGGCTGGGGGTTGTAGAATATGCCCACGGTATTTCCCGCCTGTCGTAAGAGGCGACTAAAGGGAAGGACTTGCACCATATTTAAACTTTGCTTGACACTATATAACACATTTGTGCTGGTGTGTCGTTAAACTTCATCTAACTCGACGTCAGGGAAGAAAGAATGTGCCTTGTCAAGAAAATAAGACTTAAGAATAATTTTATAACTAAGGAATGAACCATATTTAAATGGCATACCGAAAAACTGAGAATAAATTCCTGCAGCACACATACACTAAAAGTGACTACTGTACAATGTTTTCTGCAAAGTGACACCTCATTTACATGCCTGTAGCAATTTATTATCATGACGACTTTTACTGGAAGCATCTTCACACCCATATTATTAAAGACCTTTAAAATTAGAAAAGGCAATGTTCCCTAGAAAAGTGACAAAAGTCATTAGAGATGATCGAGAATACAGTTTCATCACCCACAGAAATCCCAACAGAGGCAAAAGAAAGGGAAAATATGAAATTATGTCCAAAGTGGTCAAAAGCCTTTTCTACCATGCCTCAATATTCCATGTCTTCCACCAATGACTTTGTAATGGCCAATATTTAGTGATACAGTAGACTGCAGTGACGGCGTCAAGGGGTTGCAAGGTATAACTGAAAGAAGATGTGATACCACAATCTCCTTTAATGATAAGTCTTTACTGACATCAGTCTTTTTTGTTTCCAGCCTAATGAAGACTTAAGAATTCCACTGTATTATGGAGTGGTGGCAGGGCCCATATCATCTCATGTATTAGATATTTTTCTGCTGGATTGCAAGATGCTAGTGCATTAAATTTACTGCAAATTTAGATGGATCTGAAAATTGCCATACAAATGATCGAACATCATTTGACCTGGTCATGAACTACATCCTACTGCTACTTCAGGAAGAGCTCATAAACTCTGCAAAGTCAAGGAAAATTTCAAATTTCACCTCCCATTAATTGGGATAGCAGTTACATTTACAATGCTATGTGATAACACCAACAACTGATATGCATAAATATCACTAAAAATTTCAGGTTAACCAGTCCTCATTCAGAAGAGTCAGGTATTTTGTCTTTCAAAGGGCATGCTTAAATTGCCACTAGTGTAAAACCTATCAGTCAAAGTATAGTGCTGCGTGATCTAGTTGTTACCACAGTAGAACCTACGAATTAGAATGTCATACCAACACTACACACCACATGGGAATTCAGTGAACGTAACACACAAGCAACTCACACTACTTATCAATTACTAATGGGTACTTACCTACTCTTACAAAAATTACTAGGATAAGAATTAATTAAACTTTCAGCTGAATATAATGTCAAGTAATTCTTCATGAAACACTCAAATGTATTTCTTACCTTGGAATTCTGGTAGCAAGTCCAAGATCAGCTATTACACATTCCAGGTCAAGGTTTTTCCTTCTAACTAAAATATTCTGCAATGGAAAGAGAATAATCTCACACTTTGTTTTTTTTTTTTTTTCTGAGGGGGGAGGGGGGGAATTCAGGTCAGAGTGAAAGTTCTGTACTTCTTAGGGCTGTTCCTGAAAGCAATCTCAATTTTCTGATTTCAGCTAACAAGAAACTTCATCTCTTGGTCTCAACATACTATAGGAAAGCAAAAAGTTAGGTTCTAAAAGGATGAGGAATAAATGCCAAGCCCTTTGTTTTTCCAGTGTCTCCCTTAGCTGATTAGACCACTCATTGGGGCATGGTTTCTGGTTACTGAATGGCCCAAAAACGTTGTCACAAACTTCCTTTATTTCCTATTCCCAAAAGGAAGAAATTGGTGAGGGTATTCAAAGCCCCAGACCAGGGTTCGTACACTTCTTGACTGAGTAAATTCCATGCCATTTCCAGGCTTTTCAAGTCTGTGTGGTTGAGATTTCCAGGCTATTCTTTACAAAAGACTTCTTCAAGGTATGTCATTAAATAATGCTAAAACCTGATGTGCTACTGAAATTGACCACTCACAGAACTGTAACCTGGTTTATACAGGACAAAAAGGAGTAAACCTATTAATTTTTGATACACACTTTATGAGCAACTTTAAATTCTGAACTAGGAGCCACATTTTGCCAAAAGTGGCTCCTGCTGGGTTCCCTTGTTTTTGATGTAATCAGGAGAAACTTTGTGTTTACCAGAAAAAAGTGACCATTTTCAATTATGTTATGATGCATAGGTTTATGTCTTGCTTCAACTTTACACTGACATATGGTGTACTGTGTCATACAATATGCAGTACTGTTAATATAATGGGCTGCAAGCTCGATCACCTCGATCACCATGATCCTTAAGAGTTTTGGTTGTCCATCCCATATTTTTGTATTCTCCATACTACATGTTCATTGGTCTAAATATTCTCCGAGTCTGACTCCAATTCAAAGTGATAAAATGTTTAACTTGAAAAAAAAAATGCATTTGTACTGCAATGCTGCTGTTTAATCAAGAAACTGTTGAAGTGCACAGCAATAGGACTGGGTCCCTTCTTGGAGGTCCAGAGATCCCACACAGTATAACATGTGAAAACATAGGAAAACTGTAAGCATGCTGTTATCATTCCACCTCTGAAAACTTTATTAAATCGGGACAGAGGGGCTGGTTGTCTGTGAGGCATACCTTTAAATTTCTTCCTTGACAGCTTGAATGGAGGAGTTTGCAATCCCTATCCCCTACCCCTGGCCATGCACTCAAGTTTGACTAAGAGTAGCACAAGGTTCCAATCAACCCCATTGCATTTCCGATCAACTCGGATACTTCGGCCAAAATTTCTTCCGTTGAGGAGCTAGAAACTTTGTGCTTTTGATATTTCCTAATGCCAAAATTGTCACTGTAGAACATTATCAGTGCACTTTGATCTTTTCCACCCATCTTCAATTCATACAGCGAACATCTTTTCAAGATTATGAGGGCCTAACCAAAGCCACATTGCATACACAGTACTGCAGAAAGTCGTTTAAGCCAATCACAGTTAGCGTTAATAAATGATTGCATCGACTGGGAAATCCAAACGTGATTCATTCTCTAGGAAGCTAACGTATCTCTTAGTGATAGTTACTACATTTTTCCGATGTCTATTCCATTTTTCCCTAAGGTTAAGTCACAAATTTATGTTTTGCCGTATTTTTGTGAGCGTTTTTTCGAATTGTACAATTACTATGTCCATTTGAAGTCGGCTAAAACAGAGGGTTTTAAAACTGACCCATGTCCATGCGTAGTATCTTCAAGAATGACGGGTGCTGCTTTCGTCGCGGCAAAAAAAAAGTGGCGCCTGTAACATTCTTTTGGGGACAAAGGGGTGCTGTTTGGGAGGAAACGAGTGCCAAACATCGCCTGGCACCCGGCTAATTTCACCCTTGGTTGTACAGTTTCTGTAACTGCCCAGTTACACAAACCTGCATGCAGTCTGGCAATTTTAATACGTACATATAGGCAATGTAAGTACAGCACGGATTTTTGCCCATCTACGTTCATCAAGCTGTCAGAGATTTGGTTTCTTAGACACAGGTGAAGATGCATGTCCGTACACTGTACTTTGTGGTATTAAGGGTGAAATGGGAATCTCAGCCTGGACAAGTCCTGTGCATGTATTAGATCTGAATCCTATTAAGTATCGATGCTGCGTGAAAAGTGTTACATTTTGTCAGTGAATTATGCCATGTGGCTTAGACAGCTCGGAGTTGTCAGGAATTTTATGTTGTTATTTGAAATATTTCTGTCCAACATTAAAAAAAGATCGTCCATATTTGTAACAAAGCATAATTCAAATTTTCCAGGCCATTTTTACCAATTTCAAGGCTATGAGGTTGATATTCCAGGATTTTAAGGCCCGGAAAATGAAATACCCTAATTCCATGCTTTTCCAGCTTTTCCAGGCCCCGTACGAACCCTGCCAGCCTGACTACGACCAACTGATGGTATGGAAAATAAGTGTCACCATGATTGACAATCTGCATTTCAAAAATTAGGTTTAAATATTAACAACAATGAAGAGTGATTAAGAAGCTAGATTCTATTTAAATTTTGTCTTTCTTGTTGGGTGGATGTTGTTAAGATTATTCTCCTACCATTTATTTTAAGGGATCAATGTTCCTTCCTGCTAGCATGATTGTGGGCTCAACTTGGATCACAAACACACCCCATACCTTGACCTGCCAATCTCTGTGATTGCAAAACTTTATTCACTAGCCCTAAAAGTTGTATTTTCATAAAAAAAATTGTATTTTTCAAAAACATGCCTAGATGAGCCTACCAAGTTTCAAAACACACCTTCAAAACCTCATTACTCATCACAGTTACTTGCATACAGTAGCTAAAACATTACTTCATTCACTCTTTTGTTTCTGAATCATATCAAGGTTAGTGCCAGCCACCCTATTTTAAGGGGATCATCCTTGACCTAACATTTGGGCAAAATTTCAGAATCTGAAGTGGGGGATTCCAACCATGTGGAATATTAGGAAATTGGAAGCATCCTACTGAAACTAAAATGTCATATAACTATACCCCACCTCACCCTTTTCTTTCCCTATATAGACTAGCCCTAACTGAGACCTATCAACCCTTAGTCAGCCGTACTGTAAGTTGACCAACCCATTACAAACACATCCTGAACTGGACTACAATCATTGGCTGTATGCTATATGTAAGGCTGTGTCTGCTATAATTTCAAAAGGTGCAAATTTGTAGAAACAAGGCATTTAGAGCTGGGTTCATTTTTTGGTTGGACTAGAAAACTGTGTTTGAGGTTTAGCCTACCCACAATGTGTATCAACTCAGTCACCAAGTAAACTCAGTCTAGCTAAGCAAAATATCACAAGTTCTGCAATTTTTATCCAGCAGTCTATCTGGTTTGATGAAATGATGACATAAAGCAATATGGTTGTATCTTAAATCCTGAGGCCCCAAACTTAGAGAAGGTACTGTATGATCGTCTTAAATCGTTTCCAATTTCAACTCCACTGTTGTATACACAGATACACAGCCTTAGGATACCAAAGTCAATCACAAAAATGATTATCCAGTTGGAAAACACTTCATAAAATAGCTGTAAGATATGTCTAATATACGTTACCTAAGCCCTTCGTAATATTTTCCAAAACTTTACTTCAGTAATTTGACCATAAGATACCTCTTTCTTCACAGTAACTTTGCATTTACTCTTACACTATCTTAACTATATGGAGACATATCAGGCCAACTTAAGTCTACATTATCTGCAATACTCTTACATATGCACAAAACACAGCGTATGGGAAGTACGTAGCTAGGTCAATGCATTACTGCACTGACTTACTGCGATAAGTTTGTGTGAAAGAATCTTTCTGCATGAGATGACAGACAGTACATAAATTTTGCAGAACGGGTGCAGTTAGTAATCTTTGCAGCAATACTCTCCAATACTTCCAAAATGTATTTTTGTTTAGCGAAACCCATAAATAGTACTTATGGGTGACATCTGCACAGTCTTATTTTCAATATTTCTTTATATGAAATACAACAAAATCTATGAAGTTGGCAGGTCTGCATACCCATGTTCCAAAATTGATGCTATGTTCTGGTTTTTATGCTTTTTGCAGATGAATTTTCTGCTCAACTCTGATGCAGTACCATATGAACCATCTGAAAAACTTAGGATATTGGTCATTTTATACCTCTTTCCTTACAAAAACCTCCGATTTTCTAAGGAACACTTTGAAAGTAACACTTTAAGAGTTTACATGAATGATTGTGTACTTTTTCCAGACATGCTCTTGTTGCCTCTATGCTTTGACAGTGACCGTCCATGTTTCTAGGCCTGCCTAGGAAAAATGAACTTTTAGTCCAGGCTTTGTGCAAACCCAGCACCAATCCATTTCCTTATGGGCTACTACTTACCTGAGAAGATAAGTCTCTGTGCATAAAGCCCTTGGCATGTAAGTACTTCATTCCCTTAGCAATGTCATTGCACAGTTTGAGACGGACTGTCCACGAAAGATACTCTCTGTCATCACATAACAAATCCTGTAGGCTTCCCCCATTTACATACTGTATTAGAAAGAAGCATAAAATAACAGTGAGACAAGAAGTCACACTTGTGACATACCAATAAGCATAAGACAGATACCAAATGCATTGATCCCTTTCTATGGGAAACTTACTTTTGCATTTCTTCAGGCCCATAGCCAGAATAACCAATTTGGACTCTGTATGCAAAATTGTGCTAGATTTTCCATTTTTTCTTCTTACATATGTATTCCACAAATGCTGGTCTCGTAATAAATTTTTTCTCTTTCACAAGACCTTTTATTGAAAAAACTGGGGGGGGGGGGGGATGAAGAGGCAGGTCCCCTGCTATGTGATGTGCCTGCATTTCTTACCCTGTACAAAATAAGACTGAGAACAATCAATGCTCAGGTTTGTACAGGACAATGTTTGCATTCATGTATTGATGAAAGACTGTGACAACATCAGAAGACAAAACAAGATGAATGAACCAGTATTTCTGTTGATTCACAATATATGCTCTGTAGAAATTGCTCATATTGTGTTATCAAATTCAAGCATCAGACAGTATACAGTTACAATTTGTTTTATTCAATTAAGCAATCACAATTCATGCACGCTCAATGGTATCTGATCCAAATGATCAGTAACTTGGTTCTCTTTATAAAACTAACAACCCATAGTAGCATTTAGTTAATTCTAATTTCCAATTCCTGCAAGCTCACATGTCCTAATCTAAGGACCAATGTTGTCTGTCTAGTGAACTTTCACAACAGTCCTCTGCTTTGTGGGAAATTGTTTTAACAACAAGTTTTCAGTATTTGACTGCTGGTGACCCCAGATGACCTTTGACCTCCACCAAAAACAATAGGGCACACCTTCTCACTATGACAGATCCATATACCAAGTTTTAGTTTAGTCCAACTTTCCCTTGTTGAGTTACAGCGTACCGAAGCAAGTGTCACACACACACACACGCACACACACGCACACACACACATACACACACACACACGCCAAGCTGACTACATAGGTTCCTTTTGCTAACGCAAGGAACCAAAAATAAAAAGACAAGTACCGTACTAAAAACAAACTATCATGGGTAGAACATTATATTCCATGGTTTTGATTTTTGAGATGTTATGGGCACATGACCACAAATCACAGAAGCTGGATAAATGCTCCCATTTTTCTAACTCAAAACAAGAGATTTCCTGCACTTTAAGGGACAATATAATTCCATGCCTTTTTCTTGACCAAATAATGAAACTTTAACATTTCTTGGGTTCAGTACTGGGGTTAAACTCCAAGAGAAAAAACATGCATGGCACATTTTTTAAGTCAAGTTACACTGTCATTGGAAATTTCCATTTTTACAAAATTCAATAAATTTTCAATGCATGGGGAGCGGAAATAAAATACCACATGTGACTTTTCCAAGCCATAGAAAACTTGCTAGTAACAATCATTCATGTCCATTTCACAGAAAGCTACAGTACATACTGTCATTCTGATCTTCTGATAACAATGAAACACCATGCAAGATACAATATGTCAGTGTAAGAACTGCCCTTGACATCGGCTTGTGTGCAATTCAGTGACTACTAACAACAGGATTCAATACTGGTGTACTTTCCTTCCTGTATAACACTTTTTCCTCCTCTTTTTCAAGCTGCTGCCAAGAGGAGGAAATGAATGGCTCCCTACAACAACAGCAAGTCATAAACAGAGAACTCAATTCCTGTTCTTGTAGACAAAGGCAGTTTAAAAAGGACTTAAAGTGAGTCTAAAACTTAACAATGAACAGTAGGTGTGAGCACTTATAACAGATCCTCCTGAGATCCAGTAGTGTCACAAGAGTAACAGAAACACTACGGTGCTACATTTACATTGTACTAAAGAGTAGTAATTGTAATACTTAAGTTATTTTAACATACAGGTATATGTACATTGCTGACTTCCTTTAATATTGAATAAAAAAAAAAAATGTTTTATCTCCATAAACTTGAAATTCCTGTCAATTTACTGTAACAGTAGATCATTCTCTAGCAGGGGTTGCATGGGTACCTACTTAGATTTGGCTAACACCATTTTGAGCATAAACTGATTTGTGGAGATGGATGACCAGAATCCTTCACAAGAAATAAATAGAAGATAGAATTCTTAAGCTTCAAATGACAATCTCAGGTACATTAATAATAAAGTGGCAGAAAAGTCGCTATCTTGCGGTACCTCATTTTAGAGGTGACACAAAGCTGTACACACTGCATTTCAATTTTAAGCTTATACATACAACTGTATGCAATTTGCCAATACTTTGGTCTCCCCAGCTCAAAGAAATTGTATCAGGAAAGTTTCACATACAATATTAGGATTAGTGTGATCTTTCAATTTCAAAGTCAATCTCACTGTACAAACAAGGCAGGTAGGTAAATAACTCTGATTGCCATTACAAGCAGTATCCAGATGTGATTTCCAATGCAACAAACCAAAGCCAGAAACTTTTACTTCATGTTATAGCTAATACTACATACTTCATGTTATAGCTAATACTACAAGTTAAATTAGTCACCATACCAAAGACTTGATGAATCACACTCTTTAAAATGTGCAACCTGAAAATAATTTACTGAAAATAAATTTTTGAGCATTTTCCCATGGAATATTTGGGAAAGTACTAGGTATCATGTTAAAGTCAAATAAATTCAAAGGCAGAAGGGTTTAAGGCAAAGTTCAAGGCCACAGAAAATGGCCTTGCAAAAGACGTCATCTAATTTAGGCCTGGCCCTCAGAACTCTCTGTCACAAACTTTACTCAATACAACCTGACCTTTACCCTACCATGTCCCTGTAATTCAATGAGGAACAATGACCTCCTTAGGATTGGCCCAAGTATTGTTTGCCTTGCAGAATTATATGATACCTGTACACCACAAGCTGACACACCTTCCACAGAAGATACAAGAAAAAAAAAGAGTACACAATACCACGTATTTGTTATAAACATGCATAAAACTCTCTTGTTCAAGTGGACACCAGACACTGCTAGTAAACTTTAACCCACCAGCTAATTGTACAGTACCTTGATTTTAGTTCTGAAGGAGAAAATCTTACTTAACAAGTAAACACTTTCCTTCAGCAATTCATGTCTCAACCACTTTAATAAGAGAGGCTCATTCAGACAGCTGATTTGGGTATCCGCTGGATATGCACGTAAGTCTACTATGTACACGTACAAAGTCTACATCTAGCGTGCAGTGTGCTTCATCGTTTACCCTCCAAAATGATGTCGCACAACATCAATGAATAAAGTCTATACTTTTTTACAGCAAAACCTGCAAATTCATACCATCAGCACTTTGGTTTCAATATAGAAAATAGGAAATGAATTTGCTAGAACATTCCAATCACACACAGGTCCTTACAACTGAACTTCCCACTGCTTTCCTGTACTATCAAATAATTTATACTTGATATGGCAACATGCCTTTTGATTTTCAAATAGTGGATTTATAAACTATGCTGCGAACATTAAACAAGATAAGCAGTGGGTGCTTTATTTTGGGAAATTCACATTTCTTAGGACATTTGAGGCAAAAAGGCTCTAACAGTCTGCCTGCATATTTCAACAGCCTGGGAACTGATTTGTCTTCAGAGTAACAAATTTCTGGGTTGAAAACATTTTCAAAGAATTGATGAGAACTTGTGAAACAGCCGTTTCTCACCTCTGTAAGTGCATGTAAATGGCCCTCTTCAATACAAACTCCCTTAAACCTGTCAAAAGGAAATAAAAGAAACTTATTATCTTATTAATGGCTTTGTATACATATCCTACTGTACATATTACACACTGAACAGGTGCAGAAGCAGTTGGAAAATGGATGACACATAAAATTTACTGCCTGTTGAATAAATAAGCCTCTGCTTAGTCTAATTTCTGGACTAAAAATCACCCTAAGCCAACTTCTCAACACATCACCATAGTTATAGTTCATGGCAATTTTACTTTCCCTTAAAATTTAAATGTTAGTTTTTGCACACTTAACTCTGTAATGCTAGGCACAAAACATGCTACAGCCTGAAGACAATAGTCAACTGGCATACAGTACAATATCAAGTACAGTACTGTAGTAGGGTCAAAGAATTACAGTACAGTATGCCACACAACTACACAGTGTATACAATGTCCTCCTGCCTTCTGTGGGCTCTGACCACATGGGGAGGGGGGGGGGGTACAAAAATGTAGGTACCAACATTTTTAAGAAAATCACACAAATGACCAAAACATTCTAAGGCAACCATGGAGAAAAGAGACATAATTGTAAAGCAGAGTACAGTAGAAACCCTTTCAATTTAACAAAAACTTTGTCACATACTCTGACACAGACTTTTGACTTGGTAAATGAAGAACTGAGGACACTCTCCTCTCGAGGGCTCTCTTCCTACTAAGCTTCCTTTCCTTTGCAAGGTAATACTGCTGGTGAAGGTTAAACAAGAGGTAAGGTGGGGCAATGTAGATTCACTATGCTAAACGAAACATTTTTACACAGTCCAGTTGAGTTGCAACTACATGTGTACCTAGCTTAACATGAAACTTTGGCACCTTGCCAATCTGTACTGTACTTTTTGAAAGACTTGTGACCCAGGAAATTCTAAATCAACTTCTTCAAAATTTGATACCTGAAATAGAGTAAAAGTCAATTTTCAACTGAAAATTTAATTCCTTTGAAAACAGAATGTTCAAATTGCAGAAGGCACGATAAAAACTAAAATTTAATGACTAAACCTAATTAAAGCCTGAGTGCATACAGGGATGATACAGCTACTGTACTGCCTACTCCAAGCAACCAACAGACTGTATTACAGTATATACGTCATCTGTGTATATGCACTACTACATGTTGAAGCAGGCTAGTAATGTAGGCTAGTACTGCCAATCAATTGACACAATACTATCATGATATTCATGAAACTGATACAATAAAGAAATGAGATAATTCGTACGTAAATTACGGTTTTACCACTGTGCCCTGTTTTTATGATAATACTTGCCAACAAACTTGTATAATTTCAATTTCTGACTTTACATACAAGTTCACAATACCAGATGACAGCAATTCTGTCATTCCAATACTGCAACTACTACATCTTTTCTTTTTTTTTTGAATTATCCCTATTAAAACCAGACATAATGGGTCCCAAGGTAGACAGAGATTTTCTGTGCTGTGTATTAATGTGTTTCACAAGTGCGCTGGGTTCGAATCCCCTGAGGGGTATGTGGGATTTTCTCAACGTTCCGTACTCCAGCTTTCTCCCACTTGATACATCTTGCTTAGGAAAAACGGTAGATCATTTAACTACTGAACTTTGCTAACCACGCATTATTCCCTCCTTACCTAGAGGAAGGTGTTAATGCTTTCAAATGTACAAACAGTCCACTGATACATGACCTGTAAAGTTCTCATTTTTGATATAAAACCTTCTTTCTAATAGTGCTGAGGGTGATCATCTTAAAATAGGTACAATACAAAACTATGTATCCTTTTATGCACTTCCTTCTTACACTACAGTAGGCTATTCCAACAGCACATACAGTACTGGGACTTTGTTTTTATTGGTGTGATTCCAGAGAGAACTGGGAGCAGGAAGCATGGGTACCTTTTCCAGTATTATGCTGTAAGCTATACTATGCAATACCTGAGAATATTTGGATGGTGTAACTGATTGAGGAGTTCAATTTCATGAAGATTGTTTGCTCTGGTGTTTGTCTGTTGGCTCATCTTCATGACCATCACCTCTCCTGTTGACCGGTGGGTTACCTATTGAAGTAAAATCCGCAAAAAATTGTTAAATAGTAAACACTCTTCTAATCTTGAATGTGTTCTGTATTGTACTGGCAAAGAATGATCAAAGACAGACCCGGTGCTAAGAAGGTATCATCCACAGCTGTGCTAACAAACTCTCCAGATGCTAATTGCTAGCAACATATATATGAAGTGCAAGGAGGACCATTAATTATTTAAAAAGAGGAAGTACCACATTACAAATTTGCAATGCATGCAAGCAGTTTTGCTGTACTAACAGATTCTATGTCACATGCTGTACAGCACATACCACTGTGACTGGTTTCTTTTCTTACCCAAACAAAATGGTCCAGACTGATTCAAACTTTCAGTGCACATTT
Organism: Holothuria leucospilota; assembly: GCA_029531755.1. Classification (NCBI taxonomy): domain Eukaryota; kingdom Metazoa; phylum Echinodermata; class Holothuroidea; order Aspidochirotida; family Holothuriidae; genus Holothuria; species Holothuria leucospilota. The sequence continues at coordinate 30,344,055 of CM055966.1, read as the reverse complement.
AAGATACAAACCCATTTCTTCAAAACTAATCACTTTCCTCTCCTCCTCAGGCTCCCCCAATTCCAAACCACTCCCCCCCCCCCAACACAACAGACATTGTCTGTTGTTACAGCAAAGTTCAACCCTACCCAGCAAGTAATGGTTAATCTCTCATGTGGAACTCACTCCTGCAGTACACTTTATCAAGCTACAGCTACAGAAATGAAATCCAGCAGTAACAGTACATCATTCTGATTGAAACTAATTACTGGCCACACCAATACAAAAGTTAGTTGAGTCACCTGTCAATTATTTTGGGAAAATGAAACTGCTGTCAAAGAAAAAAAAAAAAACACCAGGGGAAAGCAACAAAAGGTGAAGTCAGTATATTTTGAGGGAATGAAACTCCTCACTACATGTACTGGTAAAAAGGTGGCAGAAAGGAAACTAGTTTCAATGTTGACATCAAATAACAATGTTGACACTTTACTGTTTCCTGCAGCACATAAGAAAAACAAAATCAAGTATTGAAACTTCCTCTCTCTACATCTACTTCCCTTCTTGAGTAAATTAAAAATACTGATATACACATACAGGGTACTAGCCAGCTGGAATGAAAAAGCTACTGTACTATTATTTCCTTACTTTGGCTGCATGCACAGTAAATCTGTATGCTATGTTTTGTAGATTATTTTATTGCTGCTTAAACTTTAATAGGGTGTGACACCTTCAGCCACAGCTGCAGTACTGCATCTAGTAGGACAAAGCACAGTGCCATGCTACTGTATTCAGTACTTTTTATATATACAGTGAACCTAAATCCAAGCTACTGTATATGCATTAGTGCCAGCCTTTTGACAGTGGCCATGGCAGCAAATCAAACTGCCCCAAATACTGTCTGTAGATGCAGGGCATCCATAATCCATGCTATACTGTCCTAGTGAAATTAGGAGTAGGTACAGTACTGCAATAATTACATCACCTTTTGACATGGCTAATATTATTGTGCCGTTTCCCTCTCCTGAACTTAATACAACCTTCCACTCCATCTACATAAAGTTCACCAGTGACTGTACACTTACTACAAATTCTATCCTGCATGGCCGAGCACCAACAAATTTAGGAGCATATGTCAAAGAATGGTATTTAATAGTAATTTAAACAGAGGAACATCTGCTGAGCTGTGTAACAACATGTTGAACACAAGGCTTATTAATGACAAAAATACAAGAACTATAAAACAGAACTTCCTTTGGTACTGTACTTTTTGCTCTAAAGCAGTTCATTTTAAGAAAACAATGAAATGTCCAGGGCATCATGCAGACATATTTCAAATATATATTACCCTCAAGGTAATCAGAATACAAGGAGTGCATATTCATCTAAATAAGCCTGAAGACAAAAGGCACAGAAATTAAAAGAAAGCAAATTTGAAGCCAGTATTAAAACAATTTTCCATAGTTTGTCAGGACAGTACATAATACTGTACACTAAACTATTATCATAGAAGTTTGAAGTGCGGTATGTAGGGACACATCCTGAAATGCATGTGTTATGTTCAGTTTCCACCAACTAAATTCAACTGTACTTAAATGAACCTTAAATGTAGAAGGCCATAAATATACTTTTAGTACATATCTGACTATTGTGTTACTATCATGTATCAGCACAGTATACTGTGTGTCAACCTGTAGTGAGTAGTGACTGTTCCCTATTAGGATATCCTTCTTTAAAATGGGAACTCCCAGGACATACATAGATTCATTATAAAAGGGTATGGTGAAATTACTCTTGCAAGGCACATAGGCTACAGTTTTGCCACAGTAGAGTGCAGTACTCAAAACAATGTGGGTAAGCCTTGGATAGACAGTAGGCCTTCAACAGGTCCAGGATGGAAAAAAGGCAGAGTGGACAGAATGCCCTACAGTAGCTGTGAACACGGCTGCAAAACTTGCAAAACTTTGTGGGCACACATACTTTGAAAACCAAAATTTCTAGCTCGCCTGGTCTACTTAATTTGGGACTAAGATGAAAATTTCTAGCTGCAGCATGATTTTCGCAGATGCAATGCATGTTTGCGTCCAGCTTTTTGCAGACGTGGCTGTGAAACAGCACACAATGAAGGAGCTGACACACAGTGTTCTGCAGTTCACAAATAATAACAAGACAATATTTTCTTTACTTCTTGAGATGTCAGTGTCATATGGTATAGGCCTATTTTTAAGAGACAGCTTTTAGGATCAGAAAGTACAGTCAATCAAATGCCTTCTACACACTACTGCCAATAAGTGCAAAAATGCTGCACAGTTCCGCACATTTGCACAGCTACATATGTAGAGCACAGTATCAACTACGTAAGTACAGTAGTTTAAAAGTTCCAAGTTGTACCAGCTTGAAACTTAAAGGGTACTTCTGTTAACTCAGACAGTTCCAATTCTTCCAACAAAGTTACTTCTATCCCCTCCCAAAACTCTTTTACACACTGCTCCTTGTGTAGACACAAACCTACAGTACAGTGTGTAGTTTATTGCTTACAGTATGGCCATGTCCTGGTGTGCATATCATATAAGACCCTTATGTGTAATCAGAACATGCTCTCTGTATTGTATGGAATGTGACCAGTACTCTGCATCTTTTGAATTTTCAAACTTTCATGTCAATCAAAGTGCACCACCAACTGTGAATTTTGATATCCCCCCAACCAAAAATGTACCTGGGGTGACGAATATTTGTCTTTAAGCAACCCAACATTCAACACAATTCATTGGTACTGATGTCCATACTGTACAATGTTGGTCAAGACTGCTTTCCCCTAAAATTAGAGTGCCTTTGGACCTAAGCGTCGACTAAGTTTCATACAGTACAGGTATATTATAGAAATACAAACATTTTCCCAAAAGTTACCAGCTTCCACAAACTTCTCAAATATACCTTTTCAGTTTTTACCTTGTATACAACTGAGAAAAATCCTGCTGCTATTCTTTCTCTCCAGAACTCATCTGCTCCATACAACACTGAGAATGCTGTCTTCATGGCAATGCACGTACCCGACCTCTTCCTTTCTAGTCTCCTTCGACCACCGATGTCATCTTCACCTCTCCTTGCTGCTGCCCTCATCTGTGCTAAGTTACAACCTTCTTCAGACCTCTTCCCTGAATGGTTGGAGCTACAGCTGTCTTTGTCAAACACCTCTGCACCTTCCCCACAGCAATATGCATCTTCTTCTTTGTTGCCACTTCCACATCTCTCTGGGTCTGTTGCCAGGTTTGTTCTGCTCGAATGAGGCTGGTTCAGATTCACATTCCCATTTTCGTCAGGCCCTTTGATCTCTTTCATCACAGGAGACTGGCAGGCTTTCATTGCATTTGTTAATGCCTCTACAGCTATACCATGCTTGAAAATGTTAGAAGGATAGCACAAGCCCTTGGCAAGTGAGCCATTGGTTTCCTTTCCTGCAAGAAATAATGAAAAAGCATATTGTGTGCGGATGTTACAACTGAAAACTGATCCAAACTGGTTCTGAACAGTTTCCGTGAAAAAAGGAAATAACAGTTTCTGAGGTCATATAGCTGACAAAACTGCAGATAACCCTAACAATCCAATTTTAGAGAGAAGATCGTTTGACAATTGCCTATGTACAGTACCTACATACTGGTAGCATGCCCAGGGTTCCAAAATAATACCCTGCATTTCCTTCATGCCTCAAATAGTCATACTACGCTTGTATATAAGGTCTGGAGAGTACCAAGATTTACCAGGCTTGCACGACAATCAAACATGACATAACAGTTCTCATGTAATTAACCTTCCCGTATACTTAGAAAAAATAGCCCCATACTGCCCAAAGTGTTACTGTACTACGTAACCAACGATATACTGTATGTACAGTACTGTACAAAATGTACTGTGAAGTTGAAACACTTTGTAATGCATTCCATTGGGAAAATATTTCCTACAAGTCATTTTATATATATATATATATATATATATATATATATATACATATATATAAAACGCTAATTCCTACTGTACGGGGAAAATATAAAACGCTAATTCCTACTGTACGGGGAAATCGGTATATCGCGGTTTCGTTAAGGTGAAAAAAGAAACAATAAAATACATTAAAAAATATTTCCCGTTTTGGAAACCAGATATACAACAACCCTTTTTCAATGGCCCACCATTCGTACGTGTTAACAGATATGGGTACGCAACTTGGTCAACATTTAAGTAATTTCATATAGTTCATGTGGTGAAACGGATGTTACCATCCGTTTACGTATTTCTATACAAAAAGCGTGTGATTTCGCAAAGTCGACCTGATTTTTTCCCCTTTTAGACGATTTCCCTTTTAAGGGGTTTTTTTTCATACAATATTTCCCCCTAATCCCAAGTTAGCAAAATATATATATATATATATATATATATATATGTATATATATATATATATATATATATATATATATATATATATATATATATATATAAAAAACGCTGGATTGACCTGTTAGGCAAAAGGTCAAATCCACTAATACAAAACGCGAAAACAAAAACAATTAAATACTTAAGATTATATTTCCCCTTTTGGTTTTGAGATATATATGGACATTATTTCAATGGCCCCTAAGTCATTAGTGATTATGGATACATGTACGTAAGTTGGTGTGCAGTTAAGTAATTGCATAAACATTACATGGTAAATCAGACTTGCTTATAATAGAGTTACGCATTCCCATATAAAAAGTGTGTAAAACGTTAAGGCGAATCGGTTTTTTCGCCTAAGGGTCGAGTTCTCCCAACAGTCGTGTTTTTTCATACAGTTTTTCGCCTAAATCCCAAATTATAGAAATATATATGTATATGTATATATATATATATATATATATATATATATATATATATATATTTAAGATTTAATTGTAAGGGAGCAGCAGGTCTTCAGACATGTATACAGTAGTCAGGCTTTCAAAACCTGCAGAACCTGCACTTGGTGATTTATACACTCAAGTCAACATTACAGTATTTACCAGAATTTTTGCAAACTTCCAGCCCTGATCAACACTATACTGTACGTACAGTAAACTGAGCTTCAACGCTTTGTTTAATTGAAGTAATGAAAACCTTCACCTAAGTAACTTTTTAGTACATGTTTATTAACCTGAGAGCTATTGGGATTCCAGAAACCACAGTACTGTAGGTATCTTACGTGTACCTTCATTCTGAATCCACCAGCATGTCTAGTACTTACTGTGTACTGTAGAAGCCATGTACAGTAGTACAGTATGATTCTACTATAAGAATGCATGCAGCATCACTTGGGGCAGCTCAGGCTAGTTTTTTGGTGTGAGGGTGTGTGAGGGTGTGTGAGGGTGTGTGTGTGTGTGTCAAGCAATTTGATTAAGTGCAGCAAGTTCAGAATTAGGAAAGTCCATGTACAGTGCTTGATGGTACAGTACTTTTACTTTACCAAATTTTGTATACAAACCTGCTGTACTGTACATACATTCTGATTCTTCACAAGGGACCTTGAAATTTTACCTACTGTATACTGTTGAGGGAGGCTGTCTATGATAATATAGTTACACTGTTGTGAGCTGTAATCTCTGATCAGGGAGTAGCAACTCCCTGCTCTGATTTTAACATCAGACCTCTGGAGGGTAAAGTGATATTGGTTTTTGAGAAAAAGTTATCTTCACTGTACAGCACAAACTGTCTTTGATTAGCGATTGCACTGGGAGGTTGAGTGGGTTAATTTTTATGAAAGAAAGTTCAGCCCTTCCATAAATGCCTTACAATTATGGGATGGAAGGGTGGGAGGGGAAAGAGCCCCTGGAAAGCTAACCTTTTTTACCCTCTCCCATTTAGAAAATTGAAAAATTACCATTGCCTTAATACTGTACATTTAACATATCTCACACTCCTTACAGTATATCCCCCCCAGACCCCTTCAGCATCTTGTCTGTCTGGCTAAAATTTCAAGGTCCCTTTCCATAAATGCCTTACAATTATGGGATGGGAGGAAAAGAGCCCCTGGAAAGTTAACCCTTTTTACCCTCTCCCATCTAGAAAATTGAAAAATTATCACTGCCTTTATACTGTACATTTAATATATCTCACCCCCCTTTCATTATTTCCCTCCCCCCCCCCCCCCCGGCCCCATTCCCCTTCAGCATCTTGTCTGGCTACAGCCTCAAAAGGAAGGACATTCTCTTTTAACCTTCACTTCATTGCACAGGATTAACATATTGTATTTACCTTGCACAAAAAATACTGTAACAAAAATAGAATAACTACAAATCAATCCTTCTTCCAACAGCCTACAGTTTATTGTGTGGCAATTACAGTAATTCTGATCTTGCTCTGATTCGAAGGGAATGTAGTAAAATTGCTTATTATGTTGTACAGTATCTTTAGGGAATCTTGGTAAAGGTTTGACTCTGAATGCATGGTTGCCAATAAAAATGGGGACAATTCACTATGATAGTTTCTCTATAAACCAGAAATATGTATGTACTGTACATGAACTGTAAGTTCATAAGTAACCCATACTCTTGATTTTTACTCGACACATACTGTACAGTACTGTACTTTTGTCCATTTAACTTTGATGCTGACATACAACTGTATATAGTGCATTCCTAATCCACGATTAAAATCTTATGGATATCGATGCTTTGCATATGCTGCACCCTATTTGTGGAACCAGTTACCTGACCATATCCGGTTCTGCACTGATCTCTCTGCATTTAAGCGTAACCTCAAGACTCATTTCTTTACTTGTTCCTTTGAATGTACAGGTAATTAAAATGTCTGATTTTTTTGTCAAGCGCCTAGAGCAGCTACGTTTTTGTTCCTGATTTGGCGCTATATAAGTCCAATATATTATTATTATTATGTACCAAAGCAGGCAAGGCAAGACAGTAATGTTTGTACAGACTTTTTTTTTTAATTTTGTACAGTACAGTATGAGAACCTCCAAAGAGTTCTACACAAATGCTACAGTACAGGTACGTACAGTAACCCTGTGCACACAGTATTTACAAAAAGTACAGTACACATAGCTGCACTATGATGGGTCAGTGGTGTATTTTCAGGGAAACTGGTTGTTTCATTGAAGGTATACACTGTACACTGTTCACAGCTTTGTATAATTTGAGGAAATATTCACTTTGACTTCTTTAAAGTCTGTTAAAATTGGTCCCTGGATAAATGTGCAGCACAGATGAGAATCAACCAAAGTTCTGTCACTGCCCTACACAATAAACATCCAGAGGAATGGTATGGGTCTGAATTTCTGATTAGATCTTGTCATGGTAAATTTAGTTAAGGCTTCCAGGGACCCCTTTTTATCATACTTCCTTCTTGTGTTTCAACCTTCCTCCTACAGTAGCCCTTGACTTTTCCATTAAAAATTTACCTTATCCCTCTTTTTTCCTTCTTTATCCTACTTTTTTTACCCAGCAGAAATGCATAAAATGGCATATTAAAAAGTACTGAAAAAACGTCTAATTGAGCCTTAAAAATGCTGGCAACATGAAGTGCTCTGTGGAAGAATGAAGCTTGCAAAAGATCTACTTTTAGTTTACAAAATCTTACTTTTCTTAATTTTTGATAACTTTGAGCGTATCCTACTTTTCACCTGGGTACAGTACATTAGCTAAAAGCCTGCTAAGGTTTTTGCATTTATCACTCTAGAAGCTGTTCTGTAATATAACATATACAGTGATAAGCTGCACTTGTCATGAATTGTCTTTTACTTACTGTAGCTGCATGATCAACTACAGTACCAACAATATACAGACAATATACAATACAGTACAGTAGGTGGCAGAATGTTAATTGAAAGCCAAGATGTGTTGATAATCTGTGTAATTTTAACAGGAAGCCAAATAACTTGCCTGCTATAAATTGCCTGAGCAATACGCATACTGTAGGATAGCTCATCTACTGTAATGTACACTGTCAAGTGTCAAGGAAGTGTCCAATAGAAGATGAAGGAAGTCAGTTTAAGGAGGTTAACAACGTAGTGAATAATTGATGCACAGCACTATAGATGCAAGCTGCAAAAATCTGAAATGATTGATGAAGTAGTACACAGGGAGGTGAAAATATTTCTTCCAACAGGCTTTGTTGGAAAGACCAAGTAATTAGCAGTACAGTACATAGACTATCGTAAAGTTAAATGTCAAGTCCCTCTAAACAAAAATATCCGGTGGGGAACACCTTACCACTAAAACTTACCATGATATTGCAGATCATATGCGAGTCTTTTGCACAATACCAGCTGAATGTTTTTGTCATTTTTGGCCAATAGGTTATGATTAATACCAGTACTATATTAATGTATCTTGCAATGGTACTCTCTGCAGTACAGCGCATTGTGTACAGTATGCAGCAAGCAGAATTTTAGGTTTCTTGTGCAATTGCCAATTAAACCATGTATTTCTGAGCTTAAGTGTCCTTTTTTGGGAAAAACAAATTTACATTCAAATATATACTGTAGTCACAAATGTCAAAAACTATAACTGAAGGAATATCAGCAGTTTCAAGTAATTCCAATTGGTACGCCCTTAACAGTACGGTAGCTCATTGAAGCCCCTCTTTCTTTGTAATGATGGCATCCCCAGTGTATAGTTGATGTGCACTGATTTGAAATAAAATGTTTTTTACCCAGGTTTGTAAGACTTCAGTGTCTGGCATACATACTTAAGCAACAGTAAACTTTGACAAATTGACAGTGGACCTTCACTCGTACATGTAGTACAGTACCATGGGCATTGCAGTTATATGCCACAGAGGTGGTACCAGGATTTATTTTTAGTATGCTGGAGTATATACAGTACTGTACGTAGTACGTATGTACCAGTGTACCACACAGAAATTTCCAACCCTGGTTCTTGATACAGTACATACAACACTGCAAATTTAATTACAGTGATACTATTTTTTAGCATTCTGGTGAAATTTGCATCCTTTTCCTCCTTATGGCTACCAGGATATTATGCAGGAGTCCAATAAAGTTCAAATTTTCAACACAAAGTAGACTACACAGAACATGAGCAAGTGACATTAATCAACACTGTGCTATATTTCTTATAACTTCATAATCATAACCTAATTTCTCCTGCATATCTTATCTTTTATAATGTGAAAGCATGAGGAGGCACGGAGAGTTTACACTCCCCATGGGAAACCTACATCTCTCTCTTTTTCAAGGTCATCACCAATCTGAGAGGAAATGGCACCACTCTTGCTTTATTCAAGATCACTTAATCGCTACAGTAATTGCAAATGCAGTACTGTAAATTCATCCACTAAAAACATATTGAAAATCACAATATTTCCACTGGAATATAACAATAAATTTAAACAGTATACAGTACAGTATATGTAAATTAAGTTCCTCTTTCACAAACCAAAAACAAAGTTTTGCCAACAGATTTTCTTATAGTGTATGTTTCACCATGGGATATTAGCTCCATATGGTATATTACACACCCATCCTGTACAGCTGCTTACCATGTAAAATACAACATACCCAGTATTTAAACTTTGCAGGAAATTTTGTACTAGTTGCTTAGCAACTGTATACAGTATGCACAAAGGATACTGCATGGTTTATAGTCTAAAGTGGCTCAAAAAGTTTGTTTGCAAGACACCTAGGGACTGCTGTTTGTTTCTTGAACTTGCTTAATGACCCTTCAGTATATTCTTTGGCTGAAAAATATTCAGCTGTCCTGTTTACTGGAAATGAACTACATAAAGTATGTACTGTCAATCAAATATGTCAAGTACAACCTACCCGACCCAGGTTATACTATGAGTACACAACATTCTACTGATGGTGTAGGCTACTGCATTTCAATTAGTGACCAGAGCTGATCATACTGTGATCGAGCTAGGCATAGCTCCCAAGTCCCAAGAGGGAAAATGTGGGTCAACCCACCCCTGTCAGTGTGTGGACCACAGTCTGGGAGAGGGGTATAGTTTTGTTGAATTATAGAAGTGTATACAAGCAAAATGGTGGCACTTTTTTAGCAAATTAGTCAACAAAACTGGCCTGAATTTTTCATGTTGTAAAGCATACCACTGCATTGACAGGTAGGGTTGGGCAATCCTTGAATTTCTATACCATCACGATAGTAAAAACAAAAATTATAATTCGATAATGATGTTAATATTCCTAAAACAATTTTCATTCAAGCTATTGCTCTAACTGGACTACTGGAACAATCAACGAATATTCTGCCCTTCACTTCAACCGATCTGCAAACCCTGTGGGGTCACACTACTGTACTTAAGGGATGAACAACAAGAAGAGGAAAATTATTGCTGCCGCACCCCTAGTCTGTTTTATTTATTCTCAGTTTCAACCATACTCAAAGCCCTTAAACTACAAGTGTATCAGAGACCTCTTATAGCAATTAGGTAGTCCTCAAAAGTAAGACACAGTTCATGTAATTTTCACATACTGGAGTACTGGGACTTCATTTTAAAAACCTGTGGCATCTACAGCACCCAATGCACAGGCTCCAGATTGGTGTCAATCTGTTGAACTACTGTATATAATACATAAATGCAATTCCTATTCATTTCTCGACTAGGGTTGTTGCGATATGAAATTTTCGATATCGATATCGCAAAAACTTTGCCTTCAATTCCCAAACGATATCGCGATATCGTGTAATCCAGCTTGTGTTTACTAAGCCACCATGTCAAATGTTTTGCTTCCGGCCAATGCATAGCGGCCGCGGTAGTGCTACGAATTTCTACACGGCCGCCTCAATGCCGGAAAATTCGTGACCAAATGACTGCCCACGTAAGAAATTTTCCCCAATACTGTGTACCAATATTTTCTGCTGTGACTTGCAGACGAAGCCAGAAATACCAAATAAGAAAAAAGATGAGAGCCTACTATACATTAGTGGTGAACAGATCACTGCTGATCGGTGTCAAAAATAAGCGCAAGTCTAACTGGTAATATGAACCCAAATACCCTCAAATCAGATCGTATTTAGAGAGGCCTGGCATTCGGAATATGTCCAGAAAAATCGTTTTGTTTCATTTCTAAACAAAAATTACTGATAAATGAAACAACAAATTAAAAATACCAGTCAAAGAAATTTAATACTTCACAGGGTCCCAGCTGCAACTTTCCCAGATTATTTTAGGGACATCTTCTTCAACATTAATTTCGACCAATCGCAAGCCAAAACAGCTCGAGGTCCGGGAGCTTCCCTTATTGTGCAGTTGTTACAGTAAATGTTGCGGAACTTTCCTTGAAATGCCACGCACATTTGTTGACAGTGCAGCAAGCATGTCACTAGAACTAAAGCAGCATCTCCCTGCATGCAGAGCCAGGAATATACGGCTCGGTCTGATCGTAGTACACACTCAAGCATGATGTACGTAAACCCTTCACCCATCCAATCTGGCAATGTGTAGTACTGCCTTTGCTGAAGTCTCTATTATGCTATTCGGTAGGCTTGCGTTCTCCGTACGTAGCCCTGCGGTTTAAATTTGGCCACCCTTCAATCTATCGTAACTTCGCACAAGCGCCATTTTGGTGTTTGCTAGTTTTAATATAATGGCTCAGGCCGTAACTTTTCCTAAATATTTACAATATAAATAGCCCTATCATAGTACTTGACACATGGCACTCGGTTGATTAGCATTATAGTGACAAATTTTAACCATTGAGGTGTCTGCGATTAGTACACTCGAAATGTTTAGTACAGTATAGGCTAGGCCTACTACTTTAGACTATCGGAGCTCTTACACTCATGCTAGCCCACTGAATGTGACAACTGTTTTTTGCACATCGTACGGCTATAACCTGAGGCAATTGCTATTAATCTCATACTCATGGCCGTACGGGCCCGGGAGGGGGGGTGCTGTGGGGCGGCCGCCCCCAACTGTCAGAAACCTGACTAAATCGGGCAGATATTTTGTCTCAGTCAGCAGGCGGAAAATTGGACAGAAGGTCCGAGTCGGGCAAAAATCACCGCCCTCCCTGAGAAAAACAGTGCCGAACGGCCATACTAATACTGACAAGCGTGGGGAGTCGATAGACACTGCAAATGTAATTTCATGAATACTAGTATAAATTGTTGCTGTTTTTTTTTTCTTTTCTTTTCTTTTTGAAGGGAGGGGGTTGCAATACGGAAAAATTCTGTGTTTTACGAAACCTTTTAACAATTTAACTGGTTGACATTTTGATAAACGGAAACTTGGATATTTGGGGTAGTAATTAAGGTAGTCCTAGTTTTGGGCAGTTTTCACGGACCAATTAGGCTATTGAACAGCCAATAGCTGACCAGAATCACACTTCTACGTAACGATGACCTTGCGATGTTTTTCACAGACAGTGAGCACAAATGATTCGCTTGGGAAGTGGGTTCTACAGTAAGCTCAGTTTCGGCTGTATACTGAACATTGAGTGTGGTACACTGTAACATGACCTCATTTTTTATTCTCTTTGTAAAGTTGGGATTTAAGAAAAAAGAACAACAAAGAAGTCATTGATTGGGAATGATTTTTTTCTTGAGCAACATTTTTAAGGATTTCGGATGTAAATTTGGAAATGGGTAATGAGAGAACATCGAGGGTGTCGGTTAGTCAAATACCCATGCAAAACTTCACACGGTCCCTCCGCTCATAACTCACGACGTAGGTAGGCCTACATACTGTACAAGCATTTTATACTTACAGTAACCTATGAAATGCAGTGATCACCTGTTTGTGTAGGAACACTCGACATGCTGCTCTTTGGGTCACTTTATCTGGAGTGCAATCTTGCAGGTTTATTAACTGAATCTTCTGCATTAATATCGCTCTTCTATGCTCACGTTAAAAAAGTAAAACAAAGATTTGACAACCTGTCATCATTCTACCCCGCTCTTGAAGTTTATGCGGGTGTTTCGTACATGTATTTTCACGATATCGTTTAGGCGTTATCATAAACGATATCGCGAGCAAAATCCCTTATCGATATTTTTTGCCAATATCGTCATATCGTAAGAACCCTATTCTCAACTGCTTGTTTTTATAAATATTGATACTATACTTTTATTCAACTACAAAATAACACAATAGAGATACAGTAGCATGCACAGCGCAAGAATTTGTGAATTCCCTACTGTGATGTAATTGCATCTACCGTATACTGTACTCTCATACTTTAAGGGTAAATGCTGTCAACCCAATTTGAATAAACCCGGGTATCCTAATTCAGGAATGCTTCCTTTACTTTTGTTTACTTTACTATCCTTAAGTTTATTAGTTACTATCGAATTGTTATTTATTCATTAAATTCATGCAGTATAGCAATTTATATACCTTTCATATTCATGGCTATTATAAAGAAGCATGAAGAAAGACAATTTTAAGGGAAATAAGAGATTTCCAAGATTGAGCTGATGTTTGAAAATAAACTTGGGGCCACTGAATTCGCTTTAAGCTCTACCCTGTGGAGGAGAGGTACTGTACACTACGTAAATGTACATGTAGCCTGCAAAGTAGACTAAGCATTTTCATCCTAAATAAATGAGGCACTAGAGCCACTGTAAAAATTGGCTGTGAAGCTACAGTAAGGGTACTACATGGGCGTCACCAAGGGGGGGGTCGGGGTGTGCAAATGACCCCCCTTTGAGCTTTTGGTTACAGAAACGATTAAAGGATGTACAAAAATTGAAATAGGTTTCTTCTGCCATTGTAAAGTATAAATTTCTTTTAATGTGTTGAGTTGTTAATTTCGCTGCAATTGCAATTACAGATCGAGTCCCCCAAATTACTATTTTCCGTTACCAATTTTAATGGAATAAATGACATGTACAGTATTTTCTAGGTCTTGAAGGAGAAAGGTTGAAAGTAAAAACAACGTAAATTGGTAAAAATCACATTTTGCACAAACTTACTCTTCTGTACAGCCTGATAACTTAAGCAATTACAAGACGCTATTTGTTACAGATTTGAACGATTTTCTTAAATTTCTTTGCATTGCAGAGTTCAGTTTGCTTAAAACTTTGCTGTGATTTGTTATTTGAGGTCAGCTATTTTTACCTCCTTAATCTTGAATATTTCATTGTATTCCACGAGCTTCCGAGGGTTTTTGTCCAGGGAATCCTTTGCCTCTGGATCCTACCAGTTGGTTCCCTTGACCAAGCCCATGGTTCCCATGATAGGCCTCCAACTTTAAAAGAAAAACGTTCTGGTGCCATTGTCATTTTAAGACTTAAAAGCTTTCTCTTTGATCTCTATCCATGGGTTCACGTTTTGCTTTTATATGAAATCATATTTTGGGCATTATCAAACTAGCAATATTGACAATAATTTCACCGCATTATAGGCATTTGAAATGTCTATACCCCTCAGAGCTCCCGGGGCTTCGCCCCTGGACCCCAACAGGGGCCCTTAAGCGAGCCCCTGGACCCATCGCTGTAGTGCTCGAGCTACGCGCGAACATTGCCGCTAACGCTGCAAAACTTCCTCCTTCACACAAAATACGACCCCCCTTTAAAAATGTCTGGTGACGCCCATGTACTATACCGTACTACACTGTAAAAATGAATGAGTGATCTACACTTATTCATTTTTACAGTGTAGTATGGTATAGTACCCTTACTGTAGCTTCACAGCCAATTTTTACAGTGGGTCTAGTGCCTCATTTATTTAGGATGAAAATGCTTAGTCTACTTTGCAGGCTACATGTAACACCGTTGTGACCAACGAGCTGCTGTGCATTCCTTGAAATGTCATATTCCATAATCAGAGAAGACTGCATGCATGGCCTTGTTATACTGTATGTTAACACAAGGCCAGTTTTCTGATACTGAAGGGATCTATATCAACAAAAGTAAAGGCCTACTGAACTTGCAAGCATTTACAGACTGACTAATTGCTCAAACAAATCAAAGTGTCACTGCTTATTTGAATTTACTGTAGCTACAGGTGCAAGCAGTCCCTCACCGTGGCAGAAAACACAAAATATAACTGTAACCAGAGGTCATCCTCTACCATCACAATGTACACTACAGTAAATTTAATATACCAAAGATATAAAGAACTGTAGCTCTGTTGTTTATACAGCACATTTCCTATTCTGGCCGTACAGTAGTAGTTCGAGGCATACTGTGCTGTATTTTAAGTACAATAGCACGAAAACAGCACAAAACCTTTTTATCGCTATTATTTCCCCTCAGTCTCACCACAAACTCCAAGATTAAAATACTGTATCCCCTCTTCCACCACAAACTATTACCCATTACAAGAGTTACGAATATTGAATCACTGGAAAGTTTACTTGAACAAATTATTCATGAGCTATGAGGAGCAAATTTCATCTATGGGCACCTTCTTTCCTACTAACAATGTTATAAATCAGGTCCACATTATTTTGAATTGCTCTAGATTGTTTGACAAAACATCATAACTGTAGATAAGAGTGGCCCCAAACTTGTTTTGAATCATCAGCTAATTGTACCTACAGTAATACCCTCTTATATCCCTTGCAGGCTTGCAAGTACTGTATGTATCTTTAATGACTTTTCAGAAAATAAACATTGCACAAAGAAGGTAAATCAAGGTGTTGTTCTGGGTGAGTTAAATAATTTAACAACAAATGTATTGTCACATGATTTGAGAAAGCCATTCATGAACTACTGTACTGTAGGCTACCAGGGACTTACAGTACACACCCAAGTTTGGATTCTATCTGATTTACTGTACTACAGTTACTGTTAGCGTTCGACCGATCATCTGTTAGATAATTGGCATCAGGCAAATTATTGCACAATCGGTAAATAATTTTGTCATTAAACAGATTATTACCACCGATTATTTGAAAACTGGAAACTGGGCTAAAATACACTTCAAAGTTTCTGCAAAAATCTTTATAATTCACAAAAACAGGCATTTCTTTAAGTTCCCGCCCAAAATATCAGCACTGATACACACAAAACTTGCAACATTTTAAGCTCTCCAAATGATAGCGATCATCATAATTGTTGCCGTAACTCTAGTGCAGCACAGTTCAGGTGTGTGAAAGGGCACAAAGTATTACCTACAAGGTGTGCACGCCACGGACCATGCCACACATCTGCATAAAATTTGCACTACAGGAAGAAATGACTTTGTGCTATGTTTTCTTCAAGTTTCAGTGCTAACCACATCATCTGTACACATTTGGTGCATGGAGGCCTACTGTATCAACTGTGGAAACTCAAGGCTCATTATCCTGCATTAATTATGCCACTTCCCACATTCCTTTCATTAACTTTTCAATTATCTACTGTATGACATGCACATGCGCACACACAATTGTACAGTTCTTGCAAAGTTGAAGTTCACCTACGAAAGCCACAAGTACAGTGTGTAATACATAATGCAAGGCTAAGTGTATTGTCTGCACTTTTTACATAGCACGTTGGTCATTAATTACTCCATGCTCCAAACTGATGAACGAAGGGAACTGGGCCCGTGTTAAATTCAAGGTGTGACAGGAACAGTTAGATATTTTTGCCTAAAACTGGGGTGGGTAGGCTACTATATAGCACTATACAGTCCAGTACAGTCCCTTACACCGATTCTTCCAACATGATCGCTGGATAGAACTACTGTAGGCAGAGCCTTATGTAAGGCGACAGACTCTTTGGCTAACGTTAAGCACGTGGCATCGTATGAAAGCATGTATTTATGGTTGATTTTTATCTCAGTATTTTGAGAGGAAATCCTTCAAAAAACAATTATTCCATTCGTTGAACGTACGGAACTGTTCTAAATCGTTCAACTCCAGTGTGAAGGTTATGTTATGGTGTGTGTACATGCTAGAAATATGCGACAGAGGGCGAGAAAACATGACCTTCCTATACATGGAAATAATCGGTGATCGGTAATCGGCATCCCCCGACTGTGTAATTGAATAATCGGTAATCGGTGGGTACCGATTATGGCATAATCGGTCGAACACTAGTTAACAACACAATATTCCAAATCAAAGCTTTACCCCTTCTGAACTTAAATGCCCTTTATGAATGGCCTTTTATTCACAATCTGTGTTAAACTGAAAGTACCGACATCTGAGGAAAATTATGAACAACTTTCAAGAACACGATGTGCTCGGTGAGAAAGAGATACAGCTGTACATTTTTGAGATTTTTACCTCATAACCTGTACTGACCCCTGAATTACGACCTCTGACCTCGACCTTGTTAGTCAAAAGATGCCCCACACCCACTGCCCACTGTTTGCAAGTTTCATCTAAATCTATCCAACAACGAATGAACAGCTCAATATACAGCTGGTTTTCACTAAAAGTACTTTACAGAATGAACTGAAGTGTGATTCCGTAATATACTGTATTTAGGATAATTTATTGAGTGCTGCAGATCACCACATTCGTACTGGCCTAGACTATCCTCTTTACTCAGTATAGTGCAGCAAAAGTTAACTCCTGTGGGCCGATGGTTAATTATCATATTTAATTCATTTGTAGATAGAGTGTCAGTGAGTGTTCAGGGCCAATGTACATCTGATTAATATGCCTTGAAGAGTTTTAATCTTCAAATTGCAATAATGCTGTTGGCAAGGGATGTTTGGAATATGATTACAAACTGTAGCCTTGAAGAGTTTCTATTCATTAGAAAAAAACACACAGTATATTAGCAATTTCCTATTAACAACAGAATACATGCAAGGTTGGATAAAAAACAAAATCATCATGAAATGTTTATCTTCAAAACAATAAGTATTTTAAAAGACGGTAATGCACTGTGTGCAGACACTTCTACTGCAGCAAATGTTGAATACAAGCAGGGAGTTGTTACGGATGGAGTACAAACACCTCTCCCTCCTTTGACACTATGTGGTTTGCTGACAATAATCTCCCGTTTGTCTTGCTCTATCAAATTCTATACCACTTGAAAGGGGTTACAGAATGTGACGACAATTGTTGTTGTGGTCTGCTACTCCTCAAACAGTTTTGGGATGATTTTGCCCACTGCCATGATACTGCCAGTCGTCAAGGAAAACAAAATTGATTTCATCTCTTTATGTCAGTTTACACTTTTCAAAAGGGTTCAGTAAAAGTCAAAATAATTTACTGAACATAAATCAATGGATCTTAATTTTACGCCGAACGCAAACAGACAACAGGAAACATGAAACACGAAACAGAAAACACTTTCCGTGTTTTCTCACACTGACGTCCATGTGCCTTGGACAAAAACAAAAAACAGAGAAGCACTTGTTTAGCTACAGTAAATATATGTTTCGCGAAAATGAAACAGCTTTCGCAAAATGCTGTTTCCTGTTTTTGTCCAACGCACACGGACGTCAGAAAACACGAAACATTTTCTGTTTCATGTTTCACGTTTTCTGCTGTCCATGTGAGTTCGGCTTTAGGAACAATTCGGAACTTTTTAACTTTTGAAGACAAAATATAGGCTTGCCGGCTGCACCGATAAGGGATGCTACTTAACATGGATAAAAATTTGAATAATAATAAAATTTGATCCCAAAAAGGTGCAGTTACAGTTGTTCATATTACAAAGATGACAAAGGTGCTCACCTGTTCATGAAATTCTCCCCTAAAAAAAAGGTTGAAGTTATTCCCTAGTGCGTATTGTCTGATGGATTAGGTGCTTGAACTCCATCTCTAACAACTCCTTGATACAAGCAGGTAAATAAGTCCATCCGTGATGTACACTGTATTTCAGTTCAAGAATGGGCAAGTTATAAGTATATCCCTACATACAGTATCAAGATGTATAAATCAGAAAAAAATTCTGCAGTACCTCTACTGCTGGATTTGCCAACTATATACAGTACCTGGTGTAAAAAAGGCTTTCACAGTAAACCAGTTTTTAAAACACCATTGATAGGGCTCAACCGATGTGGTTTTTTGCTGCCGATCCGATGTCCCATGTTTTTATCACAACATAGGATGATATCCGATCCGATCCGATCCGATCCGATATTTTCACTGTCAATGCTTTTACAGTACATCGTTTCACAGCGCAATCAAACATTCCTTATTCCTCGTGAGCCATGCCTATGCATGCACATCAGCTTAAACGAATTTCCTTTTAAAAAAAACAGAAGTTTAGTATTTTTCCCCTCCATGTTTTGCTTTGATGTCTATAATTCTGTGATTGAACTGACTTTCACCTACTCCCAGTAAGCCTACTAATACCCCTAATAAAATGCAATACCTTTCGTTCTCTGTTCGTAGCCCAAATTGCTCACACTAATGAACATTAAAAAAGAAATAAGCCCGCGATATTTCAGTGCATGTACGTGGCCATTTTGCATCATCCTA
The DNA here is from genome assembly GCA_029531755.1 of Holothuria leucospilota. Lineage (NCBI taxonomy): Eukaryota > Metazoa > Echinodermata > Holothuroidea > Aspidochirotida > Holothuriidae > Holothuria > Holothuria leucospilota. Next base: position 30,324,761 of record CM055966.1, on the reverse strand, counting down.
CCATGCTTTACAGTACCTACACATAAACAGATTGTGTAGGCTTACACATGTAAATTTGTTTTGAGTGTTACATATAGCAGTACATAATGCATGCATGCATGTACTATATAGCCATACCTAAATTATATCTGTTCTATGCATGCTAGCTAGAGAGCTTGCTGTGCGCAAAGTTATGCAGCTAGTAGTTTTGGGTATATGGGTGATGTTGCTGACATTGTTTATTACGAAAGCCATAAAAGTACACTGCACACTTTACTTCACACAAATGAACATGCATGTCTTACATAACAAGCATCCACCATAACTACTGCAAACTATGATTTAACAACTGGAAATGTATTCATACAAGCAGCGATCGAAAAACACTGTTATTTCCCGGACTACGCCCCATGTTCTTGCTATGGGCATCAACATCATTACAGAGCAGGTGCATAGCCTAATGTATGGGTGTTTGCATACAATTACGGACCTACACATGCACTGGCTTTACTGTGCTTTCATGGTGCATTTCACTTGAACTTCTCTGTACAGAACACATACATGCCCAAGGTATGGTATCCGTGTTTGCGTACATTTCCTCCTTATATCAAACGTACAATTAAAGACTGTGAATTTCACACTTCGTTTCGCTCATTGATAAATTTCGGTGAATTGAAACTAAAAGTGGGTGGACATGATCGCTACACTCTACAGATTTTTAAATCTTGTGCATATTGCGAATATCACAGTGCTTGTCAATAGAGCCAGTGAAATGAACAGCCCTAGTTGATCACAAGGGCTATTGTCGGTCATTAGAAAATGATTAATCCTATATATCTGTTCATTTCTTTGTTGTAAGAAATCACTATCACTATACGTCCCCTGATGTACTTAAATGAAATTTTCGACTTACGGAACATCGGCAAACATCGGCAAGTGCAATTTGCTATATTTCGCTGATCCGATGTTTACCGACAGTCGTAAACATCGGCCCGATCCAATATCCGATCCGATTTTCGATTGACCCCTTAACACCAATACCTGTATAACCGGTCTCCATTCAACATTGCATGGAAAGGGAATACAAAAATTTAAAAAAAAATTGATGAAATGGAAATATTTGTGAAAAACTGAAAAAAAATTGATGGGGTCAAAGCCATGACAGAGCTAAAAAATTATGAAAAATCAATTAAATCTGGTGAACAATTAACATTGAAAGAAAGAAAAAAATAACACCGCAAGGATGAAAAAATACATTCTGCTGCTGAGTTCTACGGTAGCTGACTGCAACACATGGCAATGGTGACTATCACGCCTTTGTTGATTGCTATAGAAGGATATAATATTACTGTTGGTGCTGTTGAGTTCCTACTCCTACTATCGTACCGCAACACACATCAATGGCTGGCTAAGGCACCTTTGCCAGTCCCACGGAGCATCTTGAACATTGTAACCCCTCTTTGAGGGCTATACTGCCGAGGGTTGTTAAATCTCTTCTTACGTTAAATCTCTTCAACGTTTAAATTAAACTGTCAGACTGTTCAGTTCTCATTTTAACAGTTTCCAAACTCACAACGCTGTAGAGCAGTGGTTCCCACAGCTCACTGAGTCTACATTAGAGGGAATGTCCATTAGCCAGGACTGTGAAAAACTCAAACCACAACTAATCCTCTTAGCAAATAAATTGTGCAGCTCAACTTCCTGGCAGGCATGAACCTCATCTTGACTCCTGAGAGCTTTTATCATTGAAAGTCACTCATGCATGACACACTGAATAGCTGTGCTGGGCCTGAATGGGAGAGCCTCCCCAACAGTTGTGAGGAGGAAACCACAAAGGAAGCAAATCAGTAAGGAGGTCTAATATTACTTCCCCGACTTGCCAAGTGTAGGTAGTAGCAAACCAAGGGTGTGGGACTTGAAGCAGTCAAATTTTGACTATCTTCTGATAACCTTAAATGCGCACTAAACAATAACACCCCAGTTGGGAACCACTGCTGTAGAGGTACTTAAAACTGTATGGAGAGGGAGAGTGATCATTTTAATTCCGAAAATGTAAGTCACCCCATATTATCAACAAATGAAACTGCTGTTGACAGATAATAAACAACAGTGATAGTTTTACCTAAATACTTCATACATGACAAGGTATTCATTCACATTGTAATGACAAATTTTACACCAATCAAGGGGTCTATTAAAGTTTAGCATGTACAGTATAAATGTAATAAATATGTACAGTAAACCATGTACAGTAGCCTACTGCAGGCCTACATTTACAGTAGGCTACACTGTATTGCCTCTTGTTAGGTTACGTGTCAACTGCATATTGTAAGTATATCGTGGGCCTACACCCAGAAATGATTGCTACTGTAAATATTCTTTACACTCACTAGGGATAATTTTTATAAACTTCATTACTAAACACAATACTGTAAACTGGCACAGACGTCTGCTTTAGGCCTTTACGGGGTGTAGGCATGGAGATACAGTAATCTGTTTGTGCACTTACAGGTACATCAAGAATAAACAATAATCTACTCTACTGCACATATTAGTGATAAATCCAGATGATATAGCTGACCAGATGTTCTATGTCTTACTTTATCCTTTGTTTATCTTCATTCCAAGGACAGTTGAAATGTTAGTATACCCTGGGTGTTTCTGTTGTAAGAACTTCTATTGCCTTCTTGGAAAATGTCCCCATCTCACACCACACTGTTAACTAGCTGGTAAGTAATTAACAGGTAATTATTTACATATAGGATTAAACAAAGAACAGGCAACATGTAACACTCCACATCATAATCTTTGCACAGCTACTGAAAAGTCTCCATAAAGGTCAAACTCTAAAGAGGTACACAAAGGATAGTAATTAGAGTAAGACACTGTGCAATATAAATTGAAATAATTCCAACAGATTTTACATTGTGGATCTTAACCTATAGCTGTTGAGCAGTTTTGATTCACAACTGTTTGCACATTTTTACTAAACAGAAATCCTGAGGGAATATCGAACTACTGTACCATACTGCATGTACAGTACTATACTGTACTGTACAGGAAGTACCTGACAGTACAGCAGTTGTTAAAGGTCTGGTGAAGGACATAACTGGTACACTGTACTTCAGGTAAAAAGCATCTTGGCACTGACTTTACATCAGAAACCATCAAAATTTGAAGAGAAGTACATTAAGAATGGTAAAAGAAACTTTATTACAATGAATCTGTCAATTTTACTCTTTTCCCTTACTCGAAATCCAGATATGGGCCAGATATGAAATTCCATATATGGGCCAGATATGGATTTCATATCTGGCCCATATCTGCTGCAGATATGGGATTTATATCTGGGCCAGATAAAAAATTGGGCAGATATAACCCAGATCTACGCCAGAACCAGATCTAAGCCATATATGGCCAGATAAAGTTTTATCTGGATCAAGTCTTTATATGGAACAGATAAAATTTTATCTGGACCAGATATAGTCCTTATATGAGCAGAATATATTTCTATATGTGGCCCACATCTGCACCAGATATGGAATTTATATCAGATCAGATAAAAGTTAGGCAGATATAACACAGATCTAAACCAGAACCAGATCTAAACCATATATGGCCAGATAAAGTTATGGCCAGATAAAGTTCTATCTGGATCAAGCCTTTATATGGCACAGATAAAATTGTATCCGGATCATATCTGCTCTAGTTATGAATCATAATTAGGACTTATAGTCCACACTCCTCATGGAGACTTTGAACGCCAGCAAACAATGTTTAAGTGCTCCATGAATTAGAATTTAATGTACCTGTTAGGTTGAATTGACTTAAGTACATAAATTCAACTTATTTCATAACAGTGAACAGAAAAATGCCTTGAAATTTCCTCTTTTATGTAATCACAGTGATATGGGCTTCTTATTTTAAACTTTATTACGTATTTGACTCTAAATTTTGTTTACTGCGTAGTGCATATTTTACTTTCAACTTCCTGAATCATGAAAAATGTAGGTTTAGATACAAGCTCCGCCCAAATATACAAATCATTTGCCTAAGTTCACTTAGTACACTGCGGTATTAACAAAAGTGTAGCCACTAAATAACTGCAATGTCTGGGAAGGTGATGCTGTATATAAAACATGTCTTAGTTTGTAACAAGCATAATCCAAGAATCAAATCAAATAAATAATAAAACAAACTAACAAAATACTCATTTGCATATCCAACATATCAAGTTATATCTGGCTTGATATGGCCATATAAAACTTTATTTGCATATCTGGAATTGCATTGTATCAAGTTATATCTGGCTTGATATGGCCATATAAAACTTTATTTGCATATCTGGAATTGCATTGTATCAAGTTATATCTGGCTTGATATGGCGATATAAAACTGTATTTGCATATCTGGACTGGCATTTCATCAAGTTATATCTGGCTTGATATGGCCATGTAAAACTTTATTTGCATATCTGGAATTGCACTGTATCAAGTTATATCTGGCTTGCTATGGCCATATAAAACTGTTTTTTCATATCTGGACTGGCATTTCATCAAGTTATATCTGGCTTGATATGGCCATATAAAACTGTATTTACATATCTGGACTGGCATTTCATCAAGTTATATCTGGCTTGATATGGCCATATAAAACTTTATTTGCATATCTGGACTGGCATTTCATCAAGTTATATCTGGCTTGATATGGCCATATAAAACTTTATTTGCGTATCTGGAATTGCATTTCATCAAGTTATATCTGGCTTGATATGGCCATATAAAACTTGATATAATGTATCAAGGCATTTAAATCTGGCTGTATATCTGGCTTGATATGGTCATATAAAGACTGTATTTAGCCAGATATATCCAGATATCAATCCATATCTGGATTTGGAGTAAGGGTTAATTGCTGGGCAAAACCATGCCCTTTTTGGCTGCATGTCACCATAACTTCAAGCCAAAGTATAGAGGGTCAAGAACAATTTAAAACATATGCCATACTTGTACCCAGACACATGTAATTACAGTTTTCTGTTCAATTTTTCCTTAATCTGTAGGCCATGTATGGTACAGTAAAGTACAACTTCAGATTTCTGTACAGAGACCAAGTAAGAATATTCCTAGTAGCCCTGGTACCGTGACTGTATGGCTTTAATACTGTACTCTGAGGAAACTTTTATTCTGACTTGCTTTGAAATACGTACAGTAGACTTGACATTTTTCTTAAATTTTATAGGTTTAAAAGTACATTTACAGCAAACTTTCCAATGAAATTTAAGTATTAGCTACAGTTACAGTACTGCACACTACTTTTGTACAGTATACTGTACGGGGGTAATTTGGCCTCCCTTGGCTTATCATTCAGGCAACAGCTCAGGTTGTGTAAATAAATGACCACCTACTGTACCTATAACAGGCTTTCCCCTGGGTTTTAGAGAGTGTGAGGTGGTATTAGACCATGGAATTACATGATGCCAGCTTTGGCACCAACAGCGTGCGAGGGGGGACTATGGAAACCTCGCTAAAACAGTACATGTGGCAATTACAGGTATAGCAAATTTTTGTGAGGTGGTGGCCAAAGACTGTGAGGTGACTGCCTCACAAAAAGAATGCCAGGGGAAACCCTGCTATATTTTCATTCAAAACAAAAGCCCATCATTAAACAGCTTTCACACAAATAACCCATCAGGGACCTAGTTACCAAGGCAGTATGCACTACAATAAAATTTGTAATCTGATAACATCAAAACATTATGATAACATTTTCAGCTTTGCTATGTGAGAAATGACTGGTTACCTAGAGATCCCTAATTACTCACCAAACAGGAACACAATATAACCAAGTGAACTATGATATCAGGAAGAATTCTAAACCACTGTCATTAGACATAAAAGTATTCTAAAAATAGACAAAACATGGATATCTTTTACAACAAGGTATGCACTTGCCTCAAGGGGATTGTCCACATATTGTAGTGAAATATTATTCCTACAGTGCTGTGTACTGTATACTGTACTAATCTAAGGTACAGTACATACAGTAAAGGTACAGTACTGTAGTAGAAGCAAGGCTTTGAGTAACAGCAGTATGCCTACAGTATGTACCATCCATGTACAGTACCGTAGGTTCTGTACAATAGCTCAAAATGTTTTGCCATACAGTATCTGCAATCAGTACACACTAAAGAATGATATCAGAGCCAGGAGCATGGAATTTTTGAAAGAAAAGACTTTTTCCCGGTTCCCACTTTTGCTTATTCTAACATACCAAAATAGGCAATTTAACGAAGCAAGAATCACAGTATATTCAATATTGGCTTTTAGAGATTTAAACAAATCATATGGACAGTATACAGTTCACTACTGTGCATGTTGAGAATGTATGTGCAGTGTAGTGTGCCCTAGCTTTCGCTACCCCTTCTCTTTAGACACTGTAAGTGAAACCTCCAGTAGTAAAATATGAGAAAGGATGCCATCTAAATAAGGTGTCAGAACTGTCCCAAGCAGTGCGCAGCATGCGAGAATAATGCAAATTAGATGTAGCAAGGGGTAATGTAAGTATATATGTCTGTGACATGAATAATATAAATTCAGACTTTGAAAGGCACTTGTTTTAAAACACTTCATGACCACAAATATGGAAGTACGTAGCATACTGCATGAACTGAACTATACAGCTTTAATAAACAACTCCACATCTGGTTGTTGACCAGTACGTGACCAACAGGTGGGAAAACTATACTGTAGATTGCTCTTAGATAAAACCCATCATACTATGACCCAGCCAGGGATTGACCCCCCCCCCCCTCAAAAGTCCACTGTAATACTGTACTTCATTGCTTCAGGTGCCATGCACCACCAAGTTTTTTCCAATTGGCTGTGGCATAGCACCAGTTTAAATATTGTAAATGAGAAACTGCTGGGTTTACTGTATGAGCTTTACCACATTAGTGTTCTCACCGGGTAGGGAATTTGTACCCATGTAACCAAAGACATTACCCCTCCAGTACTCAATTACATGACCTTGAACTTGCAACTTCTGACCTCAGTATATTGCATACAGGTAGCATTCCTGACTCAACCCATCAGTACAGTACCTCTTCTCTGATAGGGCCGAATGGATAACAAACTCATAATGCTTTACAGTACTATAAAGTCTACTTCACTTGTGCCATCAGTTCTTAATCTTGTTTGCATGAGTTTGACAATCAGACGAGAATATTTAATTTGACCTTATACTTACTGTAAGCCCCATTAATGCAATGTGCAGTCAGACACATTTTAAACATGAAAACTTCTACCATTACCTACTGCAGTTTTGTGTCCAATGTGTCGTAATGTGTGCATCATGAAAAAATTTAACGTAAGTTTGTCAATGCAACTTCTGGACTAAATAGTTGTACACTGTCTGTCCAAGTTTGTTTCTTGATATACTCAAAACTTAGTATAGTATTTGGACTTAAGGCACTTTAGTTCTGATGTGACGTATATATTTTTTTTTCTATGCACATGGCGCATGATACCACTTGAAAGAATATACAGTACTGTATACGATGCTACAGATGAAGTGAATTGTGTTTCCAAAAAACATTTCCACCAAAAATATAAGGTGTTTAGCAATTAATTTGAGACAAAAGAATATCATTTTGGTTGGAATACAGAATGTGCATACTACATAGCTTATGAAGACATACCTGTAACCGAAGTACTCAATTTACAGTATTTCTTTAGATAATGGAAGCACATCATCTTAATTTACATGGTAAGTACAGTACAGTATGAAATCTACTGTAGTCAGAATATAAATAATCAGCCCAACTGTACATCCTTGTTTGTAGTGTACGGCAACAAAATGTACTTCTGTAACTTTCTCACTTTTTCTTTTACGCTACTTCTCGGCCTTTCCATTCCTGATCCTGACACGCAACGTGCACATTGTTTACAGTACAGTTTGTGCTGTCTTTTTACAGGATTTACAGTACATTCCTTTATCAAGGAGATACTGTATAGCGGGAAATTTCCGCGAGGCTAATTTTTAGCGAATCTGTACCTTGTTCACATATTTGCGAAGAATTCACTGTTGCAGGCAACCAACATAGTCTTGTACAAACTAACGAAAGTACTTTCGCGGGTCTTAAATTTGCGATTAGATACTTGGTCGCGAAAAGCGTGAAAATTTAATTCCCGTGAAAATTTCCCACTATACAGTACAGTATGCTAGGCTTTATCTACTGTACTGTACAGTATTAAGTTTTGTTATCAAGTATGGGCACAGCTTGATGCATGGTTTGAGAGACACACTGTGGGACTTGTGACTGGTATGTAGTGCAATTTAATTAAAGCAAAGTATGTACAGTAAACAGACAAAAACAAGTTCATTTAAATGTCAACTTTATTGTTAATGAGATGAAGGGAAAAACATATAAGTTGCCATAACCATGCCATTTGCCAAGATCAAAAGAACACCATGGAAAAACACTACCAGGGTAGTAATCATTCTACCCAGGTTATACCATCATCTTCGGTTGGGTGAAAACGCTATACCAGATACTGTATAATTATATTAAAAGAAAATGCTCAGCACAGACTGATGTTCATCTGTTACTAATTTCAACTTAGTGTTAGGTTACAAACTAGAATCCAACAAAATCAGAACCTACCATACCAGCAAAACTCTTCATTTAAGATAAAATTTCACTTCCTCTGAACAGACCACAGATTATTAACCTATCATTCAGCACCCCAACTACAATACTGCACAACAGTATCACAACCACAATATAAGATATATCACAATATCAGGTACCATAAGTGGGGATCCTTGAGAGAGTTTTTAGAACTTAATTTTATGTACGCCCCTGTAGCTCACAAAAATTGCAGGCTAAAACTGGATCCTTTTCACACATGATTTAGGGGGTTGTACTAAGTATTTATTGGACAATTTCTTTTGTTCTTTTTTACCTTTGACACATATTTTTGTACTTACAGTATAGTCAAGTGCACCTCTTCAGTCTACTGCCTTAATTAACATCACAACCTTCAAGTGAATACTCTTTGGAATCAGTACCAAGTCCTTTAAAGGAGTGAAAAATGGTCACCTACTGTACTTGCTTAGTTTAAGAAACTGAAATGATCTATCACTTCCACTTCATAAGATGTACGATCTACACCAGGGGTGGGGAACCTTTTTCCGCTGAAGGGCCATTTTGATAGTTACAGGTACTGTATAAGCCACTCTTGGGAGCAATGACACTGCAGAAGGTGAGGGCACAAGCTTTCCCCACAGGGCCCAGATCAAAGGGCCCCAAGCATGCCCTAGTAGGGTCTAAGGGGAAAGCCCAGGTAAGGAACTGGGGTTAAGCTCAGTAAGCTGTGGGGTTTGTACAAATTTAGAGCCATTAGAATGTTCATTCACTATCTTTAAATGGCACTGAATGTGCAACACTACACAGACCAGAAGTACTGTATCACAATGTGACCATTTGTCTTTTATGATGAGTGAGCACGTACTGTACAGTACAAGAAAGCATGCCCTGAAAAGACTGAGTACAGTATGAGTACAGTACAGTATGTGAAAACAAGTGGAATATTGCAAAATTATCCACTCTCAAATTCCAATTAACTCTTTGGAGGGAGAGGTGTTGTGAACCCCGAATCCAACGAAGCAAACACAGTGCCCAGTGCCCACTGAGTTTTGTACTATAATAGGTAGGCCTATTTTATGAGATAGTGCACTTCTGTTCAATACCATGTACAGTAGGCTGGCCTTTATCCCACACAAACTTTCTGTTACCACCAGTAGTACACAAAATCAGCACCTGTTTTATGTCTAACGAAGTACTGTATAACGAAACAGTGGGCAAGGAACATTGCACATGCTTTAGTTTTGGTTCTGTGTTCACACGAGCTACTGTATGATCTACAGTATTATACTGGTTTGCACGTGTATTTTCAATAGCTTTATTCAAAACTTTGTGAAGTTGTGCTTGACTGTGGTGTATGGAAAGCAAACCATTGCTATGCCTTTCCACATTAGGCAAAAAAACTTTGCTTAAGTGTCACAACTTTCTTAAATAACACAATATTATATTTTGAGGATATCAGTCATTCATTATGAGAGCTGTAAGCACTGAATTCTATGCAAAATGGCATGACTAGTGATTCTGAAGTTCAAAAGCTCGGTGCCTAAATTTTGACACCAGAAGAATTGAAAGTCATGAATTAATGATCCCAGTGCCCAATCAGTGAAATCGCTGAGTGTTCAACATTCAGGAGTTACTGTACAGTAAATACTGTATAGTAGGAAATTTTCATGCTTTACGCAGTCAAACGACCAATTGCGAAGTTAAGACCCACAATATTCTTCTACTATACTGCATTATGCTGGACCCTCCACCATATCATAAAGGAGCTACCATAGGGTTTGACAGAGATCACCACCACGGATGAGGTTCACTTCCATTGTTTACAGTGTACTGTGCAGTATGGAAAATGACTAGATTATTGTTGTGATAAGTTTTTGTGAGATAATACAATAGCAACAATTAAAAATGATAATAATTTCTTGTATAAAATTGCCAAATTGCTTTGCACTGTAGGCTATAGTTTTCTTTTTTTTTTCTGTCGCCAGTACATTTCGTTTTCATTTATGGAAATCTTTTTTACACTGACCCTATGGAAAATCAATGAATGCTCAGCACATGTCTCTACACTTTTCCACTAAGGAGAGTGCGAAACTAATTGGCATTCAATAACTGTGCATTTGGTATAACTCCATCACGATGTTTACAAACTCACCCATACCTTCAGCTATGCCCGTGGTCTGTACAGAAGTTGTAGTGAAATGTACAGTGAAAGCACACTAAAGTTGGACCATGTGTAGGTTCAGAATTGTATGCAAACACTCATATGTATGTTACATCATACCAGCATTTAGGGCCAATGATTTTCTGAAATGCGGGAAAAAAAGGGAATTTACTTTTCTGCACGGAATTTCACGGAATTTAGCAAAAATTATCAGGCTCAAAATACATGTAAATGTTTGATAAAAAACTGTAATTTTTTCTTCAAAACTATGTCAAATGAATGCTTACATATACCAAAGACATACACAGACATTTTACCATCTAAAACGGTGGCAAATTTACGTTAAAATCATCAAAACACCTTAAAGTTACGATCAGAAAACAAGCAGGACATTTACAAAAAAATTGGCAAAATTTTGCTGGTATAGGCTCAAGTTTGCCTACGCTGTAGTGTGTTAGGCTAGGTCACTTGTGTGTTACAAGCGTTTCCTGCCTTCAGGATCATAACCAGACAAGTTTTGGACTTGTTTTCAACATAATTACTCCAAAATCACAGAAATGGGTTATGCTTGAAATGGAATTTTGTGGAATTTGGAAAGTTAAAATGGAATTTTATGATTTGTGAAGCAGAAAAGCATTGGCCCTACTGTAAGCTTTGTAGAGAAGTTGATGTACTGTATGTGCCTTGCAAGAACATGGGGTATGGGCCTGGCACACAAAAGAATAATATAATTTCAATCGCTGCTTGTCGCCCCAGAATTCTAGTTGTTACCTCATACTTTGCAATGGTTACGGTGGGTGCTTTTAATAAAAGTATCCACTAATTTGTGTTGTACAGTATACAAGAGTGCTTTGTACAGTAAATGTATGACTTACGAAGTAAAACTTCCTGAAACGTGGTATCGATGAGATGTGCACAAAAGTTTGATGCACTCATACCTCAGAAGGTTCAGTGCTGGCTTCCCTCATTTACTGACAGTATAGAACTGTCACAACGGTGACCAAAAACAAATGAAGTCAGACAAAACTGAAGATGAGTTTGGGTAAAGGTGTATTTATAATCTTGGTTAACTACAGCTTCATGTCTTGGGCAGAACTGACTTAACTTACAAGAAATCTTAGAGTATTTATTAAGATGACATACCTGTACCAAGGGGTAACAAGAGCACAGGAAGTGATTAACATGAATTCATGGAAGTTACATAACAATTCTATGATATATCATTCTTTCACTCCTTCTTAGAACTAGGCCTACATTTACCTTGAATGGGCACAAGTTTCCATGTAAACTGGTAAAGAACACATAACAGAATCATTGGACCACAGAGACACTGGACTGTGTGACCAATGTAAACCAAATAATTCAATCCTCTGAGTCAACAGTACAGTGCTTCCAAGTCAGGCTTCAATAAATTTTTTCATTACTTATCCATCGGGCAAGCTGTTCTCTTAGTCTCCTTGTTCACTCTTAATATGCCTTTAAACTCCTTTGGAGGAGACTGCACAATGGTACTTGCCAAGCGGGCTATGATACTGAACAATGTACTTGTCCGAGTAACTTTTTACTTGTCCCGGACTGTCTGGTGGGGGATTTGTAGAAGCCTGTTCCAAGTGATCTGTGCCTTGTGGAAAGGGCTACATAAGAGGTCTATGAAGAAATGACGACAAACTAGTTGATTCCTGTCAACTGAGATGGTCCCATGGGGAAGGAGCACCTGTAGGTGTGAAAGGGGAATCTGAGGGTACCTCAATAGGCAAATATCATGGATACAGTAGGTTAAGAAATGTAAATAAAATAGTAATATGGATAAAATCTGCTTTGCTATAGAACAGATATATAGTATGCAGATGCTAATTCTGTACGTACAGTACTAGTGTATGACACCTTAAAAACAGAAACGTGAGCACTCTCTCTGTGTATGTAAAGGTAATACATGTACAGTAGGCTGGTGTGAATGGCAAAGTGGAGGGGCCCAAAATATGGTGTGCTCTAAAGCATTTCTGTCTTATCATGCGTTATTTTAGGGGCTGCAAATTACTTTTTAAACTTTATACTTGGAAGAAATGCAAATGGGTATGGCAGCAACAGTTTATCTCTTTTAAGTTTCCATGCAACCATGAATTTTTGACTTTGCAAATAGGTGCATGGAGAACCAAATGACAAAAAATTCCCACTATACAGTGCTGTACAGTAATATAGGTACTTGATTAGGATGGGATTCAAAGAGGCCATAAGAGAGAAAACTTGGGGAGATACTACTGATGGAGAGGACTGAAGTTTGCTTACTACTCAATAAATTTACATAACCGTTTAAGAAGAACTGAAAGTACAATTCAAATAATCAATCCTTGTTACCCATACCTAATAAGGGCAAGTGTTTACTTGTACTAAACTTCACCAGATCTTTATTGAGCCATAATAAAGGCATGTAAATACAATCTTTATCTTCCAGATACACATTAGGCATTAATGGTGCTAAACAAGGTACTGTTTGCACTCACAAATAATCTTTTAATCAATCAAACTGGTTAGAACTTATGGAGGATACATGAAATGGAATTTCAGAAGGATACAGGCCTATGTTGGTACTGTAAGGGGCAATTGCAAATTTAGCCAAATTCTCAACCCTAAACCAAAGTGAAAGACACTGAACTTACTGTATACATGTACAAAGTATTATTACAGTGTGTAGATACATCACTCTACAGTACAGTGTGGCAGTGTGCACAGTACATAACTTACAGTATGCAGGGTTTTCCCTGGGCCTTTTGAACGTCGCGGGCCGCGACGTTCAAACTTCAAAAACAGGAAGACCGCGACGTTCAAAAAACAGCCGCGATGTTCAAAAATTCCTCCGGTACCCTGAAAAAATTTTACTTAAACTTTGTCAACGATTGCCTTTTTGTTAATACAATGTGCAGTGAAACCACAAGCTTATTTCCGAAACCTTGTCGCGGCAAAATTACGAGCCATGTAGTACTACCTTCGCGGTAATACTTTCGTGCTCATACGTACCCACAGTCATACACGCAAGTCTCAAGATGCAAACAGAAAGCTAAGCGTTTGGTATGTATGCATGCCACACACGTACACGGAGTTCAGCAAGCCCTCTTTCATTCACACGTGACCCTCAGGTTTAAGTTTACATGTCATTATTTGGTAATGATTATGTACATTCCAACGTGAGCAGTCGAGTAAACTATACCGTGAGACGCAACCACAGGTATTATAATTCTGTGGACGCAACTTGCAAAGCCAAAACCAAATGCCCCGTTTGGCAGGTTATAGGCTAGGCGGGGCTTGTGTCTCAGAATTTTCAACCCAACGAATGAATGAAATATCAGCATTTGACCGACAATATTATTGATAACGTGTCCTTTGTAAAACGTAACTTTGCATTATCAGGGCCGCCAAACAATCTACTCAACTTACGCATCTTGCTGCTTTCAAATCTTCACAATATGGACACATTTTTTGTGTCGAAACTGGGTAGAAAATTCGTACACGGGTACCCAAAAAGCATTACCCGTCGGGTACCCGACCGTAAACCTTGCAACATCTAGCCTAAGTTTAGTGCATGGTATGCACATGTATACAATTCAAGACTCCACCCATCGGCCCCTTATCTCTGGTCGGATTGATCTGTTGAAAACAATACGTCACATTTTCTGTATCTACAATGTGCCGTTGGTACTTAACCTCGTGAGTTTAGAAATCAGACGGGAATTAATAATTTGACCATATTTTAATGCAGTTAGTACAAATTTTAAACAAGTCCTATCACTACTTCCTGTGGCTTTGTGTTCAAGTGTGCCGTAACGTGTGCATCGGAACCAAAAAATAACATCCAGTTTGTCACTGCAACTTCTGTACTGTAATCTACCTCAACCATGTGATCAAATTTCTCGTAAACTTTCTTGTTACTCTTATGAAAAATCCACCTTCGTGATAATGACAGTAAAAAACTTTCTAATGCATCTCCTAGCCGAGATTACCCGCACAGCACCGTTAAAAATGTACGGTAAGATACGGCAGACACCGTGTACGTACGAACGTTCGTTCGTTCGCTGCCGGAGTGCTCTCTCTGCTGTAGTTAGCACATGACTTTGGCAAGTTCCATTTTTCGCAGATGGGGGGTACGTAAAATACTGGGAAAATATTTTGCTCTTATTTTGCCATATATTTAGGAAACTTTGGACATAAAACTTTTGCAAGTAGTTTGAATAGCAATAAAAAATTACGAGCAATATTGAGATAGGAATCATTTTAGTATGTAAGGTAGTACCAGGATAGAAGTAACAGGGAAGAAGATTTTTTTCGTGCACACAACGCAAAATACACCTTGAAAGAATTTGTACGATTTTAAATCTGAGGGAGTGAATTTTGCTTCAGAAAAAAGTTTCTCCACCAAAAATACGAAGTTCTGGCGACTGATTCGAGTCAAAAGAATATGACTGTGGTTGTAATAAGTGCATATCTTACGTAGACATAACTGTATCACCAAATTTACTTCTTTAGATCATGAAATCATGTCATGTTAATGTTAGTGATAACTTGACAAGTAACATCGAAAGTCGAGCCACGTGCCCTATATCCATTTGGGTATGTGTGTTTATACGGCAAAGATACGTGTAAAATTTCTAGTCGGTCTTTCGCGCTACTTCTGGGCCTTAGTTTTGGAACGTTACTCATCCACACGCACTGCGTGCAAAAATTTATGAGCTGTCTTTCGACGTTCATTTCTAGAGATAGGCTAGGCTATTATACAGTATAGAAGGCCTATGTTGTTTCGTTGTCTAGTATAGGGGCGGCTTGATGTTAGAAACACGCATCGCGGGGCTTGTTTCTGGTGAAAAATGCAATGTAACAAAAGCATGGTACGAAACAGACAAAAGCAACTTCATTTCAACATAATCGTGAATGAGATGGGGGTAAATACATTTTGTTAGTTACAATAACCATGCTATTTCGCGAAGATCAAAAGGGAAAGGCTGAAAAACTCTACCCGGGTAGCCTACAGTAGTAAAGTACTGTGTGCGCTCTGACGTACCTGAACTGTGCTGCATTAGAAATTGCGGTAACTACTAACAATAGCCAATGATCGCTATCATTTGGAGAGGTTAAAATATTACGAGTTTGTGAGCACCAATGGTGAATATTTTGGCAGAAACTTAAAGAAATTCTGTTGACTAATTCGCCTCAAAAGTGCCACGATTTTGCGTTTAGACACTTCTAAAATTCAAAAAATTTCGAAAAGGGGAGGGGGACACCCCTTCCCCTTATACCCCACCCCCAGGCCGGCGATCCACCGTCGGACGCGGCAGAGCCGCGACGTTCAATTCTAGACCCAGGGAAAACCCTGAGTATGGTATACAGTACACTAACACTGTACAGTAAGTGTGCCTAAACTCCTTTAGTAAAGGAGAAATACTGTGAACCCTGGCTTTTTCTGCATCAAAATAACATTTCAAAGATAGTAAGCTTCACCTGATACATAGAAGCACACTGAAAACCTAAAAAAAAAAAAAAATCATTATGCAAATTTTATTGTCTACAACCAATGGATTGCACCTATGTGTTTGAATTCTGAGTTCACCATGTTTCCTGATATACATGTACTACAGCTACAGTAGCCATAATGTAGAAATGTTGCCAACCTTAACAAATAATAAGCACTGCACAAGCAAATACAATTCAGGCAAAAAAAGAAAAAGAAAAAGCTATTTGCCACCTGTATAAAGCTAGCTGCACACTGACTGTATGAGACTTCAATGCACAACACAAACCCACACTTGACCTGTCACCCATGCTCATGTACTGCGCACTGCATGGGTCTACAGTCCACATACTGTATGACTGAGACTAGCAGATTTACTGTAAGATCAGTCTTTTGTACAGTAAGATTAAAGCTTTCTTCTGTCAGGAAAAATGAAAACTGTCCTTTTCCCACTGCAGTCTGCAACATTTGTGAGCTTGAAGCAATTTGACCACTCAGGAACCAGTGATGATGCATTAAGCCCAAGAAAAGGAAAGATACTTGAACCACACAGTCAATTCATACTTCCTCTATGATTCTGCAAAGATATCTGCAAGCACAAAGTAATCACAAGGCTGGGCTAAACTCTAATAGACGTCCTACATGTATTACTCAAGATTACTGACTGTGAGACAGTCAGCCAGAAGTAACAAGTTGGTTGTCCAACAAAAATGTCACAATGGAGAAAAGCATACATTATGACACCCAGAACAACTTCAAAAGTTCTTTCTGAACAACTCAACTTCCTTTCGGACAACCAATAAAGGCAGGAAGGTTATTGAATGGACAATGATGAAATTTTAATTAAACTGAGACTTGCCACAGCTGTGCATGATACAGGTACTAACAGATATATACTGTACAATCTGAATCCCCAACAACAATGATGGGAAAAACAAGCAAAGCAAGCAACAGTGAGATCACCATACCCACCATTCCCATTCTCCTATTCACTGTTGCAGCAGCCCAACATGTTCTAAGACTTCAATAGTGATATGAGGAGCGGGTTCTGTCCCACATGTACAGTACAGTGATTACCATACTTTGTCAAGGATTGTAGCCTACTGAACTGCTCGAGTATGTACAGGAAGCCATACTATACACCAAAGCTCACTGCAAACTACTGAAGTACTGTATGAGATAAGTGTAAAATTTGTACAGGCCAAGTCGGGAAAGGACAACACAGCTACATCCCTGGCCTGTACCACAAACATGAAAAGTTGTATGGCATCTCACACAGAAAAAGGCCCAAAATAACACAAAAAAAGGTGAAACCTGAGAGAATTTCCTTTTCATGTAGGCCTAACAGGTAAAGTTCCTTGTTAGGGTAGGTATATGCTACCAACAGAATCTATAGATTAGGAGGCGATCTGGTCAGCACTTGGAGGGGGGGTGGGGAGGGGGAGAACTGGTAGGCCGTTGGGGCTAACTGGTTTCTGTGGGGTGAACTGGTTAGGGGCAAACTGGCAATGGGGAACAACCATAGCCTACACAGTACAGTAGGTGTACCCCACATCCACACATCCAGTGGGCCATACTAGGCCTACAGTAAATGTATGAGGTGCTTAAGAGTGGTACCAAACTACAGTACTTACTATCTTCTACTCAAGTGTTCGAAATAACGCATGCACACGTGCACCAGTGCATGTAACTTTTTGGCGATGCATGTAACTTTGAATTGCTTACCTGCACGCGTGCATGTAGGTCTAAGGCACAAAGATTGACTTTTTCTTGCCTAAAATTGTCCTTCATTCGAGTGAGATAGATTTCTCCAACAACCTAAAAACTAAGTTGGGGATTAATTAAAAAGATTAAATAGACAGAAATCTACTTGTTAATTCGTGTTATGTGACTGCAGGAGCTTGCGTACGGCAGTATTTATTTTCGGATCGCATGTAGACAGTGTGTCATTCATGTGTCCTTCATTTGCGTAAATTAAGAAACACGTGTGTAGCATAGGCCATAAAGAACATACACAACATACGTTAGGATATTTAGTGCAACTGTGAACTGTGCAATGTCCGTTTTCATTTACTAGACAACCGTTCGGTGATTTCAACTGACGTATGTAAAATCGCCAGTTTGCAAAACGTTCCTACATGCACTGTACTGTACTAAACAGTGCGTTATAGGCCTACCAAGGAGCTGTCCGTGGCAACTCCGTGGGCCTACTATGTCGTATCGTACACGCACACATGTACAGTACGGGATAAGCTCCGTTAGAGGAAGTAAGACGAGTAGGCTTAGGTTCGTATTTTTTTCTGTCATAGACACAAAGAAACATTCTGTGTGTATTACAGATATTTTTCAGAAGAGTTAAAAGAAAGTAAATAATGGGAGATTCAGCACATCACTGCAGTATTTTTGCGCAAGGCTGTGGACTTGTGGTAATAATCGGTGGGAAAAATCTCAGGGCCTAGAATGAGTTACATAGACTCGTTGCAAGTAATGAATAGCCCATAGTCCATAGTCCGGTAGGCCTGCCTTTGAGATTGTATTGGCCTACTGTACATTACTGTACCATGCTTCACAGAACTGGAGCCATAATAAAATGAGTAAGTCTGACTTATTCACTACCGATTTTAACGATTGTTTATTTGTAACTTTGCCATTGTTATTATGAAGTTATGAACAACAAAGTACAAAATCAGGCTGTGCCAAAACTGTGTCTAATTAATTTCAGCCAATTGTTACACGGTATGATTCTGCAATTCTGAGGAATCAGCATACTGGAATACAAGTGCGATTAATCGATGTTTAATTGCAAAAATATCTATGTGATTAAATGATCAACTCATTAATAAATCGCAAATCGACATCCCTAACACATTGTCGTGAGTTGGTGATAGAACAAATGCAATTCATTATCATATTTTAATGGTGCATGTAAGAATTTATTTGTGCAGGTAAAATTTTGTAGCTACATGCACAGGTGCATGTAACTTTTTTTTTCTAATTCGAACACTGCTTCTACTTCTTACTATCTTCAAATTCTAGGATCAGGCCTAAAGTTAAGTTGGATCTGATTAGGCCCTCAGTACTGAGTTGCATTCCCACTTTATGTAGCCTAAGTAAGGGCCGACTTTGGGGAGACCTCATGACTACGACATATACTGGGCGTAACATGAGTCGATCACTTAACTTGGAACACTGTGACCTTAAAAATATTAAAACATTTACAAAAATCAATAAAACTTCGCTGTAACATTCTGTTGTATGCCTTCCTCGTTGTGCTATATTTTGGTGTTGTTTGGGTTGCACAATCTGCAGAAAATGGATTTTGAAATGAAGGTGGCAGTACATGCAACAATGCTCATGAAGGAATCTTGAGTCAATCGCTACAAAAAACAAGGAATTGAATTGCTATAAATAACTACTTTTAAGAACAGTTATAGAAATAATCATAGAGAATAATGTCTTTTCTATCAAAATTTTTAATCAGAGCTTCATCAAAGACATTTTGGTTATCATTTTTTGTAATTTTTGAAAATTTCTAGTTCATACTTAGGCTATGCCAAAACTTGAAAATTTGGCAGTGAGTAACATTTTTGCTTTGGACATCAAAAATAATACGGCAAATAGGCCTAATTGCTTTGTATGTTGTTTGAAGAAAATGCAATTCAGGTCATGCTTACATTGCAATAACATCACGCCTTCACGCTGCACTGGCATTTAGAATGCAGTGATCGACTCATGATTACAGATTAGCCTACTTACTAGGCCTAGCCTATACGTTACGAGTTGGCTATGCTTTCAATTTTTAGGCCTAACATTGGGCCCTTAGGCCCAGGTACAGGGCTCTATTTCATAAAAGTTGGGAATATTCCTAAAATTAAAGTTCCTAAACTGCTTACTGGAACGATTCGTCCGAAATCATTCCTTTCGTCAAATATTTAGGGTTAAATCAAAAGTGACATAGGCCTAGGAGTTTTTATCTGTGAATTTCCTGCCAAATTAAGAACATTGATAAATCTAAGCGGTAAGCCTAGGAACAACTTCAGCATGAAGATAGGAATGAATTATTAAGTCCAAGATAGGAATATTCCTAACTTTTATGAAATATAGCCCTTGTCTACTTCTCACGTACAATTTATTCCCTGAGCCCCAAATACTAGGCCTAGGTCAGCTGACTGCGGACTAGGTAGGCCTACCGTTGGCATTAGGCCTAACGTTAACTTAGGCTAGGCTAAACTGCAGGCTAAGCAACGTTAGCCTTCACTGGGAAAAAAGTGAAATCGGTTAAATCAGCTTTCCTTCACTGCTAACTTGAAAGTACAATCTGTAGCGAAATAAATCTCTGGACGTTAAATATCACCGTTTTAAAACACCTACCTTTTAATGGGCCTAGATGGACAAAAGTGTTGAAATAGGTTTTCTTTGCCAGACTATTTGCAAATACTGTACCAGAGCCTGTAAAATGCTCTGTCTGTAGCGCGCATGCAATCAATATACGCAATGTATGTAAACAACAATAAACCTCCGTATGGCGTACGTACGCGTAAGTTGATGAACGTGTAAGAGTGTATATCGTGCAGTGTGTAAAGGCGTTCACGTACGCAAGCACCTTCGGTATTGTACGCATAGTCAGGGTAACCCTGCTAGAGTAAACGTGCTTAACATTTGTTATTTTCACCTAAACGCTATACCTCGAAAGGAACAAAAGAAATGTAAACACGTTATATAAGTCAGGGTTACACTAACTAGTGTTTGGTGTGTGGCCAGGAATTGTGTGGATGAGGAATTGTGAGAATAACTTTTCTGTGACGAGCATGGATCGATCTTTGACTGTCTTCTTAAAGAAGGGAGAATGCAGTCCATCCCAATAAAGAATTGTATAGTAGACTATCCTATTTCCTGAATGGATCTTGAAAATCATGTGACAGTCTTTTTCTCGCCCAATTGTAAAATGTACGAGGAGGAACTGCTTGGTTTACCTTATATATGCAAGATTTATGACCTAAAATATCATGAAAGATTTTTGGAAGAGAAATGACAAGAAATTTGTGACATTTAGCTATTGTTTCACAATAAGTTTGGGGCGACTGCTTTTGACCTTTAACCTGGCCCCGTTGGCTGATCCACGAAGGCGAAGTAGACTGCTTCTTTTAAAAGGTATTTTTGGCCAGGCTCCCATCCAGTGGCACCGGCATGGGTAGTGCCGTCTGTCGGGAAATTTTTGCGGGCCGTCGGGGAAAAAATGCCAGTTTCTTTTGCAATTCATTTGGTTTGCCAGGAAAGATCTATTGGGGGACGGGGGGGTCTGCAGAAATGTCGGGAAATTTAATGGTCACGTTAACGTTCAACTTTAATGTGACTTAGTTTCGGGTGAAAATATTGCTTTGAACACATTCAATCAGCGACCTGACGGGCCCTCCCAGATTTAACTACTCTGTTTGTCGGGAAATTTACTGTATGATTGTTGGGAAAGTAATCACAAATTTTGGGGCCGTTGGTGTCATCAAGTGATCTCTACAATACTTTTCGAGACGCCTAGCCTAGTCTTACTCTAGGCAAGCCTAGCCTGGGTGGGCCGCCTTACTGAGATTTGGGCCTGGGCCTACTTCAGTGCTGCACCAAGTTCTTCCTTAACCGTTTGGATTGTAAGTTCGATATAAACACCATGCACTGTACAAAATACATTGTGCTCATATTTACTCTCAAACATAATCTGCAACCCTCATACCACCATTGCTCAACCACCATTCCTACATTACACTAAATAATGCACTCACTTATATTGATGTATAGAGCCCAGTACAGAAATTAGTTTTATACCAATAGTATTGTCCTCGATACTGTCATTCCATGTAATATAGATATGACTATCTGGACACCCAGTCAGAGCGGCACCCAGCAGTATAAATGAACAGGCAGGGGCGGCGCCACGGGGGGAGCAGGACAGGCATTTTCCCCCTATGGTTTCATCAACCCCCCAAAAAAAATCGTCTAAAAAACGTTTTAAGACAAATAATTTTGTAGGGGGTGGGGTGAGGTGTTACAATATGTCACCCATCTATCACGATATTAGTTAAATTGTTCGTTACAAAATATCTGAAACTTGCAATCCCCGCACTCTTAACGTTTTTTTTTTTCTTTTTTTTTTTGTTTTCCCCATTGTTTACGCGAATGCAGGTTTAGTATTACATAAACACTAAGGCCATGATCATAACGCGCAACAAAAAGCACAGGAACGGAGAGTAAAGCTAAAACAATACAGTAGTATACCCTAAAGCCAAGTTATTGTGAGACCTTACACATATGGTGTCACAGAGCAAAAAGTTTTCCCTCTCTTGGAGAAAAGGTGCGTATCATTGCAAGTTACACCCAAAAATACAGACAGCTAATTTGTGCATTAGGGGATACACCTGATCCATGAATCTCTATCTAACCAAAACCCCAACCCTACCCGTAACTCGGAATATATTTTCGTCCGGGGGAATCTTCGGTCTTTAGTTTAACCTTCGACCAAGTGAACCTTCCGTCTATGGGTATTCCCCCCTGTCCGGATTATGTAATGTTTGGCAATCTCAAACATTTACTGTCTCTCCATTCCCAGCATGTGACCATTTAAAGTTTAGAACGTGAACATATATATTGGGGGTATCATGAGTCAATCACTTAACGAACATTTTGACAATAAAAATATAAAAAACATTTAATAAAATGAATTAAACTTTGAAGTAATATTATATGTCTCCCTTATTGCATAAGCGTAGGAAGCGGGGGGCTGGGGGCTAAAGCCCCCCAGTCAAAAATCTGGGGGACTGAAGTATGCTTCTGCCCCCAACATCCAAGGCCAAAAACCCTTTATTTGTCTCTTCAGTAAAAAATGTAAAAAATTTGCAGTAATTTTCCTTCAAATTTGCCCAAAATGTTGCACCAAATTGCATCTGAGGACCCTCAAATACCCCAAAATTTTCCAAAGGGAAGGGGAAACCCCTCCCCTCAGACCCCTCCCCAGGACGGCGATCCGAAACAGGGTTCAGCCCCCCCCCCCCCAGTCTCGAAAAGCTACCTACGCCTTTGCCTTATTGTGCTTTATTTTGGTGTTGCCTTGACTGAGTAATCCATAGAAAACGAAGTTTAAATAGTATGTGCATGGCCGTACACAACACAATCTTTACTGTATGAAGAAATCTTGAGTCAATCAGAAAAGAGCAAAGAAAAGCAGGGCAATGCCACATGGGGCAGGGGGCAACCGCCTCCTATCATTTGAAAGAAAAGGGGAAAGAGAGAAGGAAAAGAACAGGATGAAAGAAAAGGAGAAAACGAAAGAGAAGAAGGGGAAGCGAAGGAGAAAGAAGAAAGGAGGAGGGTGGGGTAGGCATATATTTGATCCATATAATTAGTCCAGAGCTTCCAGGAGGCCCTATTTCGGTGTCTTCGAGCCTTAAGATACCTTGTATAATGTATATATGAAGCGACGAAAATATTCGTAATAGCTCGTGTTTCTGTCGACTCAACGCACGTATTTTTGAGTGAAAACATACCCGTACATAAAAGGCGGTGGCTTCAGGAGGTTTGTTGACTACATACCCTTCTCCTAGTCAACAAAGGCTATACTGTCCTCTTTCACTAAATCAAAACTTATAAATTGAATAAATTATTAACACCTTTCAGCCATATATGATCAGCTCAAAAATACCAAAGACATCACCATTTTGCATCTAAGCAATCTTAAATTGATAAAAATTTCTCAAAGGTGGGGGGACACCCCTCCCCTTAGACCCCTCCCCAGAAAAGCATCTTTCCCCCAAGCAAAAATTAAAATTTAATAAATTATGAACACTTTCTTCCATATATGATCAGTTCAAAAAATATTCCAAAAGATATCACCATTTTGCATTTACGCAACCTTAAATTAATAAAAAATTTCTCAAAGGGGAGGGGACACCCCTCCCAAAAAAAGCATCTTTCCCAAAACAAAAATAAAAATTACTAAATTATAAACTTTTCAGCCATATATGATCAGTTCAAAATATGTACCAAAGACATCATCATTTTGCATCTAAGCAACCTTAAATTAACAAAAAATTTTCAGTGGGGAGGGGGACACCCCTCCCCTTAGACCCCTCCCCAGGACGGCGATCACTCATCTCATGCTTTGCTCCCCCCCCCCCCCTATCGAAAGTCCCTGGCGCCGCCCCTGTGAACAGAGGGCTCATCATTGAAATTAGGTCCTGCTCTAGACAATATGATATGTTGACCTAGGGATTGTTACTGTAATTTGAAAGGCAGGCATAGGCCCGTAGCCAGGCCCGGGGCACGAGGGGGGCGTGCCCCCCGTGCGGACCACTGTGCCCCCTATACGAAAATCGATCGAAATAAAATTTTAGTACATGTAAACGGTGGCCCTGGTATGACACCAAGCGATCTTTTAACCAAAAATGATCCCAAAAGGAGTTTGATAATGAACGTATTTTGATCTCTGTAACATTTTTGTTCTAAAATTACAAAATTTTTCGCGCACTGCGCGCGCTTTCATTTTCAGTTATAAGTAGCCTTAACACCCGTTTCAAATATGTTGGCTTAATTTATAAATGTACAGGTTCCACAATTAGGCTATTGCTCTTTCGTGTAGGTGTGATTCCCGGAAAAAACACAAAACTGAATCCATAAAAAGTTCCCGTCCTCTTTCTCTTACGATCGGGAAGAATCTTAATTCAGACTCAACATCATGATAATCATTTTTGTATGAAACGTAAAGTGTCTCAACGTCCAGGGGTGGTGGAAGGGGGCATCCCCTCGCAACCAGTCCCCGCGGCGTCTTGGTTTTGTTCTTAAAGACAGACACTCATCACCCCAAAAACATTTTGGTTGGGAGAAAGCAAAATTCTCAATTGGTCATACATGAATGCTCTTTGATTGACATCAAAGCTCACAATACACAGCATGCGCAGAGAATGTTCTGGTTACATATTATGGCCTTGTATGCCCAACAGGATATGCCCTTAAGCAATAAACTAGGTTTGTGTCTGCACAAGGAGGGGCTCAACACAGTTTTGGAAGGAGTAACTTAGTCGGGAGGATTGGAACTTTCTAGGACGAAGAGGGGCAGATTCTTCCATAGAAACCCAAATTTTCTAACTTTCCTTAATAAGAACCAAATTTTTCGCCGGTCGCCCAAAATTTCGCGTTTGGTATCCAATCGGTAACCCATTGCTCTTGACGGGGCTTCGGGTTGCTGGACCTCTTAGGGGAGCTTGGTCCCTTCATCGGGCTTATCTTTCCACCACCCCTTGCTGAGTCTGTATACAGGTTTTACCGTGGTAAATAATTTTCCTGCAAAATTTCGGTGCGCTTCGCGCGCAGTTCTCACAAGCGATGTAATATCACCCATGAACATTATTAGTACAGAAATTCAAGTGAACTCTTCTAGCCAAAGCTAGGTGAGGCTCAAAGTTAGATCCCGGACATCAAGGGGCTTTCATGTAGTAATCTAGTACCTTGAGTGACATTCGCTCCGCGACGAATATTCGGTTTGAAGCTAAATTTGCTCGTACTAAAAATTTATTCCAAAATTTACTCTTTCTGTATTTCTATTCATGCAAAATTTCGTTCAAAGTAGAAATACGATAATGACCATCCGAATTGTGGACTGTGAAGACATTGGTGTGCTCTCACTGTCATTCAAAGTCCTGCTCAAAGCTCCATGCTGGTGTTCCCATATTGTTAATTCGCCACATATTCGGGCAATCTCCGTCTGGGTCCTAACAAAATCATACTGGATCACACCAAGCCTGCCTAATGGCAGCCTCTGGTCCCGCCTCGCCGTTCGCAAAGTACTCAACCGGCTTCACCTGCGCTTGCTAAAATATATCGTGATTTTAGTCTTGTTCCCTTCATTTGTGGAGAATTTCTACGTCTTTGTATTGCAAGCGGGGGGAAAAAATTTCCATCAGAAGAGTGAAATTTTCGTGCGCTTCGTGTGCATATGCACGCGTAAAACCGATACCTTTAAGCTATGTGTGGTAAGCTTGAGATATTATCCCCTGTAGTTCCGGCAAACTGTAATCATGTGGTGGCACTACTGACAACAAACATAATCTTCTTCGGTATCCCTCTATGAGGTGTCGGTGCCCCCTATATCAGAATTCCTGGCTACGGGCCTGGGCAGGCAGTACTTAAAAAGTATATTTGCCTATCTTAACCACAGTGGTTCTCAATTTTGACCTTAAGACAATGAGGGAGGGCGCTCTTTTATCATCAGTTGTCTGAAATTAAGGGGAAGGTGTCAGTTTAAGGCAGGTGTTACGCCTTGAGACTGTAATTCTTTCTCGGTCCATATACTTAACCCAAACGAAAACGAATGGATATTAATATTAATGTGCCTGTACCAATATCCATTCCAATTGGTAATTTATTAATTAAATTAAAAGAAAGAGAATGAGAGTGAATTTTAGTTTTAGTGAAGCTAGCTTTTAATTCTAAGTATGTACCAGTTGAAAAGCTGCGTCTCTGCGTTTTTGCCATTTACGATAGATGCTTTGCAAAATATTGATAACGTTTATTTTGTCATTACCGCACTGCATTTATCTGGAAACGTAAAAAATAGTAACTATAGCACTTTGTTGGTGGTTAATTGATTGGTTTTATTCATAACATTTGTGTATAAACTATAACCAAAAAGAATGATATGCACAAAGCAAAGATAAACAACCTAAACAGACAATACCGATCATCAGAATAAGCCAAAAGCTTGAAAATGAAAAACTGGTAGTCAGGTATGACCTTTGACCTTACTAAGTCCGTGCGCGACCATTGTCTCAATAATTTATCAAGTTAAATATAATTACAAATACAATAATCAACCACTCCCCGTAAAAAATAATGATGGGATCATGTTGACGCAGATGTTTACGACTACCCAATGGCTACTACAAAGTCAGTTATAGGCTATTATGTTTCAAATACTGATACTTTGAGAATTTGCACAAAAATCCTGAACTGTTTCCAGAGATGGCAAGTTTTTTTTTTGTTGTTGTTGTTGTTGTTGTTGTTTTTTTTTTTTTTTGTTTTTTTTTTTTTTTTTTTTTTTTTATTAGAAGTAGTCTCTGTTACTTGTTATCACTAACCGTTTTGAGATGATGGCGCACAGAGTTCCGGAGGTACGAAAACGCAACAAAAAATTGACCTTTGGCCTCCATTATCTCGTTGCGCCAACGAGATGCACCAAGTTTTTACCTAGGTAAGGTTAAGGGCTTTGAGTTCTTTCAAGTGAAGTAGTTTATTAACTTTATTCTATGGGGTCTTTTGTTGGCGCACCAAGTTAAGAGGCTTGAAAGCTAAATGAGGGCGCTGTTCGTAAAGGGTTCCAAAGATATTATAAGCCTAGATTCCAAACTCCTATACCTACACTGTTACGCTCAGTGACTCCTCATGGAGACGTATATGTCGGGGCGGAAGTGTGAATTTGACATGTGCGCCGTTCTATTCTGTGATCTGCGTACAAAAATAGGAACGCGTTGCAAAAAAATTCCATTGTTCAAAGAGGACAGCGCTCGTGCATTTTTGCAACGCGTTCTATACGCGCAGAATACATTTCTCTGTGTATTATCCGGAATACTTGACGCACAGTTCTGCGCGCTCTGGAAACAAACGCGCTAGTTGCTTTCCCGTTGTGAGCGCGTTAGTAATTGAACGAGCATAAAAAAGTGCGTCATTTGAAGATACCATAGAAACTGACAATAAATGTCCATGAACTTGCAAAACCAGTCATTGTGCGTTCATGTTCAAGTGTAAATACGTGGAATGCCGCGTTGAAGAAATAAGTTATTCTTGTTCAAGTGGAATTTACTGAGGCGTAGTAGTTCTTCAGTCAACAACATTCCGAAATAACAAGTATTAATACTTTTGTAAGACATTCATTTGCCTGTTTGTTTTCAAAACGACTGAACAGTGATCAGCACTTCCGCCCCGATATATTGGCCTCCGTGGGGAGTCAACGCGCCATTTTAAGTTTGGAATCTATGCTTGTAATATCTTTGAAGGGTTCCAAAGATATTATAAGCATAGATTCCAAACTCCTATACCTACACTGTTACGTTCAGTGACTCGCATATATCGGGGCGGAAGTGTGAATTTGACAGGCGCGCCGTTCTATTCCGCGATCTGCGCACAAAAATAAGAACGCGTTACAGAAAATTCCACTGTTCCAAGAGGTTAGCGCGGGTGCACTTTTAAAACACGTTCTATACGCGCAGGCTACATTTCTCTGTGTATTATCCGGAATACTTGACGCACAGTTCTGCGCGCTCTGGAAATAAACGCGCTAGTTGCTTTCCCGTTGTGAGCGCGTAAGTAATTGAACGCGCATATAAAAGTGCGTCACCTGAAGATACCATAGAAACTGACCAATGAATGTCCATGAACTTGCAAAACCAGTCATTTAGGGAATAAAGTCAATGGTGCCCATGTCTCTACATCAGATTCGAACAGGCTATGACGTCACGCATATGGGCTGAGAGACCCGAGGCGAAGCCGAGGGTCTCTGCCTATATGCGTGACGTCATAGCCTGTTCGAATCTGATGTAGAGACATGGGCACCATGACTTTATTCCCATTCATAAATACTTTAATTTCGAGACGTTTAAAAGAAGAAAAGCTTGCTTTTTTTAACGATTTTCCGTTGATCATGAATTATTCTCCCAAACTGACTAAATTTTCGCAGAGTGCACATAAGACTGCGTATGGGCTGCCTGCTAAATTACGAGCTATGTAATATGTATGCTATATAACTAGCTGCACGCTATAGCTTTGTCGTTTGTAAACACATGGCCATACTTTGTGACGTCTCTTTTCGAATGTGGATTATTTGGAATATTTTGAGCGAGGTCATATTTGAAACGATTTCTCTGTTTGAATTGGAAATGTACTCCGCCTTGACAGTTCCATTAAAACTACATTTGGAGGACTTACTAGCGTGAGGATATGTGGTTTTTGCGATATTGCTCACCGTGACGTTCAACACACTAACGTGCTGCTACGTTGTTGAAAACAAATAACGTTAGGCCAACGTTTGTCCTAGCCTTAACCTCGGCTACTAACTTATCGTTACGCTGTTTTCGAACGGTGAGTCAGTTCGAATTAGACTCGTACTAGACGAAGTCTCCTTAACCGAGTGTCATTTGCAAGCAATTTCCATCTTGCTATTTTGTGATACAAAGGAGACTTTTCAAATGTGATCTACAACTGTTTACATCTGTGCACTGACAATATATTGATACTGTTTCGGATCAAAGTAAAACCAGCGTGCTTAGCCAGAACAGTTTTCATGTGCTAGGGCCTCATGTTAGTTGCTTGACTTTTGCTGTAAGTTAACGTTAGACCTAACGTTAGTGGTTGGAAATGTCATCGCAGAGAGCTTGTTCTTTACGAGTGGAACTTAAACCAGACAGATTTCTTTACTGACGTTGAGGTTTTCTTACAAAAAGAATGTAGGATACCGCAATTTGGATAAGGTTTGTTGATGCAGTACTTTGTTATTAGGCCTGGTCATATTTGACAGTAGCCCCCGGCCATCGTTTCCATAGCATATATTCTATTCTTCGACTGAAAATCCCCTTGATGATTTTGGAGCTACATTTCTTTGAAATAGTGCACAGAATACGTGGGAGCAACGCTATCTCTCTGGAATATGAAAGATGAGTTTTAAGGTTAGTTAGTGCTCATCACTCATTTTACAACTGTATTTATATTATTACCCATCCAAGATAAAGGTCTATTACTGAGGTAAGAAATGCTGTATAATTTCTTCTTATCGGCGATGTACCAAAATCAAGCGGACGCACGATAGTTTGACACACTTTTAAAGCTAACGTTAGAGCCTATAGGCCTGTAAAACACCTTACTCAGCGTGAAACCACTTTAATTTCTCTGAAAAGGCCTGACATATCGTTTGTAGCCTAGAAGCTGATTATTTGTTTGGATGTGCAACATTGCTGTCAACCAAAATATATTATTTATAATTTGGACAGTTACTGAAAAAAATTACAGTTGAAGGCCCAGGCCTACCTAGCCTAGGCTATACAAACAAACTGTTTACTGTAGTGTTAGAGCTGTGTTTACAATCATGTTGATCAAAAAGTTGCTCTCCATACACCCTATGTCTCTACACTGGATTAGAACATGGGTAACTGACCAATCACAAGCCAGCATTCTCAAAAAGTATTTATGAATGTGCGTTCATGTTCAAGTGTAAATACGTGG
Organism: Holothuria leucospilota; assembly: GCA_029531755.1. NCBI lineage: Eukaryota > Metazoa > Echinodermata > Holothuroidea > Aspidochirotida > Holothuriidae > Holothuria > Holothuria leucospilota. The sequence goes on along the minus strand of CM055966.1, from coordinate 30,294,227 downwards.
AATGCCGCGTTGAACAAATAAGTTATTTTTGTTCAAGTGGAAATAATTGAGGCGTAGTACTTCTTCAGTCAACAACATTCCGAAATAACAAGTATTAATACTTTTGTAAGACATTCATTTGCCTGTTTGTTTTCAAAACGACTGAACAGTGATCAGCACTTCCGCCCCGATATATTGGCCTCACGGACTTCAATACATGGACAGAGGATTGCGCAATCAATACGGTCGCCACCGCTCGAACAAATTTTGGCTAACCAAGATGGCCGCCGGGATACTACCATTTGCCCAATTTGACGACGAATCTGCAACATTTCAGACAAAATATCAGTATGAATGGAAGAACGATATCACAGTTCTCCATTCTATTTGCTGAATTTGACCTGAGCTTGCATTCTTTCGAAAATATTACAAGTTTCTCACACAATTTGTCGATACCGAGCCACTTGAGCAAGTCCAAACTTTTACACACAAGACTATAGCAGGCAGCCATATTGGTAAGCCTATTCGTGTACGTACGGTGGAGACAATTTACGCATAGGACGTTAGTGCAATATGCTCTGTCCATGTATATAAGAAGTCCGTGATTGGCCTCTATGGGCAGTCAACGCGCCATTTTAAGTTTGGAATCTATGCTTGTAATATCTTTGAAGGATTCCTAAGAGTATTTATTGACTAGAGACCAAGGTCAAAATGGCGGAACGTCCGACCATGGAGGCCACAGAAGGTACGAATTTGCAGTGTCTCGACCAACCAGTCGTTTCTTCCTTGCGTATACTTTCTCTAACACTCGTGCTATTTATAGGGCTTGCCTGCGTGTGCTGTGCACAGAATGGGGCTGCCCGGCGTTTTCGTCTTACCGACAGAGGGCGCTCTCACATGGTTCCTTCTAGAGTCCCTTTATACGATATACTATATAGGAACCCTAGTTCTTACAAAGTTATTACAGACATAGATCACTCTATCCGGACAGTATATCATGTAAAAAAGTTTATATTATGCATGAGATTCAAGTCTCGAGGCGCGAATGTGTTGCAAAACGGAACAAAACGTAAGAATTTGATGCATAGATACCATTAAACTCCTATACCTACACTGTAAGACGCGCTGATTCTGCATAGAGGCTCAATTACCGGGTGGAAGTGTGGATTTGATATATGCGTCGTTCTATTCGGTGATCTGCGTACAAAACTAAGGACGCGTTACAGAAAATTACATTGTTAAAAGAGTTGACGTGTGTGCACATTAACAACGCGTTCTATACGCGCATAATACATTTCTCTGTGTATTGTCCGGAATACTATTGACTAACACTACTGCGCTCTTGGAAAACGAACGCTTTGGTTGCTTTTCCGTTGTTAGCGCGTAAGAATTTAAAGTGCGAATTTGAAGTGCGCTAGTGAAGATACCATAGAAACAGACCAATCAGTAGGTCTTTGAACTTCAAACCAGTCACTGTGCGTTCATATTTAAAAGTACTTATGTAGAAAGCCTGGAAGAAGAGAAAAGTGTTCCATTTAAGTAGAATTTATTGAGGGATGATGCTTCCTAGTACAACTACCGGGCTATATCCAAGCGACCTATCTTTGACTCAGTGAGTTGGCTACTAGGCCGCTACTGATAGGTCCATATAAGGGACGTAGTCTTCTTTTCTTCTGAGTATGTTAACACTCCTGATAAATATCCCTCCTATATATACCTGCCCAGAAACAATGCTTTGCGGCGTACTAAAACCGAGGAGCTCTTTAATATTCAAGTTCAACTGCAACTTATGAGAGAGTACGTAGGCCTAGACGTAATAAGCGATTTTTTTTTGTTTACAAACTTCGCGGTAGCGCTTACGTTTCGCGCAACTGGTAGGAACCATATGAGAGCGCCCTCTGTTAAATTTTACTCGGCTGGGCAGCCCCATTAACCTCAACATACGCCGTATCGCGTCTCATAATCATACAGAAATATAGGCGCTTTTGAAATACAGCGCTTTAGTGCGCGCACAAACTTTATCAAGTTATCTGCAGCGCGTCGACGCGCTGTACATAGCCAGTTATATGCAGCGCGTCGACGCGCTTTACATTAGCTTGTTATGTGTAGCGCGTCGACGCGCTGTAGCAGGATAATGTTTGTGCGTGCACACTCGCGCGTCCTTAACAAAACAAAAATACGCGTGTCTATGAAAACTGAAGAACGCGCTCACGAGCGCGCTCTGTTTTGCTACTTATAGAGGGATTTCATGTGACGTCACGCGCAATGACTGAAGGGCAAAACACACACGCAGTGAGCGATTTTACAGCTCACGCGCACGGCATAACTATGGAGGGATTTCAGTCACGTGACTTTAACCAACTAGACGCAATTTTGAAGGGCAAGATCGTGCGTCTCATTTGTTTTGACGGGCATGCGTCCATTGTGTCACAGTAGTATCTACGGTTATGCCGTGCGCGTGAGCTGTAAGTTCGCTTAGCTGCGTGTGTGTTTTGCCCTTCAGTGCCTGGGAATCCATTGCGCGTGACGTCACATGAAATCCCTCTATAGATACTTCTGTGACACAATGGACCAAAACCAAAGAGACGCGCTATCTTGCCCTTCAAAATTGCGTCTAGTTGGTTAAAGTCACGTGACAGAAATCCCTCTATAGCCTACATACAAGTCATAGCAATAGTTGCGTTTGCGTTCAAATTTGCTCGGCGTATAGTTTACAAGCAGTTGTCTACTCAGTCAGTGTGAAATTCTGTATGTTTGGCGTTTTAGATATTTAGCCTAGGATTTGTAGTTCAAGGAGACACGCAAAGGTAAGTGCCTATTATCTATTCCAGTGTATATTATCCATGATAGACGACTAAAGCTTTCATTCGTTATCGTCGGTTAGGGTTTCGTATTAAATCCTGTTGCTATGGTAACGTTTTGTTATCTAAGCGTTACATTTGCGCTGTATGCGTTAGTAATGTGTCAAACATAGACAGAAGTTGACGTTAAGGATTGCAGTCTATGCGTGAGCGAGTCGGCTCAGTAGGCAACTCAGTATCTCTTACCTTCGCTTTGCGACTCTGAAAGTTGAAATTAAATCTCAGATATAGGCGACATGCCACTATTTTGCAGCTCTCCAACTATTACATAATCAAACTAAAGGTAAAATAGTGCTCCTACAGCAACAAAAGTACTGCTGTTCATTTACTCTTCGGGAATTGCGAGGGAGAATATACCTCTTCTTAAGTTACGAAAAGCACTAAAATGTTGTCGCCATGTTTCGCCCACTAGATGCGCACAGCGCAACGACTGGTCGTCGGAGACTGAACCATTTTGTACCTTGCTCTTGCTTTCAAATTGGCCAAAATTTTGTACAGGGCATGTATTAGACCTTGGTCTCTAGCCAATAAATACTCTTAGAAGGGTTCCAAAGATATTATAAGCATAGATTCCAAACTCCTATACCTACACTGTTACGCTCAGTGACTCCTCATGGAGACGCATATATCGGGGCGGAAGTGTCAATTTGACATACGCGTCGTTCTATTCCGTGATCTGCTTACAAAAATAAGAACGCGTCACAGAAAATTTCATTGTTAAAAGAGTTTAGCGTGCGTGCACATTTACAACGCGTTCTATACGCGCAGAATACATTTCTCTGTGTATTAAACGGAATACTTGACGCACAGTTCTGCGCGCTCTGGAAACAAACGCGCTAGTTGCTTTCCCGTTATGACCGCTTAAGTAGTTGAACGCGCATATAAAATTGCGTCACTTGGAGATACCATAGAAACTGACCAATGAATGTCTATGAACTTGAAAAACCAGTCATTGTGCGTTCATGTTCAAGTGTAAATACGTAGATGTCGCGTTGAAGAACTAAGTTATTCTTGTTTAAGTGGAATTTATTGAGGGGTAGTACTTCTCCAGTTAACAACATTCTGAAATAACAAGTATTAATACTTTTGTAAGACATTCATTTGCCTGTTTGAGTCAAAACGACTGAGCAGTGATCAGCACTTCCGCCCCGATGTATTGGCCTCCATGGGGAGTCAACGCGCCATTTTAAGTTTGGCCGCTTGTAATATCTTTGAAGGGTTCAGCTCAGCGTAACATGACGTGCCAATGAGATCCCTTCAATTTTTTTCCACTTTTGGTGTGTACCTACCAGATAATTTCAAAATATGAGGCTTTTAATGGGATGTGCTTAGCGCCCACCTTTACATTCATGGGAAATTGGCTAATCGTTTCAATGATTTATTTTACATTAGATTTCACGATTTTCTACCGACAATACCAGAAGTGCATGAACCTAAAATTTGCGTTTTTTTTTCATATTGGTGTGATGAGGTATAACTGCATTTTTTTTTTTTCAAAGTTGATCTAAGAACCCCTGTATCACAACTCCAACCTCCCCCCCCCCCCCCCACCTTCAATGGTACAGTTTTACAGACATAGACTCTTAACAGACAGAAAATTTCTGCAATACAAGTTTCGCCCACAATTGTGGTGAAGAGTTTCGCTTGTTTGCACTACTTGTACTTCTTGACTCAGTGACATTTTGTTTAATGTTACAAAGGTAGTTTACCAGCTATTCATGAGGTTTTTAGTCAAAAGGGTCATTGTTCACAAGGGTCGTTCTTCATATCGTGCTCTTCTACACAAATAAGGTTCAGTGTTCACATGGTTCGTTATTCGTATAAAAGAAAGACGAAAATGGGATTATTATTCATAAGGGTTAACTTACTATTCAGAATGCCAAAACAGTGTTCGCTGCTCACAATGGAATATAAGCTATTCCTAATAGCAAAAAAGTTCGATATTCATAATTGCAAAAACTGTTCGATGATATTCATAATAGGAGAAAAGGTTCAGTATTCATAAAGGAAAGAGGGGTTCGCCTTTCATAATGAGAGAAAAAGATTAAAAGGCATAATGGCAAAAAGAGTTCGCCATCCATAATGGGAAAAAAGTTCATTACTCAATAGAAAAAGAGTTTCATATCCATATAAGGAAAGAAGTCGCTGTTCACAATGGAAATAGTCCATTTTAGCCTATCAAATGGAAGAAATTTCTCTATGCTGGAATCTATACACCTTAGAAACCCTTGATCCCTGACCCTTGTCTGTTACGAATAATGAGCCATATATACTTTATTTTGAAGACCAAACCCTTTTTATTATGAATAACGAACGCTTTCCCTCATTATGAATATTGAACCATTTTGCCATTGTGAGTACCAAACCCATTTTTCCCTTGTATAAAAAGCGAATCCTTTTTCTATTGTGAAAAATGAACCTTATGAATACCGAACCCTTTCTTTCATTATGTATGACGAACCTTATGATAAGTGACCCTTATGACAATAGAACCAACCTTATGAAAAGTGACCCAATTACCACTAAAAAACCTTTTGAATATCAAGTTGTCCCCGTTGCAGTTACTAGTTTCATGCTAGCCGCGACTTTCACAGATCGTATGAACCAGCTTGGGTTACGCCATGATGCAGGTGATGGTTATTCATAACCATCTCTTCGACACTTTGGGTGCCTTCCTTTCAACAGCATTTATCATCTCCTCCCAATGGGCAGTGATTTTCTGCTTCCTTTCCTCTTCCGACAAGTGTAAGGATAAGTGTCCTCTGCAGTGCGTCGCCAGTAAAGAGTGTTTAGAACAGAGCGGAGTCTTTCCCTCGCCGTGTTGATAATGCTGACGTTTCCCAAGGCGGAATGGTTTGATTGGTTGACGCGGCATCCACTGGGTTAGGAGGAGAGAGCGATCTCTGCGTAATGATAAGATTGTGATACAGTTTAGACTGTAACTTTCTGATGTCGCTTTTTTGTAGTTGTTGTAAATGTAGTTGTATAGTATTGCTTAAATTTGATGGTGTTGTTTTCGCTTTGTCGTTAATGTAGTAGTTGTTGTCGTTGTTGGCTGTCGTCGTCGTCGTCGTAGTCGCCGTCATCGTTGTTGTGATTGTTTTTGTTGCCGTTATAACAGTCACTTTTACATTTTTTCACCTCTTAACCATTCCCCAGCAATCTTGTCTATCATTCAATGAATGGTCCTCTCTTAACAAAAACTCGTTCAGTAATTGTTTACTCTAAAGGTAAAGGCCTATTCGAACTTCTATAAAGCTATGAAAGATGAACACTGTTCTATTTAAGCCAATTTCCGTGATTGACCAGAAAGAGCAAGGGTTTACCATCATAAGCGTATGAGGAGGGGGAAGGGGGGCTTATGCCATCCAATTTGGGCAAAAATAGTGGATCCATTCGGGCAATGAGACGTCCAAGAATAAAAATTATGAACATTTGCAACAGACAAGCGGTATCAAAATTCGGGCAACTTGGTCCAACTAAATTCGGGCAAAAATTATCCCTGACCCCCCAGAAACATTGCCCCCCGTACGCCTATGTTTACCACACATGGTTTTTATGGCTTTAGAGTGAGTGGAAATTTGGAAGTATAAACGGCCTCAAAAGTCCTTCAAAAAAGGACATATATATATATATATATATATATATATATAGGTAAATGAGAAGCTTGGATAACAGGGTGTCTTTTTATCTTTGTGTGTTCAGTTGCTGTTCTAGTTTTATCATTTTAAAGTTATATATATATATATATATATATATATATATACATATATATATATATATATATATATATATATATATATATATATATATATAGTTAGAGAGACGTAGCGACTTTATATGAATGAGTCAAATCAACGCTGTATTAAATAGTCGCATAGATAGAGACCTTAGGCCACTTTTCCTCTAACAAAGCACTTGCCTTATACTGAAAGAGGATATTAATATGTGAATGGAAAACTTAGCCTCAAGCAGGATTCGAACCAGCGACCTCCCGCATACAAGGCGGATGCTCTGACCACTGAGCCATTGAGGCCTATGTGGTAGAACCAGCGGCGTAGCTACGGGGGGTGGGTGGGTGGGGGGCCTAGGCCCCCCCCAGATATTTGTCAGGCCCCCCTAGATTTTTTGTGTTCTAATAAAATGTGTAAGAACTAAGAAAAAAATAAATGTATGAACGGAAATAAACTTTGAAGTATTTCCTTCAAAAAGTAAATAAATAGATAAAATGTGTAAGAATTAGGAAAAAGTAAATGTGTGAAAACACATTTTGCGCACGTATGAAATCAACTTATAACTTTAAAATGCCTGCTTCCACTAAATTAGTTATATAATCTGCACTGTCGTTTAATTCGCATATAATTCACTTGGACGATGAAACGAACGTCCCGACGACAAATTCGGATGCGACATTGTCAGGTTTAGACCCTTTGGCTTTTCGGATGGCTGGTTGATTTACTGAAAACATGTCAACTATATACACTGATAACCATTCTCACACGACCATTTCAATACGGTATCATACACAAAATATGCCGTACGGTAAGGTACTGCGTTCGAATAATTCTTCTATCCTTAACAAGTGTGTCGTGTCTCTCTCCTTGCCCATGACAAGTGCACTGTAGAGAGAAAGATTTTTTTTGACGACAAGTCCTCTTTTTAATGGTTTGCACTGGCGTCACGGTCCGGACGGATTTGTAAAATTGCCAACAGGGTCCGGATTTCATGTGTTTCCCACATGATCCCTACTTCTGCTTTGCGGGTGAAATAGTTTGAAAGATTTACTGGTGGTATTATTGGTCTGACCAAGTAATATACCGATGACTTGAGTCCGTGAACAAATACAGCACAATTTTGCATCTAGACACCATTGAAAACCGGAAAAAATTTCCAAAGGGAAGGGGACACTCCTACATCAAGACAGTGATCCGTGTCCTCCCTGCTAGAAAATACATATGGTAACCCTAGGTTGGAGACAAATGGTATGATCTAGGGGATATGTAATTGAGTAGTGGACATGTAGCCTATGGATAGGGTGATAGACAAATGTAACAGAGATATACCAGAAGGTGCCTATGAGAGAATTGCAGGCAGAATAAATGAAAAGGGATGCATAATTCAGTATGATTCTTGTATTATCGGGGGGGGGCGGACAATTACCCCAGAAATTTTCAAAGTGCACCGTTCCCAACTATGGGAATATACAGAGAAAACGCAGTAAAAATATAAGAAATAGCTGTGATCGTAATGATAGAACTTAAACAATTGCAAATAGGCAGATCAATATTTTCATGCCTATATCTGTGCACATGTCACCAATCATTTACAGCTCTATTAGGATGTATTTCTAGCCTACTTTTCTAAAAATTCTCGCGCTACGCGCGATTATGCAAAGCTACAATGTTGCTGTTGTTGCTATAGGTAGCTTCAATCATCAATGGCTTGAAAGGTTTTTAAACCGCGCCAGTTCAGTCATAGAAACATTTTATAACCAATAACACCCCTCCCCTCCCTCAAACCCTCCTCCACAACGGAGTTCAATGGCTGAGGTTCACGCTTCACATATTATCGACCACGTTCTCAAAAATTACTTTTGTAGCACTTAGTCACAACTACTTTTCGTTTCCTTTCAAAGCTGAAATCCCTCAAATATTGCACCATTTGCTATCAATCTATACATCCTCCTTAAATTACAAATTTTCGCCAAGGGGGAGAGAGACATCCGTTCCCTTTAGTCCCCTCCCCTTGGTCACAGATCAGTAATGCCGACCTTTTGCCCCCTAGCAAAAAAGTATATGTGCGGCCTTGTGTATTACCATTTTTCATGGACTGATTTTATCCATTATTTGAAAAATGGCAGACATGAGATTCGACTTTCAAGGCTGGGTACATGCAGCTTAAAACACGTGGGAAGTGCCGTTTCCGGCCATCTGGAGGGTTTGTAAAGCCAAAAATTTTCTTACACGCTCCGCGCCAACCGATGGTGGCGCTCCGCTTAGATAGTCTTGACAAGCCTGACCCTCGGCGGTGCCGGCCCCCCCCCATTTGTTATCTAGGCCCCCCTAAAAATTTCATCCTAGCTACGCCCCTGGCTAGAACGCGGTCAACTAAGCTTAAATACTGTCGAGTCAAGCTTTCCATTGTTACGTCATAGGAACGCCTCCCATGTATGCGGGAGGTCGCTGGTTCGAATCCTGCTTGATGCTAAATTTTCCATTCACATATTAATATCCTCTTTCAGTATAAGGCAAGTGCTTTGTTAGAGGAAAAATGGCCTAAGGTCTCTATGCGACTATTTAAAGCGTACCTAAAGTCTGAAAATTCAAAAATATATATTACAGAGCATGAAAACTGAATTCCAATGGTCCAATTCCCATCTTCACAGGACTTTCTTAAGCTGAGATATAAAATGTTGAAGTTTATTCACTCGATTTAAAAAGGTAGATTGCGCAATATTTTGTGATGTCATTGTTGTACTACTCAAATTACAATCTTTGTATTTCTTTGTTTTTCTGAAAGCCACCGCACCTTGTGCCAAAATGTAATCGCGTTCTTACTGCTTTGGGGTGACTTGACTGTATAAGCCCTCTCTGTACAGCATGTCATGCAAGAAAACAGGAAGTGGTCAAGGTCATATAAACATTTTTAATTTTAAAAGAAAACAAAGCATTTAATGTGAGTTGTACAACAAGAATGTCAAAAATTATTGCACAATGAACTGTTTGGATTTAAGTGAATAAATTTTAACATTTAATATCTCAGCAATGGAATAAACATATATATAATATATGTATATACATATATATATATATATATATATATATATTTATAATTTACTTTTGATTTTAACTTTAATTCTGTTACCTTTCTTGACTTGACTATTAGTCGAACCGGGGAAGGGCTTTTAAGTACAGATTTATTTGTGAAACCCACTTTTAAGAATCTTTACCTACAATATGGTTCTTACCATAGTAAGTCCACTCTTGATAATTTAGCCTATGGCCAGGCTCTTAGGATCAAAGCCATCTGTACTGATGAGAGGGACCTAAATAGGAATCTTGATAATCTCCAACAAAATTTAGTTGAACGTGGTTATCCCGCTTCCAAAGTTAGAAGTAAAATAAGTAAAGCTAAGAATGTCCCCCGTGACAAACTGCTTCATCCTAGAACAGAGATGAAAAAGCAAAGGCAGATTGTTGCTCCTTTTGTTGCCACTCGTAACCCACGTCTGCCTCCTTTGGCTCAAATTATTAAAAAGCATTTCTCTATTTTGCAGATGTCTGATACTTTCCGTGACAAGCTCCCAGGTCCCCCCGCCGTGATTTTTAGACAGCCCCCCAACCTGAGGTCCCTGCTAGTCAGAGCAAAGTTACCTAATCATTCAGAAGGTGAGATTAAGGGGTGCTTCAAGACACATTCCGCTCGGTGTGTCACTTGTACTTCGCTTAAAGAAACCAAATGGGTTCGTAGCTTCTCTACCGGCCAAAAATTCAATATATTCCATTCCATCACCTGCTGTACTCAAGGCGTGGTGTATTTAGTTAACTGCCTGGATTGTAAAAAGCAGTACGTGGGTGAGACAGGAGGGGAGCTTAGGATCAGACACCGTGGTCATAGGCAAGAATTTCGAAAAGCGAATACACCATAGGGCAAACATTTTCAAAGCTGTAGCAATTTCGAGCTTATAGGTGTCGAAAAGGTCCATAACAATAGTAAGACAACCCGGGAAGCAGTAGAGTTAAAATGGATTTATCGGCTTAATAGTTTTACACCAGTAGGCTTGAATGTAAAAGACGCGACGTGTAGCTTTTAGACTTTCTCCAGCTGTCCTTCTTTGCCGTTCTTTTCCGATTTTTCTATCAGTTTGCTCTAGTACGTGATCAAGGAAAGTATACCTTTCCGAAACGTTGTACATTTTTACACTTTTAACCTTTCTAACGTTATACCAGTTTTATCACCAAGTTTGCCTGAAGATTTGATAATCCACTTTCTCTGTTCGAGTTTTATTAAACTTTTATGGATTATTTTATATTTCGAGTGTCTGGTGTCTTCTGTTTTTCTTCTTTTTCATCTTTATATATATATATATATATATATATATATATATATATATATATATATATATATATATATATATATATATATATATAGTTATGCTTGTGTCAGTCTTGTCATTCAGTCTTGGAATCTACTCTGAGCTGCACTGATGAGATCTAACAAGATCGAAACAGTTCTGTCTGCAGATTGGGTATATATATACATATATATATATATATATATATATATATATATATATATATATATATATATATATATATATATATATATATATATATATATAGGCAGTGAGCGCCTGATGTTGTTGCTGACCCGACTACGATCAGGCAGTCTGTCCTCATCGTGACCAAATCGTGCATATGGAACATGGTTGATACTCGTCGCGGAGTCCGGGGGATTTCTGTTGTAATCCAGTCGGATCGTTTCAGCAAGCGGCTATCACCAACCGGACTGCGAGCCCTTTGGAATCAAAACTGGTTGCAGAAAGTAAAAATGGCCGCCTTCATATGGATGCGGTAATATACATGAGTGGATCGTGTCGCAGCTGGGTCTGCGCGGTGTGCGGTAAACCAACCATCCAACTGTGATGGACATCTTCACGACGGTAACCACGAATCCTCCAACCATCCTCGACGAGAAGTCGAGGTGAGATGCGTCGGGTTACAACCGGATCGGTGCACAGTGTGCGCTAGCCTTACCTTGAACAAAGAAGAAACTAATATGGCCTATGTCATGAAGAACAATTATTTCTGCATTTGCCATTCACACAAGGTGCAAGTTTCTTAACTTGAGACCGGTAGTGGCGCCATGTGGGGGCAAGGGGCCACGGCCCCCCGTCGGGGAACTTTTACAGTTTCGTCGGGGAGTCTTTGTCGATACGATAATATATTCAGTCCCTGACGGCGACTTAGTCGCCCCGACAGTTTACCTGTTTTTGCTCTCAAGAGGACAATTTCTCTAATAAAGCCCGAAAATTTTCGGCGCGTTGCCCACGCTGTAGAGTCATTCGAGTTTCTTCAATAGTTCCACTCCACATAGCTAGATACCACAAGTCCTTTCCATGTTACCAGGTAACATGTAGGGAGAGTACACAGTTTATGTAGAAGGTCATAAATTTCATCCCATATCGCAAAGCCTAGTTGCTGCTCTATTGTGTGTCAAGCGGTACAATCAGTTGGTGAGCGACTCACGGAAGAAAGTTTGGCTATCATCGGGTAGTCCAGGTGGTTTCGATACAATGTATGTTATCCCCGATGCGGAATACATCCCCTACAATTTTTCTTTTTCTTTTCTTTTTTTCTTTTTTTGTTCTTAATGATTACATAATGTTTTTTCTGTAAGCCTACCAAAAATTTTCGCGCGCTTCGCGCGCTTTGTAATTGCACGACTCACATTCAAAAGAACACTATCAGTGCGCAACTCGGCTCTTGAAGTATTAAGTCACGTAAGTGATATTGTGCAAACATGTCCTGCAACAGCATGGGATAGTTAGGCTCCTTCATATCCCCTCTCCGCCACTCCTCGACAAAGAGGCTGTCTAAACTTGGGGTCGCTGGCATGGCCCGGCTTCCTGAAGGGAAAATTCTTTCGCCAACCATGGTCGGTTTACTTATTTTGATTTTCAAAAGGGTCATTTATGAGATAAAATCCAAAATTTTCGGTACGCTTTGCCCACTCTTCTTCAGTTCCGTTATTTATACCTAAATAGCCTAAATATAGTACAAGTTCTTTCCACCTTTTCAAGTAACTAAACAAATAGAATACATGGATTTATGTAAATATAGGGAATTTCAGCTCATTTCGCGCAACATAGTAAATGTTCTCTTGTGTCTGTGGTGCGGTACGGCTAGTGGCTCGAGGAGGGAAGTACAATGTAAGTAATACCCGATAGGGCCCAACTGCCCGGACAATTGACCTATATAAGCTTAAAATAAGTACATATCCTTTTTAGTGTAGGCTTACCCAAAAAATTTCGAGCGCTATGCAATTTTACAGTTTAGATTCCGGGAAATACATTAAATCAGCGCGGAACTATGTTCCGCTAGTATATACAAATTTATGCAATAGATGCCCCGCAATGGCATGGTATAATACATACGTTTTCTTCAAATCCCCCTCACCAATCTTTCGACGGCATCGGGGCTGTCGGGGCTTCAGATCGCTGTCCCCCTCCCGGGGGAGTCTGGCCCCCGTCGGGCAAATTCTGGCGTCACCCCTGCTTGACACCATTTATTTGACTTTCTTAACAGACTGAGTTAAGAGTTTCCACGTTAGTGCAGGTTAGATTTGTTCCACGTTTACACGTTGTATGTCCATACAGAGATAACAGAATGGAGTAACATAATTTACGTTTATCTCTGCTGTTTTCATTGCATTCTATATATAACTCAAAGTTTTATGGACCATGAGTTCGACCTTCATAATATACACTAGCACAGCGGTCCCCAAACTTTTTTGCTTGGTGGCCCCAACTTTCTACTCCGGAATCTTGGTGGCCCTCAAATTGACGGGTCAGTGAGAGGAGTTTGATTTGACTTGGTTATGCAGTGTTAATAAAGCAGATCACTGGTTCTTAGATTAGAATCACTTCCATTACTTATTTTTAATGAGAAGTTTGGCAATTATTTTTCGATACCCTCTGAAATATTTTCGCGACCCTCAAAAGGGTTGCGACCCCTAGTTTGCCGACCCCTGCACTAGCAGAAACTGATAGCTTGCATTATAGCCTTATACTTGCTTATTGTCGTTGTTGCCGACTCTTTGCATCAACTAACAGGGAAGGATCCAGGTGGCTGACGCCCCGCCTCTGTGAAATTTTATTGCAATACAGACCCCCTCCAAACGATGTTCCGAAATTTTGGCATGTGGCCATATTTCCCCATGCCACCGCCCCTCGCCAACCCACTTTGCAAACTTTTGGATCCCTTACTAGTTACTACCAAGCGAACTCATCTTTTTAATGTTTGAATAAGTATCACACTGTCAGACTGTGTCAAGCTGCAGTCCTGCCCTTTACACTAAGTTGCAGGTGGTTTGTCTTATCACTTCATCCTCCAACTTGTCGACTTGCACAACTCCATTATCGTTGCACCATTCGTGACATTGATAAAATGGGGTATCGCCATAGTGACGTATTCCTATATATATACAGGTATATGTGAATAATCATAGAAGTACAATGTAAAAAATGTCTGCAGACATTTGTAGGATTACAGAACGAAAAATAAAGAAATACATAGAGGAAACGGAAAAAGTGCTGTCAATTTGTTGCAACAAATTGACAGCACTTTTTCCGTTTTCTTTATGTATTTCTTTGTTTTTTTTTGTTCTGTAAATCTACAGAAAATTTTTACAGTGTATATAATATGAATATTTAGTAATATGTACATGTATATGCATTAATAGATTAATTTCAGGTAGGCTTGGCGTACACACTCGGTAAATTACGAGTGCAGCCAATGTACAGGTAGAGTGCAGGAGTAATACACGTCCGCCAGGCTGGCAACTTACATTGACTCGTGAAACGTTTAAGCATGACGAATGCAAAATGTTTCTTATCATCAGTCAGAGTTATGATGAATGCCAGTAATGCAGCTTATCTCCCACTCAGATGATAAGCTCAGACCCAAACGAGATACGGCTAAAAAGCCACATGACCTTACGAGTAGCCCAAAGACTTGCCCGCTTGGCGGAAGTTCATCACCCCTGCACCGATATTGGCTGCACTCGTTAGTGTATGTACGTCAAAAGAGGTACATATTATACACACACACACACACACACACATATATATATATATATATATATATATATATATATATATATATATATATATATATATATATATATATATATATATATATATATATATATATATATTATGAGATAAAATAAGTAAAAGTTCCACGTATACTCTTAGAGATGAAAGAGTAGATGAAAATTCGAAGACATGAATAAAAAATGGACAACGTTAACGTTTGTTAACGTTAACAAAAACAGTACTCTGTTTTGTCCATTTTTTACTTATGTCTTCGGATTTTCATCTACTTTTATATGAATATCTATATATATATATATATATGTGTGTGTGGATATACATATATATATAAGTATACATATATATATACATATATATATATATATATATATATATATATATAGAGAGCTTTTCAAGTACGTAGAAACAGGCACTGGCAAACTGAAGAATCCCAAACAAAACCATGACGGGTCACAAACACAAATGCTGAACAAACTATACATACCGTGCAACAGGGAACAAAAGAGTCTTTGTTACTACTGAACTCTAGTAACTGCCACTGCAGCCAACCCCAAAACAACTCCCCACAACCACATACCACCCAAACAAATTCCGCCCACACGCCCAAAGGAAACACCACGCCCGAAGGCAACTCTACACTCCACGGCAACAACACGCCCGAAGGCAACACTACGCCCGAAGGCAATACTACGCCCGAAGGCAACACTACGCCCGAAGGCAACACTACGCCCGAAGGCAACACTACGCCCAAAGGCAACACTACGCCCAAAGGCAACACTACGCCCAAAGGCAACAGCACTTAAAAAGCACCGGGGCAAATACAGGTGCACCTTGCCCAAGGGTGCCCCGGAGGCAGTTATGGCAAAGGGTAACCTCATTTTCCCCACGCTTTAACAAGCTCCACAACCGGATGCAGTTTAACGTCCTACCCAGGTATATATATATATATATATATATATATATATATATATATATATATATATATATATATATATATATATATATATATATATATATATATATATATATATATATATACATGTATAGACACCTGCTATGAACGTAACCCAAAGACAGTCGTGTCATAGTGCAATCAAGAACTACCTTTTAAACATCTTTAACATAGTTCGTGATGTATACAAAAGTCTCCTACAGTTTGACTTTGTGGAAATTCATTGGGAAAAAATTACAGATATAAGGCTTTATGAATGAAAGTAAAATGCTCTACATGAAGTAATATCGGTCGATTCCTATGAGGAATGATCGTTGCCATCCACCCCCAGTCTTGCCTATAGCCTCCCCATGCTAGCTGTTTGGCAAGTAATTTCTCAGTTAGTGAGCCACTCACCTGCTTTGCATATTCATGATCTGGTATATATCGTCATCAGACAGTGACAGACATATCTCCAGAACCGCCGATACCTCATTGGAATGCATATCATGAAACTGTAGAATAACGTAGACGTTAAAGTTTAATGCCGATTAATACTTCAGTACAGCGCTAAAGCTTTATACACTGTTTAACTCTGAGCAGTGTCCGTGATTGGCCTGGAAGGGCAAGGGATGACCATATATGGTTCTGATAGGTATAATTTGAATCTTAAATTATTACTGTCTTACGCCCTTCCATACAAACTTCTAAAAAGTGGGTGCATACACACTTAAAGGAACCCAGCTGTAACGTGACAATACTGAGGGCAGTATGGTCGTTTTACTTTCAAACGTACTTGTAAAGTAAAAAAGTATATGACAGTATGATGGCAACAGTAAGACCTCCGTAAAACGCAGGCTCTCAAATCGCTACACGTTCAATATTCTTTCGTGGAACCTTGTTTGAAAATAAGAGGCATACTGAAGTCTATTGAACTTTCCGTAATGCTCGAAAGTAGTGAGGCTATTTATATGTATATGCCTCTCCTAAGTTACTGAGCAACTGAAACAAACCCAAACTGTCGCTTTTGAGACTTGTTAGAGCCGGTTTGGAATATAGAAAGTATTTTTATGAGTCTATCTAGGCATGGGGACATGAGTTGGCCACTTAAACAAAGTTTCACTGAAAACATAGAAAACTAAAGAATTATACTGGGGTATCATGAATCAATCACTTAACGAACTTTGTGAAAATAAAAATGTAAATGAATTTACTAAAATGAATAAAACTTTGCAGTAATATTTTCTAATGTGTCTTCCTCATTTTGCTATATTTTGGTGTTGTCGGGATTGAGTAATCCATAGAAAATTAATTCTGAAATGTAGGTGGCAGTACACGACTCACTGTTTATGAGGGAACCTTGAGTCAGTCACTACAAAAAAGGAGCAAATAAAATATTATTAAGTACCAGCTTTAAGAATGATAATGTAAATAAATAAAGGGAACGTTGTCTTTTCTATCAAAATTTTTTTGCTGAAGGCTTCATCAAAGACACTCTGGTCACCATTTTTGGTAACGTTGCGGATTTCTAGTGCATTCTTTTGCCGAAAATTGAAATTTGGCTGTGAGTAATGCTTTTGCTTTGAACATGGAAAATGATAAGGTAAGTAATTGTTTTTGATGTTGTTTGAAGAATATGCATTACAGGTCATGCTTACGTTGAATCACATCACGCCTACATGCTGTACTGGCGTTAAGAATGCAGTGATTGACTCATGCTACTGACCGACTCTTGATTACCTACTAGGCCTATATGTAATTTTAACTTGTCCCTTATTCTCAGAAGCATGTTTTATCTTAGTCCTTCATGCATGCATGCCTTAGGTTCACAGTACTTTGAGTCGGTCATCCAATCAGTATAGAAGCACACTGTGGCGGATCCAGAGGGGGTGCCGTGGGTGCACGTGCACCCCCAAACATCCAAGACTAAAATTTTCAAGTACTAAGGTGAACCATGCCTGTAATATCTCACTGTTGCTCTCCTCGTCACTGTTTTGATAGAAACTTAGTACACCACATTGAAAACACCAAATCCTTCAGATGAACGACAATATCCCACAATGGGTGAATCTAGTGCACCCCCAAACAAAATTCCTTGATCCGTCTCAGGCACATAAGTGATGTCAGAATATATTCGATTAAATGATATCTTCACAATGAAAAGAAATGATAAAATGATAGAATGGGACCATTGATTTGCAGAAATTTTTATAATAATGCTTGAGGACATTTGGAGAATGTCTAAAGTCACCCTTTGGTAATACTGGATGTAGGCTCTAGACCAGGTAAAAAGGCCTAGTAGTAAATGATTATCTTTGGTTTTGAGCTGCTGTCATGTCGTGCTGGAGTTCCTTGATTAGGAGATGTTTGTTTAGAGGTCAAAGCACGCCTATCACTCATTTTGTATGCAGAGACCGATTCAAAGTAGGCTACATTCACAAATTATATTTCAAGGCTAGGCCGTAGTTGTAAACTGTACAAAATACAAAGAGGCCCCATAAAGACTTGAGGGGGGTGGGGGTGAACATATAACAAACTTTCCAGGAGAGACAAAAAAGAACCTTATCGACCCCAAAAACGTGTCTGTGAAAAGAAAATGAAATTAATGCACTGCATTTCATAGACTGTAGGCCTATAATTAATAACACTGTAACAACAAGTAGTTTTATTCTGAGGTAATATTGCTTACTTGGTAATAGTATGTACGTGGAAAATAATGTCCGTTCAATGCCACTTGTATGCACCATCCCATTTACCTTCAGGAAGCACAAACTTGCAGTATCCTTTCTGATGTTATAGAGATCTGAAGGAAGCTTTCCGTTAGGCAACTTGTAGGAAGAACCCTACGCGGGTTTTCAAACGATTCGTTGGTTATACTATACGTCATAACAGATGACGTAACAATGGTGTAACGTTTGAGGACACCGTTGCAAGCATATAAAGTAAAACTCTGTATTTGATATCTGATATTAATTTAAGAAATTAATCCCAGAAGGAAATAGCTTCAGTTATTAGGTCTATTCTTGTTCAAGTTTGTTCAGCCTTGCTTTATTGCATCTTCTCTATGGACTACTTTCCATGCAACTACTATATTGACGGGCCACCCATGTTATTCACACAGAAAACAGAAGAGTGATTTGAAATCTTCGTGAAGGGACTGCTTGTATGGCGCACTCACTGAGCTATATAACTGGAGGACGCACGTCAATGCGGAATACGCGACGAAACTGAAGCCGACCTGGAGGGTCACGTGATGTAGGTTAGCTTACTCAAGTCGATTCCATTGCCCTAGAAACACGCAGCTGCAAGTGAAAATAATATAACGCAGAATCATTGATGTACACGCTAAAGCAATCCTTTGTTACTCATTACGTCTCTAGTGATTTTGTTGTAATTACTTAGGAGGACACCTGTACACTCCTATTCATGATTGTGTAATCAAAAGACTGATTTTTTTTTTTTACAAACTTTTCTTGTTTTAGGAGTGATCCTGCTATTTGAGGTACAGCGTGTGTGACCCCATTTCGTTGGTGCGTCGAGACGCGATGACTGCGTAACATTCGCGATAGCACCGTCACTGAACAGTACACAGAGTAGGCGCGCTTGTTACTGACTGTCCATACCTGTTCACATATAATCTGTAAAACGCGTCGAACGCGTCCTCTTGACAAAAAGGCGCACGAAGGGAAAGTAACACGCGCGCACAAATGCACGCGTGTATTTTGGCCAATGATGTGCCTCAAAGCTTCCTACACGGTAAGCGTTTGGTGCTCTGTATGTTATACGGCTATTGTGATGTATGGCTTTTCAGGAAGTTGCTGAGGCAACTTTACCTCGGCGCAGTGGCGTGCATGCTAACGCGTGGTAGCCTGCAAATTAGCGTCCAAGAGGCTGAAGAGACGCTAAGGCCAACTACGGCGCGTTAGCCGTACATCATTGCATAAGTGTTTTCACTTCTAGGTACGCGTTTCTACGGCGGTGGCGACTTGAGTAAGCTAACCTACATCACGTGACCCTCCATGATGGCTTCAAAACATTACTGTGGAATGATCCTTCCTAGCATATAGTTCAGTGGGCGCACTTTGTGTGACGTCATAGTAATTAAACTGATTATCGGAGTCAGAACTGCCTTAGTTTCCCATCACATGCATTGCGCTCTTTACCGCTAGAGTGTAATCATACACCACACTGTTTTGCGTTACGTCCGCAATACGCGCAGTCTGCGCGCTATTGACCTAAATTGTTTACTCCCAAACGCATTGCGACGGAATTGGTGTGCACACTGAACTATACGCTAGGAAGGATCCTTCCTCAGTAATGTTTGAATCGGTGGTTTTGAAGCCATCATGGAGGGTCACGTGATGTAGGTTAGCTTACTCAAGTCCATTCCAACGTCGTAGAAACGCGTATCTAGAAGTGTAAAAACTGAGGCAATGATGTACATGCTAACGCGCCGAAGTGGGCCTTAGCGTCTCTTCGGCTTCTTGGACGCTAATTTGCGCGCTACCACGCATTAGCATGCACGCCATTGCGCTGGGTTAAAGTTGTCTCAGCAACCTCATGAAAAGGCCTACATTACAATAGACCTTATGCATTGACATCACGCTGACGTCATTTTGGGTGAAAACAATGAAGCACACGTGCACGAACGGCGTGGATTTCACCGCACGTGTAGTACACTTACGCGCGTAAACGAATGGTTGACAAATCAGCTGTCTGCATTTTTTTGGTAAAACTTGCAATGATACGCGCTTTTCCGCCATCTTCCTCCAAAGGAGGGCGCACTTTCTCCTTTGTGACATCATATGCATAAGGTCTATAGACCTTATACTGCGACGTCAGTTTGGGGGAAAACAATAGGGAGCTTTAGATTGCACGACGCGGACGTCGGCTACGACGTAATGACGTCATGTTGTTACTATGCGCATGCGTCTACGTGAACTTCACGTTGTCGGTGTAATTCTACACCGGGAGTCGCTCGTTTTGGCGTTGTGGCTAGAACGGCAACGAGAGGCAGCATATGACGTCATATAATTTTGTTGCCATGCCGATCGATGCATCAGAAACTTAAAATACGCATTGCACACATATCATAAATTCATCGTCGTCCATTATATCAGTTAAATAACCATAGCAATTGCTTCACGAACTCGATGAAGGTTTGCCACTCTCCAACTTAGGCTTACATAAGGAGTAAATTTGACTTATACTTCCCGCTAAATACTGTTACCATTAACAGATCGGTTTGCGCGTCTGCTACTCAAACGAAGTTCGAATATCACCACGCGACTTTCATACCGCGTCGTAGAAATCTAAAGCGCAATAGTTCCAGGGCGCGGACGTCAGCTCGACGACGTGAACTGTGGGTTAAAACGCCGCGTCGCCCTGCCCACGTCGTGTAATCTAAAGCTCCCTAATAAAGCGCACAAGCACGAACGGCGCACATTTCGCACATGTGTGTAGTAGACTTACGCGTGTATGCGATTGGTTAACAAATCAGCTGTCTGTATCTGTTGGTGTAAATTGCAATGATGCGCGCTTTTCCTCCAAACGAGGGAGCACATTCTGCTCTGTGGCTCTGTGACATCATATGCATAAGGTCTATATTAACAAAGATTGCGTAACGAGTACAGTAACAAAGGATTGCTTTAGCGTGTACATCAATGACATCAATGATTCTGCGTGTTCTACTTGTCAAGTCAACGTTCATCAGGCAGGTCAGGTACAGTAGGTCCTATAGAGGTTTTTCACTGACGTCACCGCGTTCGCGCGTCTCTCTGTTTTGACGGTCAGGCGTCCAGTGTATAACAATCGTAACTAAGATCCTGCAGTCTTCTGCGCATGAGGAATGACTTCCAGTATGCCAAACTGAAACGCGCTTACGTCACCTGAAAAACCTCTATAGAGGTTTTTCACTGACGTCACTGCGTTCGCGCGTCTCTCTATTTTGACGGCCAGGCGCCCAGTGTATAACAATCGTAACTAACATCCTGCAGTCTTTTGCGCATGAGCAGTGACGGCCAGTGAGCCAAATTGAAACGCGCTGACGTCACGTGAAAAACCTCTATAACCAGCGACGTACATGCTAGCGTCTTTGCTAGCATGAACATTTTTTTAAAGTCAAGTTCAAATGGGAAAACCGTTGCTTGCTCTTGGATGGAAAAACCCACCTTACTTTGACCCGGCCAGGGATCGAGTCCAGAACCTCCCGGTTGCTAAGTTTTATCGCTTCAAATCATTTTGCCACTAGGCCACAGCACAGCATCACTGGGCGTACCTAATGTAAGTCTTCCCAAGTCTATATGGCTTTGAAAAGGCACCGAGTGACTCGTTCTCCGTAAATAGTATTTTATTAATTTAAGTTTTTGCACTTATTTTCTGAAATTAACCCACGTTTCTTTTGGGGTTGAAAAACAATCTTTCCTAAAAGATGCATGTTGCCTATCATTAATTTATGGAACGCTCAACAAAGAAAATTCCATTTTGCCGGTTGATGCAATTGATTTAGAAATACTGAAAAATTGTAAAAAATTGACAAGAATGAAGCCTGCGTAGCGACTCTGTTGTTGCCTCCCCTTGGGCTGACATTTTCATTTGGTAGCATAGGTGTAGAAAGGGCAGAGGAAGAGGGGGCTGGGGGCTTAAACCCCCAGGCAAACATATGGTAGGCGGAAGTCTGCTTCCGCCCACTCAATTCAAGGACGAAAACCCTTTGTTAGTCCCCTCTGTAAAAAAAAATGTCCAACTTTTGCAGAAATGTTCTTTAAAATTTGCTCATTATATTGCGGCAAATCGAATCTTTTAGGACCCTCTCCCTCTTAGACCCTTCTCCCAGGACGACTGTCCGAAACAACAATTAACCCCCCTCCTCCCTCGACAGTAGAGAACAACTTGAACAGCTTCCTACACCTGTGTTTGTTAGTGATAACCTGAACGAAAGTTGGTCCTCTTCGCGAGTTAACAACGTTGATCTTATACTGTTTCTCCATTGACTTGTTTTCATGAGTGGTTGCAATGAGCCGAGTGGTTTCTCCGAGTTGAAGACCGTCTTTTACAGGGGTGGCGCCAGGTGGTGGCAGGGGCATGCCCCCGTCGGGGAGTTTCGTCGGGGAGTCTTAGTCGATACGATAAAGTATGATGCAGTCCCCAACTGCAATCAGCCGCCCCGACGATTTACCTGTTTTTTGCTCTCAAGAGGACAATTTCTTTAATATAAAATCCAAAATTTTCGGGCGCTAATAGTCACTCCAGTTTCTTAAATAGTTCTATTCGACATAGCTAGGTAGCACAAGTCCTGCCCACCTTACCAAGTAACATACAAGCAGAGTACACAGTTCATGTAGAGGTCGTAAATTTCATCCCATATCGCAGTCAGTAGTTGCTGTTCTCTTGTGTGTGTCATGCGGTACTGTCAGTTGGTGCCTAGCGACTCACAGAGCAAAGAGTAGCTATTTCATCGGGTAGTCCAGACGATTTCGATACAATGTATGTTATCCCCGATAAGGTGACGGTCTACAACCCCTACAGTTTTTCTTTTTTCTGTTAATGGTTACATATATTTTTTGTGTGAACCTACCAAAAATTTTCGCGCGCTTTTGCAATTTCACAATTCAGATTCATAAGAACACTGTCAGTGTGCAACTCTCGGCTCTTGAACTTGACATGATGCAAATATGTCCTGCAATGGTATGGGATAGTTAGACAGATCCTTCATATCCCATCTCACCACCCTCGACATAGGGGCTGTCGGACCTTGGGGTAGCTGGCATAGCCCGGCACCCTGTCGGGAAAATTCTGTCGCCACTCATGGTCGGTTTACTTATTTTGGTTTTCAGAAGGGTCATTTCTGCGATAAAACCCAAAATTTTCGGTACGCTTTGCCCAATTTTCCTCAGTTCGGTTACTTATATAGCTAAATGTAGTACAAACCCTTCCCACCTTTTCCAGTAACTTAATAAGTAGAATATAAAGATTTATGTAAATGTCGAGAATTTCATCTCATTTCGCTCAACATAGTAAATGTTCTCTTGTGTCTGTCGTGCGATACGGCTAGTGACTCGAGGAAGGAAGTACAATGAAAACTATGCCCGATAGGGCCCAACTGCCTCCACAATTGACCTATATAAACTTTAAATAAGTACAGATTCTTTTTAGTGTAGGCTTACCCCCAAAATTTTCGCAATGGCATGGTACAGTAGGCCTACACAGGTTTTCTTCAAATCCCCCCTCACTAACCCCGCGAAGGCATCGGGGCCATGGGGGCTTCGGGTCGCTGTCCCCCCATCCGGGAGTCTGCCCCCCCCCCCCCGTTGGGCAAATCCTGGTCCTTTACTTTACTGTATCAAGTCCTACATCCGATCAGTGGTGGATGCCAATACAATGTTAGCCTATCAAAATAAACTCCTTGAATGAAATAGCGCTATACAGTATTTGACGTCCCACGTGGTAAACGTATCTATGACGTCATCTCCACGCAAGAGACTGATCTGCATTCTGATGACCGAGTATAAGGCGGCTTCCCATACTTGTTCAAGGAACAAGGTGTACGGTAAGAAACTATGTCTGAGTACCCTATATGCTGGCAGGAAAAGTACAATTTCGTTTGGACGGCTTTCATATAACATTAGCACTCAGGGATAATGTACAACCAAAGTAGCTCTGATTGGTGCAATGGTAGCAATGAATGTTGGTGCGTCCCCCCCCCCCCCCACCATATCATTTTTATGTAGGCTACAAATAGAACGTGTCGATCGATGCGAAACATGTATGAATAAGATGTATAGCAATAGCCGCCCACCGTAGAATCTATCAGTGCCGTTATCTGCAATGTCGTCCGCTTTTATTACACCCTGTTTGTGTAAGTACCTTATTACAAAACAAATGTTGTAATGGTTAGTTCAAGCTTTTTGCAGGATTTTTAGGAGTGTCCCACAAGGATAATATAACAGGCTAAACAGCTAAAGGGACGAAGGAAACGAAAATGATAACAACTAGCTCAACTCGTTGCCGGGGTAAAGTCAACAATAGCTGTGTACACAATTCCTTTTTCATGACAGACCCATGATGTAGAGGCATGAAGGACAGGATCAAGCGGTTGATCAGTTCAGTCTCGGAGCCTCATTCTGGGGGCGTAACTCCTTCCTGGAGCTAAACGTTTGAACCCTTTACTGGTAGACTGCATCGAAGTATACTAATAACTAGATGGTTCATCCTACACTGTGAAGGTAGCACACCACATATTGTTCCTCCATTGACTTACACACTAATTTTGGTCCGTCCGGTTTGTTGCCCCTGGACTGGGCAGTGCTTGTAAAAGTTTAAAACGGATACAAGATACCCGTCATGTGGGAAGCTCACTAGTAGGCTTAGCACACTGATATCACATTTGTGTTGCCCTACTGTGGTCTTTGCAATTTTGAGCTAGGAGAGCTTGAATAAACGGATGGTGTTTCTAGACATTTCACTTCATTCAACATGGGCATTTGATGATCGCGGAAGGATGTAATGGAAATGCAAGGTCCTTGAAATACCTTACATTTTTGAAAAAAAAAATTCAGTTGAAATTCCTTGAAATACCTTAGATTTTCTTTTGTCTTTTGTAATGGTGCTACATTCGTAAGAAATTGCAATCCGTGAAGAATTTCCTTGAACTGGCGTGCAGCCTGTCTTCAATCCATTATCCTCCCATGGCACTAAAGTTCAACCTGTGGAAAATACACAAATGTGCATGCTGCCCTCTATAATGATAGTTGCATATTTTGGAAATTCGCATTCGTTATATCGAGACATTCATCCATTCTATTGTACATTCATTTAAAGTCAGCAAGTATATCGACCATATCCTAAGTTGATTTGAGTCGTGCCCAGTTATTTTCCTTCATTTTTTGGAAAGTTTATTCTTTTTCATATTTTTTCACAAGAGTTCAAACGTACTTTTTTCTGACCTTCTTCACCTTCCCAGAGGGGATATAATTTTTCAGGAAAAAGTCGTGACGGTCATTTAAATTGCAAAAAAGTGTGCACCCCTATGTAAGTTTTGTACTCATGTGAAACCGTAGACAAAAAATCGATAATCCCATACCTATACAGCTAAATTAGCTTACCAGGTTATACCATGGAGCTACCATGGCTGTACGAAATACTAGTGAAGATGGCATCTCATATTTTCTGAAGAAAACGTTTCAGTTTATATCATTCAGATGCTATTAAGTTTCCGATTTCCACTTCTCTGTATAATATCATTCAACCACAAATCATGGTTAGCTGATTAAGAAGTTATCTAAAATGAATGGTCCACATTCATTGTATTGTATTATGGATTTATCACTATTTACTCCTGCAGTCGATCTCTATATATGAGGATACAACGTCATGTACCGTAACTGTCAGACTCTACAAGCGTGATTTTGACAGTCTAATACTGTTAGGCCCAGATTATGGTATAGCCCCCATAATTGTGTATGCTTCTCACCTCAGGTGCAGGGTCATTAAACGATCGGTGTCATTTAAAGGAATATATCGCGTTTTGCGTTTCATAGGAAATTTTACATCTTTAAAACCATGATTTGTAGATACAGAATGACAGTTAATTACAGGGCAGGCAGCATGGTAGCATTATTTTCAAGAAATAAAGTTCTTACATAAAGAAATTTTATTTGAAGAACTCATGAATAATTTGTTGGTACAATCTTTCAAAATTTCGAATGATGCAACGGCCTACCTCTTGAAATGCATGCTATTTGGGGGGAGATAAACTAGTACCAGAGATAATTGGGGCGGTATGGTTACAGCTACTTTCTTTTTAGGCAGTGCTAGTTCATTTGTGTGCACGCAGTTTTCCCCTGTATGTTTCCAAGTGTTACCGTCCCCGTAATCGGCGATGATGCTGGGTTTACGTCACCGAATAGTACCTGGCGTCACCTGATTAAAGAGAAAGGCGTCTTGCTTGTGTAGATTTCAATGTTTTGTTGATTGACAATTTTGTTGACAACAATTTTGTTTAAACTGGATTTATGGAAGCCTGGAGGAAAAAAAATAAAAACTTGAACTTGTAAATCCGGCATCAACCAAATAGTTTACCGGTAATATCCAAGACATAATAATGCATAGGCGTAGGAAGCTGTTTCTCGACTGAATGGGGGAACGTTGTTGCAGACAGCCGTCCTGGGGGAGGGGTGTCCTCCTCCCTTAAGGAAAAGTTTCGAATATTTGAGGGTGCTTAAATGCAATTTGGTGCAACATATTGGGAAAATTTTAAGGAAACTTACTGTAATTTTTTTACATTTTTTACAGTGGGAACAAATAAGGGGTTTTCGTCCTTAATTTGAGGGAGTGGAAACATAACTTCGTCTACCACATTTTTGACTGGGGTTTTGGATTCCACCCCTCTCCACCCCCGCCCCGTTTCCTACGCTTATGACATTATGGACCTAGAGCATATTTCCTAAAATATCTTGTTGTGGAGTTCATAATTGTATGGCATGATCATACCGATTTCATAGTTCAGAAAATAAATCCAAGAATGAATTGCTTCCACAAATTAATATTATTATTAACCGTCGTATTCTCGCTATACAATTCAGTTACACCATCTGTTTGGATGTATTCTATTGGCATTTGGGTGAGGATATAATTGTCATGTAAATAAGAAGCAGATTCCACCAATCAGCCAATAGATTTAATCATGTCTTACTAGGTGACCTCCAACATGGCTATCGTGGAATCGTTTTTTTTTAACCGAAATTAAACATAACCTGGATGATTGCGATCGAGTACATTTAATCTTGACACTGCGATACACGCCCCTTAGTAACAGTGCCAGACTATCGTATGTTACTGCCAACAGAATCATCTTCTGCGTCTAAAATTATTTGAAAATCATTGTAATTGATTGTAAATCTCATAATTTAATTTCTCTTAAACCTTCTATTATTTGATGTTTTTATGTATTTTGTTGTAAATTTGCATTCTTCCCAATTTCTATGCGGGGTGGCGGTAGGTGGGAGAAGGGAGCCATTGCCTCACACTCCATCAGGGAAGGCTGGGCCCCGTCTGGGAAATTTCCACTATTTTGGGGACTAATTCATACTATTAAGTACCGTTTGTAACCCCTGACGGCGACCAGTCGTCCTGGCTGTTGTTCTTTATTTTTTTGGCTCTCGTGAAGGGCAGATTCCTCAGCAAAACTCCCAAATTTTCTTCAATAAATCCACTTAAGTTGCAAATTTTACTTAGGGAAGTCCCCAGTTTTCTTCAACAAAACAGGTAAAAGCACTAAAGTTGCAAATTTTATTTTAAAAAGCCCCAAAGTTGCTTCAGTAAGAAACCTTAAGTTCAAAGTTTTTTTTCACTAAAATCACAAACGTTTCGGGGCGCAAAAGCGTCAGATATTGCGCAATCGCCACCCTCGAAGTATCCCAGCGCTTTGTTCGGGGCTTTCGACTGCTGGCTTCCCATCAGGGAGCTTGCCCACCCTCCTCCTGTCGGACATATCCCAAAGCCACCCTGTTCGAGTGGTATAGTTGGTCTGTTTGTATATTGCGAGCTTACCATTGCACCTCTATGAAAACACTCCTTGCACCTTCACCCTAATGAAGAGTAGCGCCGCCGTGCGTAGTATTGCGTCAGAGGTAACCTTTAATAAAAGTAACCTGTCAACCTTAACTGCTTGTACTTGCAGTTTTTACAGCGAAAAGGTCAAAGTGGTAGATATATATCTTTGCACGCAGACATCTAATGTAAACCACCAAATTTGATAAAGGGGCAAATAACCAACAAAGTGTCCCGTTTTTTTTTTTTTTTTTTGATCTTCTGAAATAATTAGGTATCAGCAGGAGATGTTGTCATGCTCTTCGAATGCATCATATTGAAAACACATTTACAGCTTACTAGCCATGATAATGTTTAAGCTATATTTTCTTACCCCAGACATACCAACTGACAATCTGTTTATCGTTAATCGGACATGCGACCTATCGAACTCGCCGTTGCAGCATCAGCATTCCTCACTTACCCCCTAAGCTCGGTTAGTCTACAAGTGGCGAGTCTGGTGGCGATTATGGCAGTATTTATTGGAATACAAAGCTAGGAGTACAACCCATGGAGCATGTGAGTTTTCTTCAAGAGTGGCTTCTTGGTTTAGTTTACTGAAATAGCGTCCTCTCTTTGTATTGGGCAAACAATTCTAACTAGGCTGTGTAGCTGCTCTCCCTCTGTACAGGGACCGCGGAGATTGGCGGCTACGTGGGGTTATCCCCCGCACTTTTTCTGCCGCCGTAGATATTTTGGGCCGCCTTAAACTGGGATGATAGGCTTTATTTTCAGGCAAACACATTGGGTCGCTTCGAGGATTAGCCCGCCCCACTTCAATTTGGCTCCGCGGTCCCTGCTGTATGGTTCACTAGTGCGGAACATGGGCTACCATCCGAAGTCTCCCTTGGTGAGTGGGAGTGGCATTGTACCTTGCCAAAAAGTACATAGCTTGGATTGCCATTTAGAAAACTTTAACCAGTAACCTGAGGCCTCGAAGTCTATTTCGTCCTACTCGGCCCCACGTACCAGTCTCGACATGTACTCGGGGCGACGATCGTGTGGGAAATGGATAAATTCCCAGTTAAATTTGATAGGAATTGCTAGGCTATATACCCTCTTATCTGTCTCAAGTGGCAGGTCAAATGAACTTGCATTGACGTCACGTGACGTAATTTTGGAGGCAAAACAATGAAGCACACTGCACCCACGGCGTAGACTTTGCACACGCTCGAAGACGACTAATCGCGATAGTATTCGACCGGTCAGAGCCGGATTTAGCTTGTGAAAGGCCCGGGGCCCAGAATAGTTTAGGGGCCCATTTACGATTAGCTTAATATCAATGTGGAGCGCCACCATAGGTTGGCGCGTAGCGTGCAAGAAAATTTTGGCAGGAAATGCTCCCAGATCGCTGGAAATGGCACTTCCCAGGCCTTGCAAGTTGCATCTAAACATTTTCAATTTTGAAATCTTATGTTCTGGAAGTTGACTTTTGTAACAATTAATATGTAGGCCTAATTTTGGTTTTTCGCTGACACCCTGGATGAAATGAACTAGGCCTAGTCAGTGTAAATGCTCTCTTAGAATTCGATTTGCACAATGTGCACAGGTCATGTCATTTTAATTCCTCGGATTGAATGGTGACTTTAAATTTTAACTAAATGAAAATTCATGTAGGCTATTCATATTTACCGAATGTGCGATGATTATGACAGTATGAAAACAGGGTTCACTAGGTGAAGACTTCCTCGGTTGGTCACAGTGACTGCATGAATCACATGATTGGTTGTCGATAGCTAGACCGTCATCCAAATATCTACAGGGATGCCAATTTGTTTTGTGCAAAACCGACAGAATTTACATTTGTGAACACTGAATTCATGGGTTGTGTGGTGTCTCGTGTGTGACAAGTTACGCAAATGCCATAGAATAAAGGCCATGCATCCTTACAGGCCCCATGTAGCTCCATGGAAAAACTTTTTTAGTGTGGAGTTCCGAAAAAAGTCCGGACTTTATATGTTGACCATCGACGGATGGATGACAAGGCATCTTATGCCTCCATTTTTGGACACCCAAATGTGGGGCCCTAAATGTGAGGGGCCCGGGGCCTGGGCCCTAGTGGGCCCCTCCCTAAATCCGGCACTGCGACCGGTTCACAAATCAACTGTCTCCATTTGCTGGTGGAAGTTGGAATGATAGGCGCTTGCCTCTATTGGAGGCGCACTGTCAGTTCTGCATCTAAGAGTAGACAGAAGTAAGGATTGCACAGTCTGTCCGTAAGCGAGGCGGCTCAGTAGGCAACTTAGTATGTCTTACCTTCGCTTTGCGGCTCTGAAAGAAGAAAATAAATCTCAGATTTAGGCGACATGCCACTTATTTGTAGAGCCAACTCTTACATAATCGAACTAAAGGTAAAATAATGTTCCTACAGCAACAAAAGTACCGGTGTTCCTTTACCCTTCGGGAATTGCGAGGGAAATATACCTCTTCTTAAGTTCAAAGCACCAAAATGCTGTCGCCATGTTTCGCACACTAGACGCGCACAGCGCAACGACTGGCCGTCGGAGACTAAACCATTTTGGATCTAATTCTTGCTTTCAAATTAGCCAAAATTTTGCACAGGGCATGTATTAGACCTTGGTCTCTAGTCAATAAATACTCTTAGTTCTGCATAAGGTCTTTTGATGAAGGTCATGGTAAGTGAGGTAGTCTAAAACATTAAAATATCTCGAAGTGGTTTACCGCTCGGTCATTGAAGCTGTTTCAGTGTCACAAATGGACGTGCCGATTTTTCGATCATGATCGCCAGTGCCAATTGGTATGAGGTCGTATACACTCTAAATAGACCCTTTTCCAAACTACAAAGGATTTGGGGGTAGGCTACTGGGTTTTGGGGTGCGTCGTTTTTGTCCATGCAGTCCCTCTCTGTAAGCTACTGTACTGTATATTCGTCGTTGCTGCTAGCAAGCTTCTTAAAAATCCTCCATTGAGTTACAAGCAAGGTCGTAAAAGTAAAGTGGCCTCAAAATCCTTGAAGAATTCTTCGCCAGGTCGGTACCCCCCCCCCCCCTACATGCAGGTTCAGATAAGATGACCATTCATGGCAAGTTTAATTAACCATACCATCATGACCGTGACGGTGTCTAGCTATTGAAGAGATCACACTTCTGTTTCCTTATACCCAGACCAGACAACGTACTCAAAGCTCGTTTATCTCCCACGACCTTGAAACCTGCAGTTTCCTAAAATTACTTGAAAGTTCGGTAGATCCCCCCCCCCCCCCTCACTTCTTTTGGAAGAACCTCTGTCGTTTTCCCTCTACTTGGTCATAGGCGCCGCCATTTTGCTTACTAAAACCTAAACTAGTCAGGATGGTGTCTCTCCCGACTAATTTGACTGACTAGCGTAAAAATTAGTCGGTGGATTACTGAGTCAGTGATCACAAACTAGTCAGTGGATTATTCCGTGTGACACCGACTAATCAACTGACTAGTTTGTGATCACTGATAAATCCACCGACTTATTTTACGCTAGTCAGTCAAATTATTCGGGAGAGACACCATCATGACAAGTTTAGGTTTTGAGTGATATACCCATTATCTCATGTGCCCTGCGTGTATATTTTCAATGGCAAATGGCTTTTGGAACTCTCTCGCAATGAAATTAAATGCATATTCGGTATGTGTACTAGCAGGTATATAGCTACCAAGAAGCTACACGGTTCACCACTGTGCCGTCTCCGGAAAACGCAAGTTTTAGGGTGTTCTTCGTTCTTGATAAAACTTCGCTAAATTAGGCTTGCAAACCTAAATGCGGTTTTACCAGGGAGCTGCTCCTGGTTTTACACTTCATACTTCATATAATTAAGTTTTCCCCACTTCGCAGAATGTAGTTTTCTCCCGAAAGGTAGAATCTCCCGGACTGCTATAAATGATGTCCCCCATTTTGCACCATTTTGTCGGAGTCCTTCTCCTCATAACAGATACAAAAGAACCATCTTATTTGGTAAATGCCAAGTTAGAGTTGTCGTAATGTCTCTTTTTTGGTTTTTTTTTTTTTTATCTGAAGGAGGATATCACGCGCATTGATGTAAGTCCTGTATAAGGTGGTGGTGGTGGGGGGGGGGGGGGGGATGCTCAGTACCTGCAAACAGCTAGCCAATGAATTAGATGTATAGTGCTTACTCCATTGCAGCTAGCAAAGACATTACAAGCATAGCTGCATAGACACCAAATTAGACCTACACCTAAACTGTCATAGACCCCTTTCCAAATAGGAATTACAAAGGATTATGGGATGGAGTTTTGGTGTGCGTCGTTTTTGTCAGTGGCATTTGACTTTGGCTAAGTGGGGAGTCAACGCGTCATTTTGAGTTTGGTATATATGCTTGTACTATCTTTGGCAGCTAGCTTATAGCACTCTGTTTTTAAGGAAGAGGTGCATTCTGAGATGTGATGAGTAGTAATTGCGGAGACCAGTTATGCGTGTGCTTGCTGAATAGCAGCTGTCAAATGCCACTGAGGATGCAGCTAGTATCAAGGTTGGCGCTTGCGAGGGGGATGGCTCCCGTCGGGGAAGCTTGCCCCCCTCCCTCGGAGAAAGTTTCTATATACGTCGGGGAGCCTCAATCCGTACGATAAAATATGTAATCCCAACGACCTTCAGTCGCTAGGACGATCTGCTTGATTTTGCTCATAGGAAGGGCAGATTCTTCAATGAAGAGAGATAACCTGATCATTACGACGCTACTAGTCGAGTTACCATAGAAGTATAGCCAGGTATACCTTTGCATGGGCACTCCTTTGCATGGTTTAGCAGACGCCTTGGAATCAAGCCAGACATTCAGTGTACATAATTAGCTTAAGCTATAACTGAGAGATACGATATTTGATAGTGCGGCGCATTATCACAAATATAAATTTGTTACTGATAACGGTTTTTTCTTTCAAATTTCAATATCGCCGATAGCGATCCAATACCAAAATTTTAAAAAGAAAGTAATTTACTCAAACCCTAACATTTGATCGACTGTAGGCCCATAGCGGTACCAGGCTTTAGAGTGGTGTCATTTTGTTTTGCTGACTTGAAATATTTTTTGTCTCATCACAAAGTACTTTAACATATCGGTCGCGTAATGCTTTCGGCAAGTTCGGCAACTCTTGTAAATATTATCGGTACCGACATAAGACCCCCTCCCCTTTGAGAAATTTTCGTAAATTTAAGGTTTCTTAGATGCAAAATGGTGCTATCTTTGAAATATTTTTTAACTGATGGCTGGAAAATATCCATCATTTAGCGAATACTAATTTTTGGTTAGGTGAAAGAGGAGAGTATGCGCCCCTGCGACTGTATACAGCAATATGGGATCCTTTCTTTGTCACTATATAAAGGTGCCGTCCTACGGGAGGGGATGTTCCCTCCCCTTTGAGAAATTTTTGTTAATTTAAGGTTGCTTAGATGCAAAATAGTGATATCTTTGAAATATTTTTGGAACTGATCATATATGGCTGGAAAATATCCATAATTTAGTGAATACTAATTTTTGGTTAGGTAAAAGAGGAGAGCATGTTGTCTAAGAAAAGGGTATATGTTGTAAAGAAACCTCCTGAAGCCGTCCTTTGGCTACTTTAATGTCTTCTATTTGGGGAAAGTTTTTAAGTAAAAATACGTGCGTGGACACCATAAAAACATTCTTGGACTATTACGAAAATTTTCCTTTGCTTCATTGTGCATAACAGAAGGGAAACTAAGGGTGGCAGACACCGGTATAGGGCCTCCTGGAAGCTCTGGATAAATAACATAAAATGGGGCACTGATATGATGATTATTACCTGCCATCCAAATGATACTATAGAGTATGATGCCGAGCACTTTACAACTATCGTATTTTTACTAAGTTTGAACGAAATCCAGACGAACAGCTTCCAGCAATGGGGAATGGGAGGGAGGGAGAGTATAGGTGCAGGGATGTGATATTAGACCTCCCTGACAGCCTGATAGGTAAAGCAAAAGGGGTTCAAGAACTAAAAAGAGCTTCAGAATGTTTTTTTTTTCGTCGTAGACATATTAACAATCACCATCTATACCGGTAATGGCTGCACGCGAAGCGCTCGGTAAAAATTTTTGAAAAGTGTATAACGGCAAATAAGTACTTTCAACCTTCCACATCATGCTACAAATTAGATTGAAAGATCCAGGCCCCAACAGGGGTTGGAGATGTACTTCTGTTTTTCGGGAAAGTGTTGTGGTCAAGATAGTTGAATGTATTATAATCTTAATAATGGTCATAAGATTGAGTGAAAACCGTGACGAATGCGCGCGAAGCGCGCGGAAAATTTTTAATTAAATAAGATAACCATGACAAAATTTGCATTCATGCTCTGCAACGAGAAACTTTCAATTTCCCAACAAACCTATTTGCCAATCACAAAGTCTTTTACCTGAGAATTCGTAAACAGCTTTCAACTTTTGTTGCTGTGCTTCTGCGGAAATTATTGATAATAAGGACAATACTAAGGTAAGGTTTGAAGCGCGAGAAAATTTTGATAGTTTGAGAAGGATTTGCGATAATTCTGATAGTTTGAACACCATTTGTGATGGAAAATGATAAGAATAGATCCATCACTCGGTCGAAAACACACCTCACCCTACCCCCTACAGAAATCTATAGCTTAAACACCTTTTGAGATCATTTTAAAATTTTCAAAAAAATCTGAAATCGATTGGGGGGCACGCGCCCCCCCTGCCCCTCCCCGTGCCGGCGCAACTGTTTATGGTGTTAAATTTGTATGGAATTACATTCCCTCGAATTAAATGGTGTTCTACCTTAAGGTTTCCGAATACCCAGCCAACAGCCCCATTTGAAGTAAAAACCGTGTTTCTGTCAGGTACCCTGCTCCCCAGATTTAATGAATGGTGTAAATTCATTTCAAGTTCATTTTCTATGAACAATTTTCCTTTCGATTGAGGCGTACCGAAAAGCATCTTTTCTGCGAGGATGGCATATGCAAAGTAGAGTGAACAAACTGAATTTTGTTTGAAAGATAATGTTATACACATCCATGTGGTTAATAATTTGAAAGACGTTGACATGACCAAGTCATGATCATTGAAACCACTGCCCTTCAAAATGACGGAAGAGTCCCCTTTTGCATTTCAATATTGGCAAATGTTGACCTGTAACCGAAATCAATGGTTCGGAAAATAAAGGGATGATTTGCTTCAACTAGGGAGCTGTTATTTGGACGGAGATACATCGCTTTGAAGTGAGATTTGTGCCGCCAAGGTGACTCAGTAATCCATCGAATGCATCTTTCTTGGGATTTCTGTACTACTTTACAGTTTACACAGGAATAGGAAGTTAACACAAAAGGGACTTGTCGTCTGCTACATCTACAGTAAGACTGGGGCTTTTCCTCCATCGCCACAACATTGCCAGTAGTCAGGGGAAAAAATGATTGCACCTTTCGACGCTCGGTGACGCGCATGCTAGTATGTCAGTTATAGGCGTTATGTCGAAATATGAAGAATACTCTGTACCTGGTTATTTCAGCGGCAAACTTCCGGAAACTTTCTATTAGTGTAACAAAAGTTAGACTTTTGTCTCGTCAATCAGTGGCGTAGGAACCGGGGGGCCAAGGGGGCCATGGCCCCCCAATATGATTTGTGGGGGCCAAATGTCATTTTGGCCCCCACAATATTGCGACAGTTTTACCCGTTTTTGCTCGCAAGAGGACAATTCCTCTAATAAGAACGCAAAATTTTCGGCGCGCTACGCGCGCAGAACTGAGAGCTACTCTACTTTATTCAATTGTTCCATTCTACATCGCTAGATAGCGCAAGTCCTTTCCACCTTACCAAATAACATGTAGGAAAAGTACACAGTTTACGCAGAGGTCGTAAATTTCATCCCATATCGCAAAGCCTAGTAACTGTTCTCTTGTGAGTGTCAAGCGGTACTGTCAGTTGGTGAGGGACTCACGGAGCAATATTTGGCTATTTCATCGCATAGGTAAGGTAGATTCGATACATTGCATAGTATCTCCTATACGGTCTAGAACCCCTAAAGATTTTCTTTCTTTTTCGTTCTTAATGTTTACATATGTTTTTGTGAATACCTACCAAAAATTTTCGCGCTTCGCGCGCTTGCAATTTCTACAGCTTAGATTCCGGGGAAGACATTTTATCATCGCGGAACTATGCTTCTCTAGTATATACAAATTTTATGCAATATATGCCCCGAATGTAATAGTCTAGTACACAGGTTTTCTTCAAATCCCACTTATACCCGATGGCATTGTGGCTGTCGGGGATTCGGGTCGGTGGTCCTCATCGGGCAAATCTTGGCGCCACCAACTTAATAACAGTAGACTCTGCCTGTGGAAAATCTTCATTCCAATCAATCCACCGAAATCCATGGGGCTAACTCCCCTCTGAATAATTTTGAATAAAGTCGGATAGATTCTGACAAATTTAATGTGTTTTAGAACAAATTCAAATCAACCTTTAAAAAATTTTCACAACAATTGCACATCTTTATGGCTGCTATCAAGCATGGCAAGTCCGATCTGGGATGTATTCAATCTCAAATTTTCTTGGTACGCTCCCCGCCAACCTATGGTGGCGCTCTGCTTAGAGAGTAAACGGGAGTCCCCCTTCCCCGCCCCCAAAAATAACTCCAGTCCTCCAGAGCCTCCCAAACAAAAAAATCTTAGCTACACCACGGCTGCATGGTGTTGATGTTGTAGTTACTTCCTTTTTCTTTGAATATTTTTATTTTGGAAAAATTGTAATGAGCAATTATGATGTTTTGGTGTGGGAAGGGGTATTTAGGTCGAGAAATCGCGTCTGGTCTGGCCCCCCTAATGTCAAACATCTTCCTACGCCGCTGTCAACTCATTTGCATGCGGTATCTTGTAAAGGAAGGGCTAACTGTATTCATCTATTTCAATTAAACAGTCGTTTCGAGTTTATTCAATGATTACCTGCTCTAAACGTGTTGGCGGTGCAAACCTACACATCAAAGTATTGTTCTGCTCAGGCCACTTGTTACAGGATTACGTGACTTGAATGATGTTGCTTGGTGAATGATATCAAATTGGAGCCACCAAACAAAGGAAAGAATTAAATCCCCTTGCGTCAAACAAATGGCTTATCGTTGATAATCTCCCTCGATTTAGTGGGTCTTAAAGTATTAACATAAATTAAAGTGTTCTATATATCTCCGTCTAAATAACAGCTCCCTGCTTCAACTGACTAGTCCTTAGATTATCACGTTTAAGCTCCACGATAAGAACACATATCGGCAGAAGACTGTAACATTGAGAATGCCGATCAGGGGAACATGATCGGCTTCACAAAACAAGGCATTGAACTACCTGTCCCTGTCCCTGGAACTAGGTTCGTCGCAAGCGGGGAGGGGGTGCTGGGAGGCTACGGTCACCAATAATCTTCAATTTGACGTTTTATTTTTGTCTTAAATACGTCCCAAATTACTGAAGAACCAGAAAGCCGAAAGGCTTAGTGGTTCAGTCCTTGCCTCTGGAATACAGTAAAACAATAGTACAGCTCAGGGGCGGACTGAGCAGTCGGGCAACTGGGTACTGCCAGAGGGCCCACGCAGATAGGGGCCCACACTGTCATTCGGAAATTTTAATGAAAATATTTTGTTGATAAATATAATAGAATAAGTGGTTAGGTACTTGCTATTATTAAAAGTTTAAAAGTTGTTACTTGTTAGTCTTTTATGTGTTTAATGCTGTAGGAACATGCATGTATAATAAATGTGTATCATGTTTTATTAAAATCATTACTATAATAACTGTATTTAAACATAACATGACCTGTTTACTTTCATTAAACATTATAGACTTTTTTGAAAAATGAGCCTTGTTAATGTGAAGACTGGTATTGAGTTGGTAACCTATGTGGGATAGGTTGTGGCCATTATAAGTTGTGTCGGTGAGGTAAAGTTGATTCAGGTTGGGAAGGAGGAGGACCCCATACCCATTTTTCCCGGAGGCCCAGTTCATTGTCAGTCCGCCCCTGGTACAGCTGTTTCAAACTGGCAGTTTCATGGAGTTATAAAATTACTGTGTTGACATTTATGAGCAGAATGAAATCTGTGGACAAGTTAACAATGAGATATGTTAACAACGTATTAACCTTTTGACTAAAATGACCTTTGACCTCCAACATAAACATCAGGGATTGCCCGTGCATCTACACCCTAAGTGTGAGATGATTCCCTGTTAGCTTTCTTGAGGTATCGTGTTAAAGCCTTTTTCAGCTTTTCACATTTTGACTTCGTTGACCCCAAACGACATTTGACCACCACAAATACAAATTAAAGCAATTTATTATTCAATACGAGTAATGCACATGCTAATCCATCAAGGCGACCCTTCTTGATGTAGTTTTCAGTCTTAACCTTTTGACCACTGGTGACCCCAAATGACCTTGATCATCAAAACGTTCGAAGGGACTATCTGCTCCACATGGGCCGTGCACATACCAAGTACGCGATCCCTCATGGTTACCCTTCTACAGATATCGTATTTATGACTACTTTTCAAAGGTTTTCACCGTTTGATCCCTGTTGATTACAATTGACCTCTACAAAAAAGTAGGTTTAGAGTTAGATGAGGTTTTGCGGCTCAGTTTCTAACCATTTGGTTTAAGTCGGCCGGCCGCGGCCTTTTTCCAGTTGTGACACACTGGCTTGTTTTCCCTACTCCATTTCTTATGCTGAACACCAAGCACAGTGGCAGTAGGTTCCATTTTTTAAGTCTTCGGTATGACCCGGCCAGGAGTCAAACCACCAGACCTTCCGGCTGCAAGTCGGATGAAGCTTTAGATGGAGGTTTAACGGCACATCAACACGAATGTGTTATATAGTGCCAGATAGATAAAACGGTGTAATGGTGGGGTGAAAATCTATGAAAATGCAAATGTGGGGTAAAAACCTACCAAAAAAAAGTATACAAAAGCAGATGCAGTAGACATGTCAAAATTGCTTGTGAAGGTCGCTGTCCCCGAGAAAGCCCAGAATGAGAGAGGTTCTGTATGTTCAAATAAGGTCTTCAGTTTTGGCACATTGTAGTATTACTACCGAATTTGAGGGTAATCACAACAGTCGATGACACAAAATATTAGACATCCACATACCGCGTATGAAATTCATCAAGGTAACCCTTCTTGGGATATCGTACAACATTTATAAAAAATTTTACCTTTATGCCTCTGATGACCCAGAATGACCTTTGACCTCCATTAAGAACAATAGGGATCATCTACTCAATCTGGGTCTTCCACATGCTAAGTACGAGATCCCTCACTGTTTCTCTTCTTGAGATATCATGTTTACAAGCACTTTTCACTGTTTGATCTCGGTAGCCCAAATGACCATCGACCTCCACAAAATACAGTAAGGACATAGGACTTAATATGGGACATCTACATGCCAACTATAAACTTCCTCGAGGTTACTTATTGAGATATCTTCAAGGTTTCAACCTTTTGACCTCTGGCGACCCCAGTGACTTTTGACCTTGGCTCAAAACAATAGGGTGACTTTACTTAATGCGCCGACCCCACACACTAAGTACGACAGCAATTTAACTTTTCCTTCTAAAAATATGTTGACAAGGTTTTCAGTGTTTGACCTCTGATGACCTCACATGACCTTTGACCTCTACCAGAATCTGTAAGGTACTTCCATTGAATACTGTGCATCCACATACAAATTTGGGACCTCTGTGGCTGTGATTTAGGGAGATATTGTAATCGCAAGGTGTTCAGTATTTGAACTGTGGTAACCTCATCTAACATTTAGCCTCCACCAAAAACAATTGGGTTCTTCCGAATATGGTGTATCCACATACTAAGTATGACACTAACCTAAGTTTCCTTCTTTTTCTCAACCAGAATGCAAAAAATGCATTGAGTTTTTGATGATATATGTTCTAGTCCGTTTCTAGTCTGTTTCTTAGCGTGTTGGAAAAATACAGTTTTGTGTTCCTATTTAATCTTGGGAATTCTTAGGAAATGTGCGGTTTGACCTCTGGTGACCCCAGATGACGATCTTGGGAATTCTTGCTCTTTCACCTCTGGTGAACCCATATAAAACTCTTGGGAATTCTTGGGAAATTTAGCTTTTTGACCTCTGGTGAACCCATGTAATATTCTTGTGATTTCTGGGGAAATTTTGCTTTTTACCTCTGATGACCCCAGATGACCTTTGACCTGCAAAAACGAAAGGGTCCATCTTTTCACCATAACGCATCCACATAGTACGTATGAAATCTATCCAAGCTTCCTACCTGGAGATACGTGTAAACAAGGTTTTCAGTGTTTGACCCCCGGTGACCCCAGATGACCTTTGAACTCCACCAAAAACAGTGGGGTACATCTTCTCACTATAACACATCAATTTACCAAGTATGAAATCTATCCAAGTTTCCTATCTGGAGATATCGTGTTGACAAGGTTTTCAGACATTGACCCCTGGTGACCCCAAATGACCTTTGATCTCCACCTAAAACAAAAGGCTTCATCTTCTCACCGCAACGCATCTACGTACCTAGTATGGAATCTATCAAAGCTTCCTGCCTTGAGATATCCTGTCAACAAGGCCTTCAATAATTGACCCCCAGTACCAGGAATGACCTTTGACCTCAACCAAAAACGATACGATTCATCTTCTTACCACAACGCATCCAAGTACTGAGTATGAAACCTATCCAGGCTTCCTACGTGGAGATATCGTGTTAACAATATTTTCAGAGTTTCAGCCCCAGTGACCCCAAATGGCCTTTGACCTCAAGAAAAAATGATAAGAATCTTCCTCTTACTATAAGGCATCTACATACAAAGTATGAAATTTATCCAAGCTTCCTACCTTGATATATCATGTTAACAAGGTTTTCAGGGTTTAACCCCCGGTGACCCCAGATGACCTTTGACCTCCTGCAAAAACGAAAGGGTCCATCTTTTCACCATAACGCATCCACATAGTACGTATGGAATTTATCCAAGCTTCCTACATCGAGATACCGTGTTAACAAGGTTTTCAGGGTTTGACCCCCGGTGACCTTTGACCCACACCAAAAACATTAGGGTTCTTCCACTTAATATAAGGCATCTATGTATGAAGTTTGAGAAAGTGCTTTCCTTCTTGAGATATCGCGTTAACGAAGTTTTCAGGGTTTGACCTCTGGTGACCCCAGATGTTCTTTCACCTCCACCAAAAATGATAGGGTTCGTTCTCTTAACGCATCTACATACAAAGTATCAAACTCATCCAAGCTTCCTACTTAAGATATTGTGTTAACAAGGTTTTCAGACTTTGACCCTTACCAAAAACAATAGGGTTCTTCCTCTCAATATGGGGCATCTATGTACCAAGTTTGAGAACTATCAGTTTCCCTTCTTGAGATATCGTGTTAATGAGCAAAGTGTCATAAACACACACATACACACACACCCAAACACACACATACATACACACGCCACCATGAATGCATAGGTTTCTCCTATCATCGAAACCAAAAATGGCAAGGGTACCAAGCAATTAGCACACGAAGAGAAAAAAAAAACACACACGCACACAAAATCACTTCTAAATTATCGCTTTATTGTACCCTCCTCTCTCAGTTCACAAAAATAAGTTAAACCACAAACCACTTTCACACGTGGCAAGAATTCTTTTTCCAATAATTTTACAAACCAGCTTAAGAAGGATACTCCTTTCACAGAGCCTCTTGGTAAGTGACAAACCAAACAAAAGAAAATAAAACAGAAAAACAGCACTTCTGTGCGTTCCAAATAATATATGGCAAATTATTATGTACAATAGAACGCTCTCAAAATAAGGCTTATTTCAGACATGATGAATCCAACAACGTAAAACATAGTCTGCTGTATTTTCCCTTGTTTCACTTTTCTTACTGTCTAATTGATGTAAAAGTAATAATCTGTTCATTTAGGCTAACTCATGATTTCGCAAACACCTCAAATTCTAATTCTGAAAAAAAAAATTATGCCTCATTAAAACTAAAACTTGTTGCTAAAATATTTGCGCACAACATACGGAAGACAGTTCAACCATTATGCATGAATCAAGTTAATCTGAAAACGAAACATTCCGGTACAACAATATCATAATTGAAATTTTTATCTGACTGATAAAAGTGACATGAAAACTGGCCATATGAGGAAAAAAGAAAATGAGACTATGTAATTACTACAGTATAAATCAAATGTTTTAGAGGTTTTTCAACAACGTGACCTTGTTTTTCCGTTTGTTTGACACGTTGACCGTCTTACGTGCACGCTACCAAGGACCTGCTGTGGGCGCACTATAAATATATGCACTTATTTCGCAAGAGTTGTGACCAGCAGCACGTCAAATGGGAAATCTCTATAGTATCGCTGTTATACTCACAGCAGGGAGTTGTTACGTAAAAACTCCCTGATCACAAAAAGTATATAAGCATTGGTGGATATACACAGCAATGTCATTTCTACATCTTGCAAAAAATAAAAATT
Organism: Holothuria leucospilota; assembly: GCA_029531755.1. Classification (NCBI taxonomy): domain Eukaryota; kingdom Metazoa; phylum Echinodermata; class Holothuroidea; order Aspidochirotida; family Holothuriidae; genus Holothuria; species Holothuria leucospilota. The sequence goes on along the minus strand of CM055966.1, from coordinate 30,251,545 downwards.
GATGTGAAGTAAAGAGATTTGGAAGCACTACATTCGTCACTACCACATTAGCATGGGAGATATGCAAATTTTTACAAATACCATTATTTTCACAGACAGTACATCTTTGGTCAAAACTCGATTGCCAAAAAAATCAGGAATGCCATTTTTTGTGTGCTTCAAAACAAGACACACGAGTAAAATTTGCTTCCTATGCTAATAACATTTTTACTTTTCAACAAAGTTGCAAAATGGCGTCTTCAGGCAAAACGTCAATTGTCTACAGCGAAACTTGATCACAGTCAGAAAAAAAAATGCACAATTCTCACAAAACCTAATGGCGATGCCTGAAGTTGTCGGAGAGACTGTATCATACATGGAGCGTTTCATCAGCTTCTGAAATAAATTTATATACTTTAGAACAGCCACAAATTATTATACTTCATGTTAGCTACAGTGAAAAGCATGAAAAGGCAATACAAAAAGTTCACATGCAAAGGCCCAAAGAACATTTGATTCTCTGGCGCCCGAGTCAATGTTACACAGGGAATAATGTAAAACGTAACTCTGCATAATGAAGACGCCCGATCAGCGACATGTTCAAATAAACGTGTAATGCTGGACTAATTTACCAAACATGCCCTTTGAGAGTAGTGGATTTCAAACCTTAATTCAAGGCCCAGTGGGAAAGCCATAGTAGCTTTGGGGAACTTGTCTTTCGAACTCACCGGTGAAAGAAGCTTCGGGATAATAAAGGTTCCGACGGCACCATATACATGTATATATTTCACGAAAGTGATACCCTGTTTAATCCATTCTATTACTCAATGTGAGTAAAAAATCTTCACTAATATATATGGCTCTACTTGCCTGAAGAATATAATTCACCTAATCTGTATCCACCTTTTCTTTCCAATGTTCTCTTTTGCTCGCTTTGAAAATGTCTCGACACTTCTCTTCAACATATTCAATATTCACTGTAATTTATGCGTCATATATTATTTTCAACAGGAAACATTTTCTCTTATATTTAAAACAGTTGCGATAAATGTTGTATGTAATGAAAAAGGTGGGGGGGGGGGGGGAACGCCAGCGGGCATCTTCTGTAACTTGTTTCGGGAAACTGAGCCACGAATAATCTGGCAAGATCTGACGCATAGACGTTGGTGCCCTAGTTACACTGTAACTTGGGTGAAACATTGGCTGAACAGTCGCTAGTTGGAAAAAATCTCCCAAGCAGGTATGTGCCCACTGCTTTCTTTTGTAGTTTTTTAAGCCACAGCGAAAATGTGTTATAAGAGTACAACTGAACAAAATCTGACGGGTAGTTATGGCAACCCACAAGTTACATCCGTCAAAGAAATGCCACTTTGTAACTAACGAACCGTTAAAGCATGCGGGCTCAACTTCGTCATAGCAAGACACAAAGTACCGGAAAATGTTAATATCGATACTACCTGAATACTGACTGTCTATATGTGCGGGTTATATGTGCGTCATGTATGTAAAAATAGAAAACACCACGTCAGAAAGCAAGAGACACACGTCAGCTCTGTTACTCTATTTACGTGGCATGAAAACATTACACAATATGACTTCCAAACTTAACACCATGTTTGCCGTGTAAACAGCCTCTGAGTCTGGGCCTGAAAACAGGCCGTATAACAGCCTCACAGACGATTGGCAAAACAACTCGACACAGTACTTAATCCTACATTTCTTGTTTTTAGAATACAGTACTATGCATTAACAGGCCACTGTTTCCCTTTGTAACTCCCAAACACCTCATTTGGAATCATCTTTTTAAACGTCCCGCTTTTGACCATTTCGTGGCCCATACGCCCGTAAGTATACTTTTCCTTGCTGATATTGAACACGATTTCTCTGACAAGACACTGTAATTGCTTACATCAACAAAAGAAGATGTGATTGTATTTAAGTCGCATTAGACGACTTCCTCAATACATTCTGTTCAATGCACTGCTTGCTACTATGTTGACTTGTACAAGAAACTATGTTGACTTGTATGCTCCCAGTTGCCTACGGTTCCCTCCATCTAAGGTACCTCTCGAGGGATTGTGCAATAACTGCAGATAAAGTAAATTAATACTGAAATTATTTTGTACATGTTATATATGCAAATGAAACTTACTTTAAAGCTTAAATGTTACTAGTGAATACATTTTACAGACTGTCACAACACAGTCTGTCATCCTGGAGGACCGGCAGAGTGACCGTGCCCATTTACATTGAATTGCAAACTACAGTATCCATTAAAAGCTGCTAAATAATTGACCCGTCAAAACAAATATATTTCACAATTGGCAGCATCATCATTTGTCCATCCATCACACTTCCAGAAGCTTTGACCAACACATAAAATCCGAAGATTTCAACAAAACATAAAATCTAATGACTTAAACGAAACAAAAATACTGCAGTAGATGCAACAGTTAAACCCATTATAATCATTGCAGCGAAGTAACTCAATTGCTAAACTAATTTGCTAACTGCTAGCTAATTTGGCGTTATCTTACAAAATTACATATATTATCTAAATATTTACTAACACTTAGAATATATTTGATACATTTTCTTCTATCGCTATAAATAGTCTCTACTATTTGAACTCGTTATCGAACCGATCATGAATTCGTTGCGTTTGGCTTGTAACCAGGTAACTTCACTTTGCAAACATGGCCATCACATGCAATGAATTTTCCCAACCAACTTCTACTTTTCGATCAAAAGAGAGAAGTTCATATCAACTTCTCAGAGCAGGTAAGGTTGTTGATTTGTGTAACTTTTTATTTGGGGTTTAACTCACTCTTCCTTTTACACTGTGGGCAGTAGCGTACAAATGTAATCATCAACAGTTTCATCAAATTTACCTCACTCATCATGTTGTCGGCTGACGATAGGTGAACGCAACACTGTCAATATGACTAACCATATACCAACCTGCCGATATCGGAAGCTGATTAGACAACGACACGTATACCAACACGTGTTGCAGTCTTTTTGCTTATAATTACCAATGGAATTTGAACTTCATAGACGGATTTTGAGTACTCCATAATCAATACTGCAATCTATGTTTTAGGTATCTGTAAACAGTTAAAATCGACGTGTTGTAATTCATTATCAAGAACACTGATACCTCCTTATTTAAGGCATTTGCAAGTTACTGTACATGCTGCCGATAGAGTATAGTCCTTGGTGTACACCGTTATAAAGCAATACGGGACTAAACCCGTCATGAGGAAACGCCAATTGCTCCACAGGATATGCTCTAATCGAACTTGACTGGATTGTCACGCTATGTATAGACCTTCTGAGGTTAATCAATTTCCTTTAAAGACAGACAGTCATCACCCCAAAGTATATTTTTAGTGTATGTATATCAAAATTCTCAGTTGGTGACTGCTCTTTGATTGACATCAAAGTTTGAAAATTTGAAAGATGCAGAGTAGCTCACATTCCACACAAGGCAGAGAGAGTACTTTTATTACATTTTATAGCTTTGTATGCTGAGCCTCATACAGTTATGGGAGGAGCTAGAAGATGCATAGTTGGGAGAATTGGAACTGTCTGGGATCATGAAAATTCCCCTTTAAAGCCTGAATTTGATTCTTTGATCTTACCATACATAGACATGGAAACAAGTCACTCGGATATGTTAACCAACATGCCCTTTTTTAAAATAACGTTTTCTTGAGATGGTAATGAAGAGATAACTATCGAACCAGTTTATTCATTGTGATGTGTTATGTAAAACAACCCGGTCACATGTACCTTAGACCTTCCGAGATAAAGAAAAGATCTATGGTGGTACTGACCATAGTGACGTCAATTATAAAGGTTTACTGGATTAAGGGGGAAATGTAGAAGTGTTTCCATGGAACCGTTACGTCATACCTCCTTGGTGATTCAAATCTTGTAATTTCAAAGGAAACTGAGTAACTATTAATGTCACATGATCTAGGTCAACGACGTTCGAAGATATTTAAGGCCAACTTGACATGTACGGTATGTGTATTACTGTTAATTTTTTTTTTTTTTTTTTGCTTTAAGAGGAAATGATGAAGTCCCCTTCTCACCCCCACCTCCTGTATCCCCGGAAGGATATATTGCACTTACACTGAAAATATCAAACTACTCTAACAACTACGTATGTTCTACAGTACCTGCAGATATGTTACTTCGTAAACGAAAATAATTTCATTCCCAGGGCAGGGTATTGTATACTTTACGAAAACAACGTTGCAACCTTGACAGATGCTGATCGTCACTGAAACATGAGACAAAAGAAAGAAACCTCCGTATTTTCCGTGCATTTACTCGCCACCCGATCATAATCACCTATGAATTAATCGAAGCCCACAGCTTCGATTATTGGATTTGATCAGTTTGTCACTTGAATTTGCGCCTTCTTTTGTGGCTCGGTGTATGATTTTTTTCAGTGTGATATTTCTGGATCTGAACACAATTACTACGGACATACCAACATACTTCATATGCCACGCAGTTATATTGACTATTTCACGGAAGTGAAATTTTGACCGTTTCCCGATTAAACCACCTAAACATATTGAATATGCAGTATTAATGTTCTGAAATATCATGAATGGTAAAACGAGGATATCTGTGAGATTTCGCTCTTGTTTCAAAATAAATATGTGGAGACTCCTTATGCCTTTTAAGCTTTTGAGGTCTGTCTTCACATTCCTCCAAATTGTGTCACAGAAAACCGTAAAAGAAAATGAATTCATTGAACTTAAGCTGGTTATGATTTGTGACGTATCAAAACAAACAAAGAAATGGTACCCTGCATTTAAAAGGCGAGTGGAATGACAAGATAGGAAATTTGCTGTAATAAAGCAACACTGACTACGCACAAAAAACGCGATGTTGTTATTGCAGGCATCTTTAAACTTCTTTGTAAGTTGTTTCATTGCGACGAAAACAAACGACGAGTCCTTAAAAAACGAACGTCGATCCAAGATAGGGATTGGTTGTGCTTACGGGGGGTAGACCGAGGAAACGTCTTCATGCTTTCAAGGATGAAAGAACAGTACAAAAATACCACCTGGTTTGATATGGATGCCATGAGTAAAACAAAGAAAGAAGTCCCTAATGAAGCCCACCTCACTCATCTCGATCTTAAAGTGACGTGGCTGGGAAACGATAGAGTGGAAGGCCAATCTTGTTATTTGTCCCTAATGCCACCCAATGGGGCCAGGAACTTGATCAGAACATAATTTGTAGCACTCTTCAGAGTATCTGAGGCACAAGTATTGCGCGTCAGGTGAAAGATCGTGAACGACCATTAAATATAAAAAATTACAAACTGTCCATTTTTCGCTGTAAAAGGTAAACCTCCCCGAGTCGATAGGTTCAATGCCATTTCGATGTGCAAGTAAACCGATATATGCGTCTTCCAATGGAATCAATGGAACATATGGGGCTGTTGACACCATCCTTTCCAGTACGTCCCCTGATAAGAGGTACCCTTTCCCTACAGCATAAGGAGGGTAAAGTTCATTCTTGAAGGCACTTCTCGAAACAAATTTTTTACTGTTAGCGGATCTTACGACGTCCAGCGGTTGACTAAGTCGACCCACATACAGACTGTTTGGAGCCCTGTGATTCTCCTTCAAATAACTGGTCACCAACTGAACATTTACGAAACAGTCATCGTCTGTTTTAAGTAGATATTCTGGTTTGCACTGAGTCCATGCCCAGTGTAGGCCATATTGAACTTTGAGCGACACATTGCCATCCGAGTCGACAAAATCTCCGAACAATATGTCATTGTGTTTTTGACTCTCAGCCGCCAACTGAGGGTCATCCAAACTACTCCCTGAATAACCAATTATAAATACTGTCTGGTGGTTCACTGGCCGCCTCAATTTCTTAAGGGTACCCCATGTGTTTCTTATTGCTTTCCTCCTTTCGAACTGATGTGGCGCAGATGGTACGATGATCATTAACATAACGTCAGAGTGGCAAGGGGGCGGCTGTATATTTGAGACATAGTCGGAGGGGTCCCATATCTTATCGTTCATCACAGATTCCAACTCTGGAACTACGACAGAGTTCGCACGTGGATCCAAACTATGCTTTGTGAGTTTTTGCCCATTTTTCTTAGTCGCCGGGATAACTTCCGCCGGTTTTTCGAGTAGGGAAAGAAAAAGAAACAAACCACAGGCCAGGAAAAAGGCTATAGTGACTTTAGGGCCGCCGATTAATTTGATGAATATCACTTTCATTGTTTTAGGTCGAGAGCGATGTTTGATGGGTGACTTCATGAGTTCTGATGATGAGCCTCCATTGATGTTATTTAGTTTAATCACGCTGACCAAACGTCTCGACACAGACCTGAAAAAGACAACATACGGTACATGTTTCAATTGTGCAAACTTTAGCGACTCCATCTAAAGTATCTGCGTATAACACTTAAAGAAGCTGAGTAGTGGCGTACTCCAAAATAAATACATCATACCAACGAGATGATTACCCTCTGTGCCGGGCTAATTTTAAAAATATTAATCCTAATGCGTTTTATATTCTCATTTAAAATAATTTTGCAAAGTAATTTTGCCATAACGTTCCTATACTATTTCTTGGGTTATTTGATTTTACATTTGCAAGATATTTCACAATTTGGTTTTTGAATTTGTAGTTCGTTACTTTTTCTTCTGGCACCGGCAATTTTGAATCGTTTCCACTTGTATTGGTTCTGATCGATGCATCTACCCAGGCATGTAGTACACACAACTCACAACGTACGTACGTATAGTATATTAGCGTTACTAGTGGCAAGGCACACGCCTATTTCGCGCATCATCTGCAGGAGGTTCATGAAGAACACTGTGGATTTTGCAGGTATGAAACTGTCTTTTTCGATCAATGAGCTTGTTTTTCGTGGCAGACCTAGGCCCTAACGCTAGCCTAAGTTAGGCTAACGTTAGTACCGTTAACGACAGTAACAAGTGTACTGTTACACCAGACATACTGTATGCATGGCTTTGATAAGTATCGGTATCGGACCGAATCGATAAACCAAGAAGCATAACCGGATGTGACGTAACGAAGTCGGCGGGTCCGAGAATTTATTCTACTTTGGCGGCTACTCAGCTCCTTTAATATGATACTCGAATAATGACAAAACATACACATATACGAGGCTTAACATTACATGTGAAGAGGCAATCTCTCTATCGTGTTAACAATAATTGCACGATTAACCGACTGAATGTTGGGAACTCTCTAGTTACATGAGGCTCGGACGTTTTTTGCATGCAAATGGGCCATAATGTGTTGTGTGTTTGTATGTGTGGATGTGTGGGTGTGTGGGTGTGTGTGTGTGTTTTAAGTGGGAAACGTAAGTGCCGCCGAAACCTATTTCTACCTTAAGGCACCCCAAAGTTGGAAACTAGAGACAACTCTACGATGCCGGAAACTGGTGTCATCTTATTATTTGTAATTTCTGTAATAAATATGGCTTGAAGCAAATGTGAAGTAATGTAGAGTACGAGATAGATCATGAGAGTTACTTTCAAGTGAAAGATGTTATCATAATACTGACCACTGACATTTTCATGTAAGTTCTTATGTCACAAGAGTTTTGAATATGCTTGTGCTACAGGTGCCTTTGGTACTGTTGTTACACATGGGTTTTAAAGGAAGGGTTTAAGCAAAAACTTAATTTTCATATGTGAAAGAGCAACTAAAGCTATGCAATTTGGGGAAACTTTCATTCAAATCGGACATGTAGTACTCGAGATATCAGCAAATGAAGTTGCTACATTTGTGACCCAAAGTGAGCTTGAGGCAAGCAGGGGTTATATCCCTTCCAACATTGATGAGAAATGCTTTGCTTCCTTTGTTTTTTCAGTCTGTTAGGTTGACCTTGAAGTTAAAAGGGATAGGACCTCCCCATGTGGAATGTGAAGTTTGTAAAATTCTTATGCCTCCCATGCAATCACATTCCGATAACATGTGTTTGTGGAGGAGAAAACTGGTTGTAAAGTTTAAAGAAAAACAAAAGACTGGTCAATAATTTGAGGGTATGACGTCATATTAAGCTTGCTTCAAGTTCACTGTGTTGAAAATGTTACAACTTTAACTGATATCTTGAGAACCACACATGGGATTTCAATGCAAATTTCACCAGAATACTTAGAATAAGCACCGCTCTAAGATATCAAAACTTGATTTGAGCTTAGATCCTTCTTTTAATATGACCTACCAGTATCGTGTGCACAGTAGACCTTCCCTACTACAGTATAAGTTTGCTTGTGCACAGGCATTTTCAGCCATTGTCAAAATGACCCCACCAACTCAGGTGGTTAGAGCATCCGACTTGCAGCCGGAAGGTCTAGGGTTCAAATCCTGGCCGGGTCATACCAAAGACTTTAAAAATGTAACCTACTGCCTTTGTGCTTGGTGCTCAGCATAAGCAATGGAGTGGGGGAAAACAAGCCAGTGAACCACAACTGGAAAAAAGGCCTTGGTCGTCTCGACTTGAACCAATTGGTTGGAAACTGGGACGTTAAACCTCATCTAACTAACCCACCAACTCATAAATAAAAGTGAAGATGATGAACTGTCACCAAAAAGCTACCTCCACCTACAGTATTACAATCTAAAAACCGCCGGTTCATATTTGAACCGAATGGGGTCAGAGGGGCAACTAATCAGAATCTGATCAAATGTTTGACTAGATTTGATTCAAAATTGAGCTAACTTGGTTTAACTTTGAACCAAATGAAGAAACTGGATTGTGGTTAGTTGCCCGTCCGACTCCATTCGCTTCAAATTTGAACCGACCGTTTTTAGAGAGTAGCATACCCATGCTACATAATAAGTCATCCTGTTGGGAGATATCACCACTTGAAACTTTTTATCAGTTTAGCCCTGCCCACTTCATAAAATAGGCAACAAAAGCACTAGGCCACAACTTCACACCAGGATCAACACAGAGTAACTAACACGTGCTGTATCGTGCACATACAACAGACCTTTTCTACAGTAGTTTGATTGTACACAAGCATTTTCAGGTTCTTTCAAAATTGACCCGGCCCACTCATGAATGTTAATGAATATGAACCCGTTACAAAACAAAAACATTTCCTAATGCCAAATATGAAGCTAATCAGTATCCTGATGGGAGATCATGCTACTTTAAAATTTGGTAAGTTAAGCCCCGCCTACTAATTAGTTAACATGATATTGGCAAGAAAAGCAATAGGGCACAACTTCACACCAGGTTCAACATACCAAGCACCGTGCACAGCAAACTTTCCTTCTATGGGTTTGATTGGACACAAGCATTTTCAGTCGTTTTCAAAAATGACTCGGAGAAATGATAAACTGTTACCAAAAAGCTGTTACTGTACCTCAACCTATTGTGTATACATACACCCCAAACAGGGAGCCCGCCAGCCATTCTGCTAGGGGGATGTTGCCGCTTTAGTATTTTAAAGGGTAGCCCCGTCTACTCATTACTATGCATGATATTGGCAATAAAAGTGATAGGACACGTCACACCGGTGTCAACATACTGTACTTACCAAGTATCGTGCACAGAAGACCAAGTTCCCTGGTACGAGTTTGCTTGTACACAAGCTTGAGCGTCACCCATATTCTCACACAAACAGACACACACAAAAACACCCACACACGCCAATATCATTGCAATAGTTACGATGTGGCTTACAGTATCGCATCGCGACCAAAAATGAAGCTTGTCCCAGTAAAGCGACCGGGCTACTAGTATGCAGTGTACAGTGAAATGAATAACGTATATCAAAATCATTTTAAACACGCATTTTAAACAGATGGGTTCAATTTCCAGCGAACCTCGTTCCTTGCTATGCATGAGAATGATGATCTGTCTACAGCCACATACAGTAGCCATTCTCGCTACAGTAATCAGACCATTATAGTAGTATTAGGCAGGTTAATAGCGTGATCATATCGGTTCCCTCAGCAACGCAATGATGTCACTTCGAAAACACTATACTATAGCCTACTATACTGAACGAAAATGTACATAAACTTAACTGTATCAAGGGTCTTGCTGCACACGTGGGGTATACCATGTCGGGGAGTTCCAACACCTGGACGTACAGTATCTTCTCCTATACAACTCATAACACATGTGAAGTTACGACACGATCTCGACCGGCCATCACGGAGTTCAGTCACAAAACCAAAAGATTAATTCCTCAAGTTAATGTAAATAATGTGGACGAGAAGTGCACTTTTAAGTTTGTGGACTAGGAGTGTGTTATTAAAAAAGGCTTTTAAGTTTGTGGACGAGGAGTGTGTTCTTAAAGGCTCTATAATCTCGTCTCAAATAGTAAAAATTCTCCCCACTAGGTTAGTTCTAGCCTTTCCTCCAATTTAAACAAAAACACCTGTCTAATACATGTCCAAGTCAGAGCCACAGTAGCCCGCACTGAGTTTCAGTTCCTCAAGCCCATATTGACAATTTGGCACTTAACTGCGTGTGAGTTAAATTGGGAACACAACTGACTGTACAAGTCCATCACTGACCAACCAGAGTGGAGCTATTGTTTGGATGAATGTCACAGTGCAGTCACCAATTGTATTTAGATCAATAGGACTATTCCTAAATACTCTGAGGGCCACAGCCCCTTTAATTTTGTTGGCTCCCTAAATGTGCAGAAGTTGAACTTTCATGTCATGCGGGTTGAACACCCATGATGAACGGAATGTAGACGTACTAGTGACATTACAAGTATTTGACGTACGTCACTGCAGCTGCTCATCTTTCTTGTAATATTACTATAGTGATCGCATCATGTAGGTCGTCAAAGCGGTGAGCTACTACTCTCCCTGGTCAAAGTACAACAGACAGGAATGAATCTTGTCTAGATTTAATCTATTTTGAAATAGCCAACTACCTCCTACAGTGCTTACGCCTACGCGGTAAGTCTATTACTTTGTTTGTGGAAGCAAACTTCCAGCAAACATTTTGTGACTATGGGTCAGGTGACGTGACGGTTTCTTTGGGTCAGGTGAAGTGACGGTTTCTTTGACCCGGTTTATCTGGAAGAGCAGTTCAGTACAAGACACGGCGTTTGTACGATAAGTTCTTAATTAAATGTAGATCATGAAGTGGTAGTCACAGTCGCAGGAATAAATTGATTACGAAATAAACCAAATGTACAGGTTGGTACTTCACTGCTGGAACGTCTGCATACTGTAGGTTGATAATGGTGCGCAAGTTCTGGAGTCCTACAGTGAGTGTTTTATTTGGCATATGTGTAGCCTAATTATGCAGTAAAACTTATGGAATTATTCATTTCAACATAGACAATATTCCTTTACTGTGATGCGATAAACCTAAATCTATTACCTTGCCTGTTACATACAATTTTAGTACAATGGTTTGCCGTTCACTCAATATCATGGTGAAGTTACCATGCTGCTGTATATAGAAAGCGTAAAATCTATGGGCATCGATCAAAGAGATTTATATCATGTCAAAGTTATCATAAATTAGCATCTTATTTTGGGAAAAACATGCACAGGTGTAAGATCCTAACACGTTTCATACTTGATAAATCAAATAAAGAAGGTTCTCATGTTTTCATCTTGTCAAAAGATAAAGTAATACAGTAATACTCTCAGTGTGGGGTGCCCAACTGCCAAGTCGGTGTGGGATTCGTATAGGATTTCTTCCTTCGGATACGAAGTTAACAAGCTTTCTAGTGAAACCTTCAGTTACCTCGAATGCCTTTTGACCTCCACCAAATAATATTATAAAGATCATATGCTTAACACGGGGCACCCAACTGGCAAGTTTAAATTCATGCGTTTTCCTTCATACCACATTAACAAAATTTTCAACACTTAACCTCTAGTAATCCCAAATGAACTTTGACCTTCACCTAAAACAATAGGAATCATCTACTTAATATGGAGTATCCATTTTGCAAGTATGAGACCTGTAAACTTGTCAGTCAATCTTGAAATTATACGTTTACAAGCAATTTTTAGGGTTTTCACAGCTTGACCTCTGGTGACCTTTGACCTATACCCAAAACAATTTGGGTCATCTCCTCAAGATGGAAAATCTTAAGTACATGTACATGCTGTACATGCTAAGCATGCGATCCCTCAAGCCTGGCCACCTTGAGATAAGGGCAATTCCACCGTTACGGACGTTACATTTGCAGGATATTTGCAATGTTTAACAAACAAACAAAAGACCTGCAGTTAAAGCACACTTTTTCTTTTTTGCCTGTAATGAATATGCACTCAAATGTATAAGACAGCATAGAAGGATTAGTTTTATCTTTATTTGCTAATTAGCTAGGGGTGTTGATAACGAGCGTTTCGGACGTTACATATTTTGACATGACTTTTTAAAACTTCTGACGTATTAGAAAAACTCTGTGAAGTTACTTGTTCAATCTTATATTTTTTTCTATGCTGAAGTTGGTCTAAGTACGCACTCTAGAAACATAGACAAAAATATTGTAAGAAGCAATTCCTTGTTAGACTTGCTTCCACTGATTGTTGTTACAGACGTTACATTTTAGAAGTTACGGACGTTACATGTACTTTGGAGCGCTGGTTAGGTACAGGGGGTGTAAGCTTAATAAATCTTATTTCGCATTTTCTTTTTCACATCATAATTAACCATGAATAAGCTCCAAATATAAACATGAATCATTAAAATCAATAAATTTAATTTGAGTGAAAGTACTGAAGAAAATAAAAATGTTACGGATGTTACAAATTTCAAATGATATTGCATGTAACGTCCGTAACAATTTTCTCAAAATCATAATTTTACAATTTTTAGCCCAGTTTTAATTAGCCAAATTTTACTATTTCTACTTCATTAGTTGCTCCATCAAAAGTACTTTAAAATTTATAGACCAACTGAAATCAAGCAATTATATTTTTCTGGTAAATGACAAAAATGTCATTTTTGGCTATGGTCAAATATTGTCCAAAATGTAACGTCCGTAATGCTCTAACTCTAATTTTAGTTACCCAAATTTCACTTTTTATGATTCATGGGACAACTCATCAAAAGTTAGCTTTAAAGATGAGGTATCACTAAAACTGGTTCATTCTACTGTATTTTAGGGGAAAAAAATGCTAAAAACGTTACAGACGTTACAGGTTCCATGGAAATGTAATAGCGGAAATTCAATAAACTCCACCCTATCAACAAAAAAGAAATAACAATTTTTTTGTTGTTACTAATAAAGGATCATTCCCAAGCATTACTGAAAACACAAAATAATAATTGTAAGCCTTTCTTAGAGGGACTTCACTTTGGGACCAAATGAGGTAGTTTTACGGAAAATTTGCAATTTCTTTAGTTTTCCCATGCTGGTCATGTATAAACGGTGAAATAGTAATGACAACAAGTGAAAACAGGTAACACCAATACAGATTCTTAAGGTTTAGGTATCCCCCTAACCTGCAATTCATGAAACAAAATTGTGGAATCAACTTAAAATTTTGTCACTCATGTCCTCTTTGATGTGGAATTGCCCATAACCTGTTCACGAGCAATTTTCATGGTTTTCAATATTTGACCTGTGGTGACCCCAAATGACCTTTGAACTACACAAAAATCACAATGGATCATCTACTCACTTTGGCTATCCAAACGGTACCCATGAAATTCATTGAAGTTTCCTGTTTGGATATTTCGTGTGTACAAGCATTTCTCATAGTTTTTACAGTTTGACCTCTGGTGACCCTAAGCCTTGGGTACCAAAGGTCCAGCCAGCGAAGGTAGATTTTTTTTCTTATATGATATTTTGTAACTATTTAGTAACTAACGTATGATATTAGCGGGTGAGAATCAATGTATATTACCCAACAGTAGGTCAAACGGTGATTATTTTAAGCTCCAATTAATGCACTTCTTTTAATCAAATAATTTTCGTTCGTGTAAGCAGCATACAGTTACCTTTAGAAAGTTGCACAGCTGTGATACTCAACGGTGTCTGTCACTGAAGACTGGGCTTCATCTCTCGATACTGTACTTAACAAACAAATAGATGTTTTCATACTAGACTTTGAAAAGGCTTTTTGACACTTTTCCTCATGAATAACTTAAAACCAAGCTTTTTAGTCGTGTGTCTCTCAACAGATTCTTCGTTGGGTTGATGATTCCCTCTCTTGAGCAGGCTATTGGAGCAGGTCTGTCTTAAGAAGTTAAGACCCATTCTCTTTTGAGCGCATATTAACGATATCGTAAAGGCTGCCGCTTCTAATGTCAGGCTTTTTGTTGATGATTGTGTCCGTTACCGAGTTATTGATAATGCTAGTAACTGTCGTAAGCTCCAGATGACATTGATAATCTAGTCTCATGGGTCAAACTTGGGGCATGAGATTCCAGCCTTCCAAGTGTAATATAACTTTTGCCAGGAAAAGGAACCCTATATATTTCGAGAATGTCTTAAATGAACTTGTTTCATCACTCCTGACCTCAGTTGGGAAAAGCACAATTCAGTATGTTTGTAACAAATGCAACAGAGTCTTAGGGATACTTCAAAGGAACGTGTCGTTTTGCTCTCGCGATGTGAAGCTAGCCATGCCTATAAATGTCTTCTTCGGCCAGTTTTGGAGTACGCCAGCAATATCTGGGCCCTACACCAGACTTACTCGGAGGACAAACCAAAGTATTCAGAGAAGAGGGGCCCGGTTTGTTAGTTCTTACTTCTCACATGAGCCCGGGTCTATAACCTCTATCCTGAAGAATCTTGACCTTCCTCTATTGGCTGAGCGTTGTAGAAAATGACCGAAAATGAGAAAAGGTCCGCGAGACCGAAAATAAGAAAAGGTCCGCGAGACCGAAAATGAGAAAGTTAGTTAGATGAGATTTAACGACACACCAACACGAATGTGAAAATGAGAAGGGTCAACGAGACCGACAGAAGTGTCAGTCCGCCGTACTGCTACTGTAGGCTCCGCTTCAAGTCAATGCTGGCACCCTGTAGTAATTACATTTTGCAAACTAGTGCGTTGCCCTTGCAACACCACCCTTCTGGTATGAACGTTCCGGTCTCGCGAGCAGATTTTTAATTTCGGTCTCGTGAACCCTATTTCATTTTCGGTCTCGCGGACCCTATTTCATTTTCGGTCTCACGGACCCTATTTCATTTTCGGTCTCGCGGACCCTATTTTATTTTCGGTCTCGCGGACCTTCGGTCTCGTGAACCTTATTTCATTTTCGGTCGCGCGAACCTTCGGTCTCGTGGACCCTGTTTTATTTTCGGTCTCGCGACCTTCGGTCTCGTGAACCTTCGGTCTCGTGGGCTGTAACCGTAGCACCCTGCTACACAGGCAAGAGTCCACCTTGATGTTTACAGAATCATTCATCATACAGTTCCGCGATGAAAGAAGACACCACAACTTTTCATATTTGCAGTAAGGATTTTCCGTCCAAGTTCCTTGAGTGGAAATGCCCTCAGCAAGATCATTTCTTTGTCCAATCTCAAATTGAATGCGCCCCATATCAGCATTGCTGAGAGCGTCACCTTTTTCCCGAGAAGTGACAGAAAGAGAGAGAGGGGGGCAAATTGCAATATACCTTACGAGTGCTAATGACCTAAGAAGTTTCTTCGAATTTTTTGTGCATGTTTGGAATTATTGCAATAACAAGCGAGTACTGCAGACATCTACACTGTGCTACAACCACCACGATATGTTGCGACCATTTCAAGCGTTAAAAATAAGCCGGTCATCCACAGTGCGATTTTGCTATACAATTTTGTAGGACACTACATGCCACGACATGACCGTCCGTCGTACCGTTAGCCGTACATGTACCTCTACGAATACGATCAGGTTCGATTGTTTGCATGCAGCGTAGGCAATCGTAATGGGTGCCTCTCGATAAGTATTGAACATGCTCAAACTGTTCATATCGTAAACTACTAATGGCATATTCCAGCTTTCCAGTGAAATATCCCAAGGCCTCACGTGAAGAGCAAAAATCCAGTTCATGTCCGCCATATTCCGTAGCAATACTCCATTCCTATAACTCAAGATATCTCGTTTTAAAGATTGGTTTTACTTTTGTCAAAAATAACTCCAGTTCTCATCAAGATCACAGAATGTAATGTTAAATGGGCGCACTGCCTCAGGATCCTTTTGCTTTTCTGTATTATTGAATGTCCTGTTTCTTCTTGAAATTTGATACTGTTGGAATATTTGAATATCTTTCCTTGTAGATCTAGCATAAAACTACACCACATGTAGGGTATAGCAGACAAACTGTTTGACGTGTGCCACGATGACACCAGAGGTTTCCCATAATGCATTGTATCTCTAAACCAGAAAGCCTAAGGGCTTAGTGATTCCTTGCCGAATGGGGATGCTTTGTTGTACTAAGGTTCATCCCTCAAATTTATCTTCCTTGACTACATCATTTTACGATATTTTAACAATGTCACCTCTGCTGACCTCACATGAACTTAGAACCCCACCAAATATAACAAAAAAGAAAAACGAAAGTGTCTTGAAAGAATTCAACTCCAATGGATCTTGGATCTTGAAAATTCTTGGGAAATTTTGTTTTTTGACCTCTGGTGAACCCTGATGACTATCTTGGGAATTCTTGGGAAATTTTGCTTTTTGACCTCTGATAACCCCAGATAACGATCTTGGGAATTCTTGGCAAATTTTGCTTTCTGACCTCTGGTGACCCCAGAGGACAATCTTGGGAATACTTGGAATATTTTGCTTTTTGACCTCTGATGACCCCATATGATGATCTTGGGAATTCTAGGGAAACTTTGCTTTTTAACCTATAGTGACCCCGGATGATAATCTTGAGAATTCTTGGGAAATGTTGCTTTTGATCCCAGTGACCCCAGATGACAATCTTGGGAATTCTTGGGAAATTTTGTTTTTTGACCTCTGGTAACCCCAGGTGACCTTGACCTCCACCAAAATTGATACGGTTTTTCCTCTCAACATGGCAAATTTATATACCAAATATGAAAAGTGGCTGTCACTGCTATCTTGAGATATCGTGATTACAAGCCATTTACAGGGTTTCTGTAGTTCAACCTCTGGTGAACTCAGATGACCTTTGACCTCTACCAAAAACAATAGCATTTTTGCTCTCAACATGACAAATCTATATCTGCCACTCCTATCTTGACATATCCCAATTTCAAGGTTTTCGGTCTTTGACCTCTGGTGACCTCAAATGACCTCTGACCTTCACCAAAAATAATAGGGTTCTTCCTCTCAACTTGATGAATCTGTATACCAAATATGAAAAGTGTCGGTCATTCCTATATTGAGATAGCGCGATTACGAGCCTTTTTGGCTTTTAACCTGCGGTGGCCTCAAATGACCTTTGACCTCCACCAAAAACAATACTGGTCTTCCCCTCGACATGACAAATTTGTATACAAAATATGAAAAAGTGTCGGTCATTGCTAACTTGAGATATCATGTTTACAAGCCATTTACATGTACGAGGTTTTTGCAGTTTAACCTCTGATGACCTCAGATGACCTTTGACCTCTACCTAAAACAATAGGGTTCTTCCTCTTGACATGCAAAATCTGTATACCAAATATGAAAAGTGTCTGCCTTTGCTATCTTGAGATATCATGTTTACAAGGTTTTCGCCATTTAACCTCTCCAAAAAACAATAGGGTTCTTCCT
The DNA here is from genome assembly GCA_029531755.1 of Holothuria leucospilota. Classification (NCBI taxonomy): domain Eukaryota; kingdom Metazoa; phylum Echinodermata; class Holothuroidea; order Aspidochirotida; family Holothuriidae; genus Holothuria; species Holothuria leucospilota. Next base: position 30,233,872 of record CM055966.1, on the reverse strand, counting down.
CTCAACATGACAAATCTATATACCAAATATGAAATGTGTCGGTCACTGCTATCTTGAGATATTGTGTTTACAAGCTGTTCACAAGGTTTTCGCAGATTAACCTCTGGTGACTTCAGATGACCTTTGACCTCTACCAAAAACAATTGGCTTCTTCCTCTTGACATGACAAATCTGTATACCAAATATGAAAAGTGTCCGCCTTTGCTATCTTGAGATATCGTGTTTACGAGGTTTTTTGCAGATTAACCTCTGGTGACCTCAGATGACCTTTGACCTCTACCAAAAACAATAGGGTTCTTCCTCTCAACATGACAAATCTATATACCAAATAAGAAAAGTGTCGGTCATTGCTATCTTGAGATATCGTGTTTACAAGCCGTTTAAGAGGTTTTCGCAGATTAACCTCCGGTGACCTCAGATGACCTTTGACCTCTACCAAAAACAATAGGCTTCTTCTTCTTGACATGACAAATCTGTACACCACATATGAAAAGTGTATGTCATTGCTAACTTGAGATATCGTGTTTACAAAGTTTTCGGTATTTGACCTTTGGTGACCTCAAATGACCTTTGACCGCCACCAAAAACAATAGGGTTCTTCCTCTCAACATATATGCGAGGTTTTCGCAGTTTAACCTCTGATGACCTCAGATGACCTTTGACCTCTACCAAAAACAATAGGGTTCTTCCTCTTGACATGCAAAATCTGTATACCAAATATGAAAAGTGTCGGCCTTTGCTATCTTGAGATATCATGTTTACAAGGTTTTCGCCATTTAACCTCTACAAAAACAATAGGGTTCTTCCTCTCAACATGACAAATCTATATACCAAATATGAAAAGTGTCGGTCATTGCTACCTTGAGATATCGTGTTTACAAGCTAGGCATCACATACACACACACATACACACCCACATACACACATACACACGACATCACCATCGCATAGATTCCTTGCCTGCCTTCGGCAAGGAATCAAAAAAGACAATGGAACCTCCGATTATTGTAATTTCTTCCACTGTACTTTACGACGATATCGCACGAGATCGTGTTATGTCGGATCTTCCCTGCCTACTGCAGCATGTCGTGACGTACCCCGCGAAGCGAACGAAGTTTTTCCGTTCAGCTGAGCGCTGCGAGAAAACCAAGGAGGGGCGGCATCCTAAGGGGGCCGCAGCCACAGAGGCGCAACGCAGGCTAGTCGTGACGTGACTTACGAAATTGTAGGCAGAACTGCACCGTTTGCGCCAGCTTTACAAGTATTTAAACCATTACACTGTTAAATAGGGGCTTTTCGAGTTTGGGAACTAAAATGAATTCGCAAATGTGTGAGTCTGTATAGCTTTCAGCCTGGCACATACGGTGTAACTTTGGCTAAGATTTCTTACGGTACCACACGACGCGCCAGTTGCCACAACGCGACACGACACCATCTCCTTGAATGTCGCAGGCAACTCTGTCCTAAAATAAAATGTTAAGTGCCGTAGGACAAAACCGTTTAATATGTATGAAGACTCCACTAAAGTACTGTAAATATGATTCGATGTCATACGATGAAAGAAGTTTTGAACATGCTGGAAACAATACGAAAGGAACCGATAACCTACGATACCTTTCTCTGCAACAAAACAGCTAGTCGTAGTTAGGTAAGACAAGGTACGATGAAAAGTCATGTGGCACGTGCTTATGAATTGATCTTAGGAAGTCGTACAGTAGGCAAAATCGGACTGTGCATGCGCAGCTAACAGCTTGTGATGTGCAACACATGTACAGTAGCAGCGCATTAGCAAGATTGCAGACGAAATTACCACGTGTCTACCCTGCTTTACGGTCCCTTACCTCACGCGGGGATTCGTTACCAGGTCTGTTTTCTGCTGTAAAGATTGTAATTTGTACAAGGATGCTATCAAGCCATGGGCATCAATCCTGGGGCGGGCCACCGGGACATGTACCCAGGCCCGTAGTCGGGGGCCCAGGGGGGCAAAGCCCCCTGAAATTTTTTTGGCCCCCTAGAGAGTTTGAATTTCACTATTGACTTAATACATTGTACACATTTGGCCCCCCCTGAAAAATTTTTTCGCCCCCCCCGAAAAATTTTTGCCCCCCTACAGTACCTTGTCTGGCTACGGGCCTGCACGTACCCCCAACATTTTGATGGGTGAAGGACACAATATCAAATGTCCCCCCCCCCCCCACTTTGTAAAGAGTAGTGTCGTGGCTCTGTTTGACTGGCTTTTTGAGTGGCATGTAGGTTTGTTGCAGGTGTCTCGATGCAGATTCTGAATGCAGATTTTGTCAGGGAAATCTTATTTAAATGAAACATTTTGGCGTGCTTCGCATGCATGCATCACAGTTTGCACACCGTCTCAGGACCATTAAAAAGTCGATTATACAAGGAAATATTCTGATCACAACACTTTCAAAGAACAGAGATACATCTCCAAACATCTGTATAGGCGCATCAATATGGGATCAATCCTTCAATCTAATTTGTACGCATGATGTGGAAGGTTGAAACTTTAAAGCATGTTCAGTCTCCGTTATACATTTTTCAAATACTTTTACCAAGCGCTTCGTATGAAGCATTTGTTGGTACAGATGGTGATCGCTAAATACACGAAGGAAAAGCGTAAACATGCTTGTTACTCCTTCACACCTTTTGCTACACCTATCAGGGAGGTCTAACATCACCTTACTGCACCTATTCTCTCCCTCTTGCCGATTCTCCATTGCTGGAAGCTGTTCATCCGGATTTTCGTTCAAAATTAATAAAAATATGATAGATGTAGAGAGCTTGGCATCATAACTTATATTACCATTTGGATGTCAGGTAATAAACATTACACCATTGCCCCACTTTATATAATTGATCCAGAGCTACCAAGAGGTATTTGCCAGCCTTAGATGCCCTTTTATAATGCACAATGAAAGAAAGGAAAATTTTCATAATAGTCCAATAACATTTCTGTTGACTCAACGCAGGTATTTTTGCTGAAAACTTTGCCAGAATAAAAGCAGTAAAGTAGCCAAAAGGGGGGCTTCAGGAAGGTTGTTGAAAACATATTTTTCTCTTAGACAACATACTCCCTTCTTTCACCTTCACCTTTCACTAAATTATGGACATTTTTCAGCCATATGAGCAGCTCTAAAAATAAAGCAGATGTGTACAGTAGAAAATTTTCATCTCACACAAATTTATTAATACAGTTCAATGCAGCTAGCCATGCCCCCCCCCCCCCTCCTACAACAAACAGTATGTCATTATGTTCACGCCCATAGATCTGTAAGCTAGCATCACTGCTCAGTCATTCACGTGCTTTGCACACTGTAGCCCTCCTCTCATCGTCAACCACTTTAATGAATTTGTAATAGAGATTATTTCAACTGAAAGTAGAAGCTAAGCTCCAAACCCCTGCAGAAAGATATATTTTGGATACGTTTTCATACAATTTTGCTAATATTTTGCTCTTTTCTTTCTTTCCCCTTTCTTTTTTTCATCTTTTGAGGGGGGAGGAACCTAGGCCCCCTAGACTTTTCCCTAAATCTATGCATGGAAGCTATTAGAGTAGCAGCTTCCTGGTACAATATAACAGGAACACATATGAGTAACAGTCTAGAAGTACAGTAGGACACCCTAGTTTCAGAGTGCATGTAATCAATAAGTTGGGGTGTGACCAAACTCAACAAGAATGGGAGAGCACCCTGTGTAAATGACAGATGGCCAGCCACTCTAGTGGGCACATAATGAAGGGCTTTCAATTCCAGCACAAAGGAACTTAAAAGAATAGGACCTTAAACCTGGATATGACTATACAGTGAATTCTGTACTGCAACACTATAAATATAGCTGAAAGGGAGAACAAAAGGCTTATCAGCTAGGCATTGAAATAGATTACAACTGTAATGGGTCTTCAGACAGTATAGGAAATTAAAAGAATTCCATTACGTCATGCTACCAAAAACCACTGCATTACCTAAAGTATGACAATGTACTGTACAGCCTTCAATATCTAAGGTCAATACGGTTCACTGCAGAGTGGAAGACCAATCAATAGAGGCTGTTAGAGTGAGACATTTTGTTTGGAGGGCAAAATATCTTGAAGTCACAACCCCTCACAGGTTATTAACCCATATGACTGGTAGTCGAGTGCCCAACTTAAAAATATGACAGTTCTGTGGTGGAAGAATCGAATGCTATAGTCCAGGAGTGCCCAACCAGCAGTGATCGCAATCTACTGGTAGACCGCGGACTAATCCCAAGTTAAACGCAATGGGTGTAGGAAAAATGAAAAGTTTTTCTATGTGCTACTGTATGACAGTGTACTGTATGTTTTGTAGATCTCGGGCAGGGTGGCTACTTGAGAAACAGACCTTGGGTCAAAAAAGGTTGGGCACACCTGCTACAGTCCATAATACCATAATCTCTTATTTTGTGAACTTGGATGAATAGAGACAATGATTTGCATAAATTTGTGGGGGTGACCTGTAAACTATACCCTCCTCCTTCCCTGTGCCCCTATGGCAAGCTGCTTGTGACTGATGGTACAGTACTGGAAATTTCATTTCTGTGTCAAGCAGGTTGGAGAACTTAGTTCAACGGCTTTCTAATCTCACCACAGACAGTAAAATTCTCCTAACCAAGTGTACTTTTAGCCTCCTCCAAATAAAAACAAAAAACACCTGTCTAGTACTGTACCTCCAAGACAGCAGCACAGTACTGCAACTAGCCTGTGCTGAGTTTTATTTGATCGACGCCATATACATACTGATACAGAGTGACTGTTTGCAAGTTTGAGAACAAAGTCAAGGAAGTTAGCTCTGATGAGCCAACAAAGTTACCCTCTTGGAATGAAGTTGAAATAAAAGATAAACTTCCTCCACATGCAGTACTTGTACTAAAGCGATTGTCTCCCCCAAGGTACAAGGTATAACGTAGACAGGCACTGTTCTCTACAGACTAGCAACACAACACATGTACATAGGCCGTACTGCACTCTTGCTAACATTACAGTTCCAGAAGCTGTGAAAGTACACAATATCACTGAACAATAGTACTGATGAAATCTAACACCACATGACATTGTAATTTTGTTGGCTTCTTTTAAAAAGGGGTGTAAAACATACAGTCACCCCAATCAGGACTTCGGTCGAATGCAATCTTCCTCTTGTTTTGAAAGCAATTTAATACTGCTGCTACCCAACACATACAGTACCTTACATAATGACAAAAAGACAAAAACTGTATACTGTACAGTACATCACATGAAAGAAAGCCAACCTAACAACTGTTAATAATTAGTAATTGCAGTAGTTTCCATAATGTTTAAATCAATTCCAATTTATAAAGGCTATCACCAGTACTTGCGACTGATTTAATTATGACTGAAACTAATACTTAAACAGGCTTATTTACTGTTCTTCCATTTGCATACACTTACACAATGTATCTAAAGAATAGACATATGGTATGAAAAATTTATGCACAGTATGAAAAATTTTGAACGGCATGAAAACATTTTGATGGCATGCCGCTGGGCAGCCCTGCCCAGAACTGGTGAATTGCGCCTGAAACTGTTAAAATAAAATCATTCTGCCCACTACTTTTTCCCAATAATGGTACTATAATTTTATGATTTTTGAAAGAAATTAACCTTTAAAGTGGGCATGACACGGCCAAAATAACTTTTGTGTATTGCAAGATTGGGTACAGTAATGTAAAAGTATCATCTCACACACAATTAAAACCGGCGCAGTTCGGCATAAATAGAATTTGAAGAAAAATGTCCAGAAATCCAATTTCGAAAAATGCTGCAACAGGTCACCTGACTTTTATGACGAATTGGCGGCACCCCGCACTGCGCCATGTAAGGACGCGTATCTAGATGTGAAAATAATGCAACGCTTTGGGAAAGTTTCATATCTTAGAAACTTCATGAAAAGTATTACATCACAATACCCGCCCAACATACAGAGCGCAAAGCGCGGAACATGTTGGGGGCTTCGAAGCATATCATTGGCCAATATGTTCGCGTGCATATGCGCCCGTGTTTTAGCTTCCCTGCATATAATAAACAGCTTTGTTTTTGTGCAAAAAGAACGCTGTCCGGGCGCGCTGTACAGAACAGCTATGAACATGTATGGACAGTCCATGACAAGCGCACCTTTACTCAGTGAGCTGTTCAGTATCGTTGCTATTGTGAATGATAAGCAGTCACCGTGCAACAACGCATAGTTCACGATGTGGTCACTGGTCACGCGCGCTGCTGTATAGTATCGTAGCACAGGTGTTTGCAATGATGTACCTGCTAACACGCGTTAGCATGCACATGATTCGATGTGTAGAACGATGGGTGAGCTGCCTGGTACAGTGTTACTAACTGTGCCTCCAATGACGTCACGATCTTGAGACGCGCTCACATACTTTTTTTTCGCTTTTGGATTTCAGATGGCTGAGTCTGGCCTGTAAATGGAAATTCACAAGGTCGTAATACTGTGTTGATGGACGTAGTTGAGTTGGAAAAACATTTGCTTCATTTCAAGCTGTACCCAAACAATATTTACTGAGAAACGTACTTTGGCCGTGTCATTCCCACTTTAAAACAACATCAGAGGGTCCAACGATAGTGCAGAAAAATATCCACACCTTCTCTAAATCTCAGGACGGTGATCACTTAAAGGGTCACAGTCAAAAATTACCCGGTAATGCTGTAAGTTTGGGCTGGTGACAACCCTGCACCCACAGCATGTATACGCAGTTCATGTACAGTATACACATGACATTTACATCACTTTACTGTAGTATCTATGTACTGTAGTATGTGAGGCTGCAAATTCCACTTGAAGCAAGTTCATAATTCTTACTTGTCAACTGCTTTACTTTTGAATAGAGTATTAATAGACCAATACACCTTGGGTGTCCTTGACTGCATAACAGTCTGAACAGTACTGTATGTACAGTACCATACAGTACAGTATGTACAGAAGGCTATTAATTACTGTATTGATTGAATCATTGCTATTTTGCTACAGGGTACACTGTAGCACACTTTATACTGTACAGTACCTGCACTTGTAGAACAGAATTCATTGAGTCACATGTACTTTTACAATAGTACCCTGTACAGACAGGAAGCCATGGAAGATGCTGGCTCCACTGTCCTACAGTAAGTGCTACAGAGGTCACGCAGATCGATGTATTTTGTACCACGTGATTAATTTCTCTGGACCGGCAAAAACCGCCCCATATTACATTGACTTACCACCACCCAAGGCTGGTTTTAAAAGGGTCTTTAACCTCGCTGGTGTATAATATTTTTGGCTAGAATTGTTATTTATTGCTTATCATTTGTTGCACATGTATGTCTCCAAGAGGAGAAAAAGTTTCAATCATTTAAAGAAATTCAAGATTTGGAAAGACAACACAAGAAATAGCAAACAGCTGTATTACCTACTGTACGTAAATAGAAGGCAATCCTTTTTTGCCATCCAAAATGATGGACAAAACCGCATGCTAGTGTTTGCACCGGGTACCCAACCGAAGATGTCAGGACCAGGTTCTGAAATTGCTACCGGGATCCAAAGTTTCACTAACATAGATTGCATGTGTGACAGAACACTTAACATGTTACTTTCTCCTGGCAAAATTTATCACCCACACACCTAAGAACACTTGTCATGCCCATACCTAAGATAACCTGGGCTCTATTTCATAAAAGTTAGGAATATTCCTATCTTGGACTTAGGAAGAATTCATTCCTATCTTCATGCTGAAGTCGTTCCTAGGTTTAGGAGTGATCTTTGGAAGATTTAGAAATGTACGTAATTGATTTGGTAGGAAATTAACAGATAAAAACAATGTCACTTTTGATTTATCCCTAAATATGTGAAGGAAGGAATGATAGCGGACAAATCGTTCCTAAGCAGTTTAGGAACTTGAATTGTACGAATATTCCTAACTTTTATGAAATAGAGCCATGGTGTTATATTATACTGTATCAACATGCAAAGCAAAATTTCTAATAACTTTACAACAAACTTGTAGCCTAATAGAAGTTATATTTTCAGGTACCCGACCACCATCGACTTCAGGTACCCCGTTCCGAATTTTGGACCCGGTGCAAACACTACCGCATGCTATGACGTCATTGCACAACCCCTATTCTACAGTTCTGTGCAAAACCTGTCTATTGGATCCTGGAAGGCTACGGCTGTAAAGCACAGTACTACAGGGCTGGAAATAAACGAAGGCCACAGAGGCCTTTGTATTTTTGTTAATGGCCTTGGTGCTCTTCAAAATGGCATACTTGTCAAGGCTATCTTGGTATTCATGCCCTTCCTGACAAAATACTGTCACCAAATATACCCGGGCTGTATGTACTGTATACTGCACTAGATTTAGACAAAATCTGTTTGGACTTGGTCCACTTCAAGATGCATAAATTATACTGTATGCCCTAAAAGTTACAGCAGTATGACCATGGTTACAGTATCTTTGCCCCCATGATTTCTTGTGTATTCTTTCCCCCATGATGTACCCTTGCCCTTCCCCCATGATGTCATATTTCCAGCCCTAGTGAGCTACTGTACTCAAACTGTGTGGTACAGAATGTGCAGTATGGCATCATACAGTACCCGTACAGGCCTGCCCAGTTTGTTCCAATTTAACTGTACACTGCAGTGTTCACGCTAAGGAATTGAACCTGGGAAGGAATTCCCTCTCTATAAGTTTTTTGGGGAGGGATTTTCAATTGCAATTGCAATTTAATGCGTGTATTATAATTGTAGTTAGGATCTCAGCTGCAGAAAAGTGTGCGGGATTTTCCCGCATAAGATTTATTTTTGTGCGGGATTCGAAAGACAAAAGCGGGATTCAAGCAATCCCGCGCCTTTATAGCGTGAACACTGGTACACTGATGTCCAGACTACTATTTCTATTGAGGGTTTTCCATAACAATGTTGCCCCCAATGGCATACATTACTTAAACCAACTAAAGCAAGTCTGATTTCATGCAACCCCACTGACTCTGTTTGAATGGGATTTTACTGTCTGATTTCACTTGCATACTGTACAGTTAAGTCAATGGAGAAGCCACGTTGACTCAACATGTAAATCTTTAAAACACTGTTCATGGCAGAGGCCCAGAGGCCATCAATGAAACTAAGATTCATAATTTACATGGAATTTTTCAATGATTCGATTCCAAAGCAAATTGCGTAATGTACAGTAGTGTGTCAGGCCTAGGGAAAACTGAACCATATCAACACATGGCAACTACTGTACCTACGCATTATGTACCTGCTGATAATGTTATCAATGATCCATCAGTGTTTGATTGATCAACATTGATACTCAAGTCCTGTTTGTAAATTGTAAACCAGTTGAAAATGCTGGTGCCTAAACTTTTTCATTTGGAGCCAGTGGCTGGCTACTAATTTTTTACTTTTGTGTACAGCACTGCTTCCAACTGTAGTATTGTACAGTATTGTATTGTAAACATGATGGTTTCAGCTAGTTTTGGAGGAAGTTGGAAGAAAAATCAACCTTTTTGTGGTATTTTCAAAGTTTATAGACATATAGTGCCCCAATAATGGGCCAATTAATAATCAACAATGCAGTTGGTTAGGTTAGATGAGGTTTAACGTCCCAGTTTCCATCCAATTGTTTCAAGTCGAGACGACCACAGCCATTGTTCCAGTTGTGGCTCACTGGCTTGTTTTCCCTACTCCACTGTTTATGCTGAGCACCAAGCACAAAGGCAGTAGGTTCCATTTTTAGAGTCTTTGGTATGACCCGGCCAGGATTTGAGCCCTAGACCTTCCGGCTGCAAGTCGGATGCTCTAACCACTTGACCACTGCAGTCGGTCAATGCAGTAATGCACCCCACTCTTTCCAAAAATTACATTTCGCTAAATTCACCAGGTACTGTACTGTACAGTACAATGTCGTTGGAATTTTCACTTGGGGCCCACCACTAAAATTGGTCTTACTGTAGCTACAGTAGTACTGTAAGTACTGTACATTACTGTACAAATGTATGTAATACTGACGTGGATACTGAAGTATGAATGCGCTTTTATTCCCGAATGTAATGATCCAATTGATTCACAATGTTCTTGTATAACGTACAGTACAGCACATCCAATCTTTGAAATAATTTTATTTACTGCAAATGTCAAACTTTGAGTATAACCACAAAAAAATTACTGAAATTTCTCATTAAGGCCAAGAAACAAACAAAAAATTAAGTACTGTGTATACTGTAATGTAATGTGTCTAGTTCCTCCTTCCCACCCATATCCAGTATTGCTTTCCTGTTGCACTAAATTGTTCCTCTTTTAATTTTTGAATTTTCACATGTATGTGATGAACAGTCAAAAATAGCCAAGTTTTTACCACACAAATTCCCCTTCCAGTAATCTGAATGATGATTACAGTGTAGTCTAGCAGAGTACTGTGTCAGTACAGTATGTACCAGACGTACCTGTATGCTAAGTCAGGTGTGTACAGTATGAAGAAGTGTCCAGAACAGTTTAAAATTATTCACTGTCAAACACATTCTCATTATACTGTACAGTACCGGTAGTGACTACTCCATTCATACAGTAAAGTACCACAGTTCCAAAAGTTGAACCATGCAGACTGAAAGTTCTACCACTTAAGCCAAACACACACGGACGACAGAAAACGCGAAACATGAAACAGAAAACACGTTTCGTGTTTTCTGACATCCCTGTGCACTGGACAAAAACAGAAAACAGCGTTTCGCAAAACAAGCAGTGCTTGTTTCACGAAACAAGTGTTTAGCTAAACAAGTGTTTCGCTATTTTTGTTTTGGTCCAACGCACACGAACGTCAGCTTGAGAAAACACAAAGCGTGTTTTCAGTTGTCCGTGTGCATTCGGCTTTAGTTTGAATGTGGCATTCAAAAACAGGTGAGCACCCACCTTTTCCTGAAAAGTTAGGAAGAGAAACTAGCATACATATTGTTTTTTCTTTTTTTTTTTTTTACCATCAGTTTTTAACCATGAGTATATTCTGTGCTTCCTGTAGTTCTTAATCAGACACAACACTACTGACTAGTATACTGTAAACAAATTACTCATAACCAGCTGGATAGACTGTTGACCTGCTCTTCTCCAAGTCGCACTGAATCATCCTACAACTGATGCAGCACTTTTAGACTGCATAATTGTACACAAAACGTACAGGACTACTCTTTCATACTCTTTCACTGCAGAGTACAGTAGCTGTACACTTAGGTGGTCACAGAATACCACACCAATTAGGTTACTGTTTGCAATAGGGAATTTCCCCGATACAAGACATACAGTACACTGCACAGACTGTAGTACAGAGAAGTAGAGAAACTGTACAGTTCCTTCTGTAAAATGCCTGTTGCATAGGTGTTTCATCTGGGAATAATTTAGTATTCAAAGTTTGCATAGCAGTTTTGAGAATTTTAATTTAAAATCACTGAAATCCCTGTGGTTATGCACACAAAAAAGTGCTACACACTTTTCCATTTGTGTAGCAATCTGGCCAGCTTGTGTAGCAAATTGTGATGCGATACCTGATAAATTATTCCCTGTTCATATTACATCATGCAACTGAGATTGCCCGGCAGTGAAGGGCAAAACACACACACACTTTAAGTGCAGTGTCCACTGTCCACAATAGCTGGTATAGCATAGCAAAATGCTCTTCCAATGAGTACTGTGACTGCTACACAATTTCTAAAATGAATAGCAGTTTTTGTACACAAACCATATGCAGATAAAACCAAAATCACACCAGAAATTACTACATTATACAAAACTTTGACACTAATGCGAACTCTGGTTAAGCATATTTACAGCACATGGCATACACTAACCAAAGATACATGTATACATGTACTACTGTGACGCAATGTACACTTGCCCTTTAAAATCAAAGAGGCAGTATCACTATCACATGACATTGGTGAAACACCTCTACAATGTACAGTACATTACAGTACATGCTTTACCCTATACACAGTTTGGATGCCACTCAATCATCATTTAAACAATTTGCAATATAAATATAGTTGAGATTATAATTGCAGTTGGAATGGATTTTGCCTGTCTGCTCCAGATGTTTGAACTAATTACAGTGTAATTTACTGTACATACTGTACTGGCATGGAACAATGAAAGTTGCCTACTATGAAGTACTGTATACTGTATCTGTGTGCACCTTCTACAGTACTGTAAATTGAAACAGTATGAAGTAGAAAATGCAAGTATTTCAAACCTGTTTCAGTTTTTGGAAAAGATTTAATGGATTGTATTATTAGAAATGGAACTAACGGAAGGCCATGGGCAGCATGGTGGTCTCATTTTTCATAATTGCCTTGGTGCCTGGTACAGTAAATCAAAATCTTACAGAGCAATTCCACAGCAAGTGGCAGGCTTCGACAAATCCCCCACCCGACAGTCCGGGACAAGTAAAAACTTACTCAGAGAAGTGCATTGTTCAATATCACAGCCGGCCGGGCAAGTACCCTTGCGAAGTCTCCTCCACAAGGAGTTCAAAGGCATATAAAAAGTGGACAACTAGATATTCATGCGGACAAGTAAACTAACAGAACAGCTAGCCTGATGGACAAGTAATGAAAAAAGAATTTGTCGAAGCCTGCAAGTGGTCTGATTTGCTAAAATTATTTGAACTTGAGTGGGATCTCTAGTTTCATTACAGTATTTGGCTAAATCGTGTAATATCTGAATTTACAAAAATATCTAGAATAACTTGAAAAGTGAGGCATTGCATACTGTATGCATGGTACGTAGCTTGAATGTGTCTTCTGTAATTAATACTCTACCTCCCAAATGGACCAAACGTACTGTACTGTAACCCCAAGTTATCATCATGGCTTCTGTACTATTCAACAATAAAAATCTGCTTTCATCTAATGTCAAAAAGCCTTATAAAGGAATGGGTCTACATTTTTGGCAAACTGATTTTCTTGAACATGATCAACATTAAGATGGTCACTGCAACTTACAGTACTGCATACTGTACATAACATAAGTTAAGGAAAAGTTTGCTACAGAATGATGCTTTTAGTCAAAGGGCAATGAGTACATGCTTTGCAAGGATCTATGGAATGATGCACATTCATGTACTACTGTAGACCATTAAAATAATTGTGAGAAATTTTATGTCAACTTATAACATGAAACTTACAACACATTATGTAAGTTAAACTCACAAGAGTTACAGTAAGTCAACTTAGGGTACAAATTAACTCTATTTTACTTTTTATATTTGAAATACTGTAATCCTTCCATTTTGTGAATTCATACAGTTCATAAAGATGTAAATTATAAAATCAACAAGCAGTGCCCTTTACAGGATTATACGTAGCATACTGTATTATGGAGATCAGAGAAAAAAAACTAGACACATGGTAATGGTTTTTTGAGAAAAAAATTGCCTTAAAATAAGTACCGTAGGCATACCACAAACGTAGTTTACATTACTGTACCAATTTGGTCTAAGTCATTAAGTTCAAATTGCAAGTTACATATGTAGACTACTGCAGACATTTCATACAAGACTTCCTACTATAAAATAAAACAAGAGCATCAATGATGCTGTAACTCAACTACGCTTTCCCTCACACACTGTTATGTGTAGTTACATTAGGGATCCAAACTAGGGCTGTCACGTTTAAACGTTTAAACGGTTAAACGATCGATCGGCCGTTTAAACGGCGCATAATTCAGCTAAACGTTTAAACGGTTTTCCTTTTAAAAATACAACAAAAGTTTTAGAAGTTTTCTTCCCCAATGTTTTCTTTGATATCTCTCATTTAACAACGATGTTTATTTGCAAATTCAATGACCAAATAAAGCTTCAAAAATAAACTGTCCGTGTCTCTCCATTCATAGTATATAATTCTGTGGTTGAATTGACTTCCACCTACTCACAGTAAGCCTACTAATCCCCCTAACAATACGCAGCGCCCGCATCCCCAATCGAAGCAGTAGCCCAAACTGCTTATCAGGACGCGTACAGAACATCGGCTTAACCACACTTCACTCTCTCTCAGTTTACATCGTATTTGTAGCTCAAGGCTAGGTGCTCACAGAACGAACGTTAAAACAGACTTACTTAAAAGCCCGAAAATTGCCGCAGTATTTCAATGCAGCATTCACACCATCCTACCATGCTTTACCTATACGTAAACAGACAGTGTAGGCTCGCACACGTGTTTGTTTTGAGTGTTTCATATAGCAGTACATAATTCATGCACGCACTATATATCCATACGTAAATATCTGTTTGAGTCATGTTAGCGCCAGCGGCCCGCTTGCTGTGTGCAAATCAATGGAGCTATAGTACGTAGCATGGGACGAATCTATCATAAACTTACGTTCATTGGGGCAATGTTCTAGACATCGTTTTTGTTTAAATCACAAAAGTAAAAGGCACACGTTTATTTCACACAAATTAACATGCCTTATAAACATAAAAGTACCAATCGTAAACTACTGCAAAGGACGATGAAACAACCGGTAATTTAGCGGTACAAGCAGCGATCGAAAAATGTTATTTTCCATAGGCTACCATGCCCAATGTTTTTGCGATGTACGTCAACTTTTGTACAGAGCAGGTGCGTAGCCTAATATGTTACTGTTTGCATGTAATAACGGACCTATACACGTGCTTTAACTCTCGACTTTTTTCGACTTTTTTCTTGCGTGTCACTTGAAATTCTGCATTTGCACAGTGTACGGACATGGCACGGCTGAAATTTAGCACTCGTCCGATCGTCCGTGACGGGTAAAACTTGCATCGGACAACCACTTTCTGTCTTTGAACTTGTCCGATGGACGAGTAGATTTTATTTGTAACTGAATAGTTCCCTACATCAGCAGGAAAGTATGTCATAAAAATCCCATTAAGAAGTGGCATTGAGACAATGGTAGTGACTACCATTCATCATTGTACCATGCCAATAAATATGGAAAAATGCAGAATTTAAAGTAAATGTTTGTTTTCTATGGCAGAGACAGGAAATAGAATTATTCACCTCTTTTTCGTCACTTTCATTTGGACAACCAAAAACTATTTCGGACAACCTAAATTTACCTTCAGGTTGTCCGATGGGCAACCTGAAAATTTCCTTAAAAATCAGGCCTGCATGGCCTAATATTATGTACGTCGGTGTTTGCGTACATTGCGGCCTGATATCTAACGTATGGCCCTGTATCAAACTTATGATCATTGACTGCGAATTTAATGCTTGGTTTCGTTCATTGGCAAATTTGGGTGAATTAAAAAGAAATCGCTGAAATGATCGCTAGATTTTTACGTACAGATTTTAAAAGCTTGCGCGTACTATGGATATCGTAAGTGAATGATCAATGAGGCCATTAATGCATTACACTGTTGGTTCAGAATAAAGATACCGTTTAAACGGTAAACGAACGTTTATTCCGACCGTTTAAACGTTTAGGAGATTAAACGGAAATTGACAGCCCTAATCCAAACCAAGGAGTCATGCATGGGACAGTCGTGATCTACAGACATACAGTATGCAGTACAGTACGTATGTACAGTAGCACATGCAGTGCTATAGATCTGGTGACAGCAGTAGTGTATCAGAGCTACCCAGCTTACGACAACTTTTTTAATGTTTGTGGGTGCAATACTATAGGTAATTCTGCTGACAAAATGAAGTGCTACTGTATGTAAATCAATTTGTTAGGTCCATCAGAAAATTATTCTTTTGGCAATATACATATATCATACAAAACCAAAACTCTTATGGAAAAGCACTGGCATGGATTTCACCATCTGACCCTTCATGACCCTACTGCAGCTGGCATTAAAATCAACACAAAGTACACCTACAGTAAGATGACCCATCATCCACTGATACTGTGTCCAACTTTGATAAGATCCTAGCACAGCCCCTACAGTAGTACGGTATTTAAAGGCTTTTGCTTGATTCTACTGTTTGACCTCTCTTTGACTCAGAACTACCTTTGACCTTCTTCAAAAGTAAAATCTTTGATGACTTATCATCTACTGAACACTTTGGCCAACTTTGATAAGATTTGGAATTTTGGAAATAACTCCTACAGTAGGAGATAAAGGCTTTTGAATGATTTCACTGTCTCTATGACCCCAAATGACCTTTGAACTACTTCAAAGTACAACTTTGAAGACCTGTCATCTGTACTGAATACTCTGGCCAACTTTGATAAGATATATAACCCCTAGGAGTTGAAGGATTTTGAGTGATTTCACTGTTTGACATCTCTGTGACCCCAAATGACATTTGACCTACTTCAAAACCACAAGTTTGATGACCTATCATCTACTAAACACTGGCCAACTTTGATAAGATTGGATATGGCTTTTGGGAGATTTCACTGTTTGACCTCTATTTGACCCCAAAAGACCTTTGAAATATCCTGTACTTCAAAAGTACTGTACACCTTTGATGACCTGTCACCTGTACTGTACTGAACACTGGCCAACTTTGGTAAGACTTGGATATACACTGTACAGGTAGTCCCTAGGAATTGAAGGATTTCACGTGATTTCACTGTTAGATTTCTCTTTGACCCCAATGGACCTTTGACCTAGTTAAAGTGCTACTGTCATGACACACCATCTACACTCTGGTCACATTTGATAAAATTTGAAGATACTGTAACCTCTAGAAGTTACAGCAAAGGCTTTTGCATGACTTCACTGTCTGACCTCTGTAAGCCCCTTAATGAAGAAAAATTCGCAAAGTGTTAGTAAGTCTTCTTCTTTTGTCCATCTGTACATGCCAATGACCATGCCGTTTGAAAGCACACATTATTCATTTATAATTATACAGTATCCTAGTGCTGAGCACCGTACTTTTATAAGTACAACTCAATGTCAGTTAAATAGGCCTATGTGCCGTGGCGGTCAGCCGTGACTGATTCCATGCCTCCGTCACGGCCGTGATCTCGTCACAGATTTTACTGTAGTAGCCTATACCCCGTGTCCGAAGAGGTATTGGATGTTCTGCTTGAATAAGCACTGTAGGCAAAATGATATGATTGAGAGTTTACGGTGGTTTGCAGTCGGCATACAGCAAGACTGTAAAAATATGTGAAATTTCCTTTTTCCTCTGGAAGAGTGTCTTAGTTGTTAGTAGCTTAGGGTACCTAGGCCTAGTTCTCACGTACATTTTGCTCCCTGAACTAGGCCTAGGGTATTGCAACACAAAGTTTTTCCCGTGTTATTACTGTGAGAGTTACATCTTCTGCGTGTGTTTCTGCAATGATTGTTGCTACATACGCGTATGTGCTTACATGATCGTAACCATAGCTATGAACTATGTCACAATTGAACAGCAGTGGGTGCTATATAGCATACAATAGTGTAAACATTCTAGTAACAAGATTTAGAACTTTTAAAAAACAAAACAGGATCGTTTGTATAAATCAAAATTTTTGGTCTCTTTTTGGAGACTGAGTGCTAGTATCCTTAAAATGATGGGTCTTAAACATATAGGCCTAAATGACCCATAGAGGTCAATTACCAAGGAGTAGGCTATATGTGAATTTCAGAAAGACTGAGACCATTCAAAATTTTTGAAGGTATGGTAGCCCAATTTTGACAATGGGTATATTGCTGACCTAGTATGGGAATCCCCATACTAGGTCAGCAGACTGCGGACTAAGTTGTTAGTAGGCCTAGACATATGTTTAGCCTAGGGTAGTAGGCCCCAGTAGCCTTTCTGTATAATGTGGAGGACCCTGTGGACTAGACCTGATTAAAAAAATTTTGTCCTTTGATTTAGCCAAATTTTCTAAGCATATTTTAGGTAGGCCAAGGCTACGTGTATATCATGTGAGGCACTTTGTACATTTTTTCTTTTACAGATCGTTTTTTCCCTAAAGCCAACTGAAGGAGAAATTTCAATGTTTCCTGCTTAAAAGAAACTGAGAATTGAACTTTAACATTACAACTTACCTCATCAAGTTCTGTTAGTGTTCTGTATGCGGTGACACCTCTACCTGACGTTTGCTGCCATTCTAATGGTTGAAGTGAAGTTACTCCTTTGAATTGTGACCCAGTCCTATTTTCCTGAAGTGAATCACGATAGTGATCAGGCCTGATAATGATTACCAACTTCTGGTTGCATGATGTAAGACTTAGGCCAAGTAGCCTAGACGTGCGCTTATAGCAGGTGTCCACAGGCCAACTTGCAATGCAAGCAAGGGCCAGTTGTCATAGCCCAGGCGATATCCCTCAGTTTTCAAGGAAGTTGTTGCAGTATTGGTTAGTGAGAGTACTTCCTTTCTTTCGCGGGTGTTAACAATCAATCCAAAGTTACTTAATTTTGTTGTTTTAACGACCTTAAACCTCACAGAAATCGTAGACCACCTCCACTTTCTCGACCTTCATCTAGTAATTGATGCCTTGACATTGACTGGTATTTGGTAACGACATGCAGTCCTTGCAATACGAAAACACTGAGTCCGATCCTAGGCCTGACTGCTACGTAATAATTGATAAGATTGTTCAATGTGCGCGGTACTTTGTAAACAATGCATAACCTCGTGGCGAAATGGTATGCCAACAGCTTGAAAACATAACCAAATATTTCCTTCTTTCAAGTTTGTAAATGTCACAAAAGCAATACCTTTCCTTTTCAAGAATTCTTGTTTTCCGTTGTTTTGACAATATACAGCTTCTTGAAGGAGCAGAACTTAGATCTGTGGTACGAAGCCAGCTATTTATATTTCCACTGTTGTTACTTCACAGTACACGCGTACAGAAAATACGTATGTGTAACAATACTACACCGAGTATGTATATACCGAAACATGACGTACGAAAATAGATATGAATGGTTAGTCTACTTGCATACGTAACAGTTTATTCTTGACGCTGATTGGTTAGTTCACGAGGCAAAGCAGGGGCTGGAACGAAGCTAGGTCGACAAACTTTTGCTGCAGCAAAAGTTTGTTCACCCAAGTCTTGAATTAACGGTTGTATACAACTAAAGTGTCTACCACTGTGTGCGGTTATCTACTGGACACGTCGGCGTAACTTGCTTATGTAGCAGTTACCAGATATAGCTGCATTCTACAGCTGTAATTAATATAGGCTACGGTCTGCTATTGCAGGTAGATTAGATGAATCAATGTCTCAAACTCCAAGGGGATGACGAACATAACTCAAGTTTCCAAATCAGTTTAATGGTTTATCGTCGCACTGAGTAACTTTGCCAAAACTGTATCGCGGGCATTTGACCGATAGTCCGATCCACAGTCCAATACCTTTGTTGTCAGTGCCAAGTATCGATTTATCTATCACTTGAACGTCCGTATTCAGCTCCCGCGAAGGTATCAGTACTGGAAGTTGAATCGGCACCCAGATCACCACACTGCATGACAATAATTTGCACGGGCCTAGGAGGGTTTTGATTGGGGTTGGGGTGGTGATTGAAGGATTTGTTTTTGACACTAAGCGAAGCGCCACCGTCCATTTAGCCTTGGCGCATAGCGTGCCCGGCAAGAAATGATGAAGTCTCATGGACAGAATGCCTCCTAGATTGCAGGAAACGTCACTTCCCAGGCAGTGAAGGTTGCATCTAAACATTCAGTATTTGTGAAAATTAATGCCTATAAACACATGGTAGATCTTAAAATCACTTTGTAGCCTAGGCACAATAGAACTGGATGTTACTATAAAGCTAATTAGATAAACTTGGTAGAACTCATTCAAATACAGATGTGTTTTGCTATTAAGGAACTTTGCTGGTCCTGGAAAGGTTTGTATATCTGTCGATATGGGGAAGAGGTAGGCCTGTAAGGGAAGAGGTAAGTTCCCCTCCCCTCTAAGGATTTTTGTATTCTAATCATGCCTTCATGCAAAAAGGTGGCATTTACGTAGGAATTTGACCCAGAACTTTTAATTCACTGAATTTGACAGGAGGGTCAGTACAGTATAGCCTATTGCCGTATTAAAAATTGACTAGCAAAAATGTGTTGTTCAGGAAACAAGTACAACGAATAATTAATGATATCTTTTCCGTTGCATGTAAGGTCAAAGCCAGAGTCTTGCGTTTGATAAGTACAATGGTAATGGCGTACCAAGGATGGTTTGCACATGGGGTTGAAATCCTTGAGGAAAGGTCAAAATGGTGGAGCCCGCATCCTCTCCCCCCCCCCCCCCTCAAGAAACGTTTGCTTATGTAAGGCGGTGTAGATGCAAAATGGTGCTATCTTTGGCAAAAATTGGTATTGATTATATTAGTGGAGCCGCTAGGAGTTGGTGTCTCAGTACGTGTGGGCACCACGGATGATATAGCAATATCACCCAGATAAATCTAGAAAGTGGGCGTAAACTGTATGTTGGTATATCTACGATAACTTGCATTCAGGGTATGTTTTGTCACCACGTGCAGATGTGCCGTCCTGGGGAAGGGGTCTGAGAGGATGGGGTACGTGCCCCCCCCCCCTCAGTTTTTTTCATTGAAGGAGGCTTAGAAGCAAAATAGTGCTAGCCTATCTTTGGCAAAGTTTCGAACTGTTATAAAATAGTGAATTATTTTCATTTTACTAGGTCAGGTGTATTAAGGGAAGGGTGTGTTGTCTGAGAGGATGGATGACAAGCCTCCCCTTGAGAAATTCTTGTTTGGTGTAGGAAGGTTTAGAACAGAGGTGGCCAGGATTTGCCCAACGGGGGGGCCAGACTTCCCAACGGGGGGCAGCGACCCGAAGCCCGGACAACCATGATGTCGTTGAGGAGTTGGTGAGGAGGGATTTGAAGAAAACTTGTGTACTAGACTATGCCTTTGCGGGGCATATATTTCATAATTTTTGTATGTACTAGAGGAACATATCCCCCCCCCCCCTGATTTATCGTCTTCCCAGAATCTAAACTGTGAAAATTCAAAGGGCGCGAAGGGCACGAAATTTGTTTTGGATAAGTCTACACTTAAAAGAATCTGTACCGGTACTTATTTGAAGCATGTATAGGTCAATCGTCAAGTCAGTTGGGTCATATGGGGCATAACCTACATTGTACTCCCCCCTCGAAACACTACCCGTACCGCACGACAGTCACAAGAGAACATTAACTAGGATTAGCAAAATGAGATGAAATGACCAACATTTACATAAATCCATGTATTCTGCTTAAGTTAATTGAAAAGGTGGAAAGGGTTTGTATTATATTTAGTTATAAGTAACGGAACTGAGGAAGAGTGAGCAAAGTGGACCGAAAATTTTGGGTTTTATCGCAGAAATGACCCTTTTGAAAGCCAAAATAAGTAAACCGACCAGGTCGGCAGCGACAGCATTTTCCCGACAAGGGGCCGGATCATGCAGTGACCCGACGTTCCGACAGCCCCTATGTCGAGAAGGTGGAGAGAAGGGGATATGAATGAGACTTACTATCCCAAGTCATTGCAGGGCATATTTTGCATAGTATCAATTAATACTTCATAAGCTGATTCGCGCACTGATAGTGTTCTTTTGAATCTGAAACGTGAAATTGAAAAGCGCGCGAAGCGCGCGAAAATTTTTGGAATTACACGAAAAATGTAATCATTAACAACAAAAAGAAAGAAGAAAGACTGTAGGGGTTGTAGACCATATCGGGAATAGCATACATTTTATCGAAAACACCCTATGAAATACCCAAACTTTTCTCCTTGAGTCGCTCACCAAATGACCGTACCGCATGACACACAAGAGAAAGCAATTAGGCTTTGCGATGTGGGGCATCCCCTTGACAGCTTGACGAAACTCTACTTCTGGTAGATAACGTAATAAGTTTAAGATTAGGCCTATAGGTTAGATAAGATTTCACGGCTCAGTTTCTGACCAATTGGTTTAAGTCGGGCCGTCCACGGCCTTTTTTCCAGTTGTGGCTCACTGGCTTGTTTTCCCTTACTCCATTGCTTATGCTGAGCACCAAGCACAATGACAGTAGGTTCCATTTTTAAAGTCTTTGGTATAACTCGGCCAGGAGTCGAACCCCAGACGGGCTTATGGGATGGAATTTAGGACTTCTACATAAACTGTGTACTCTGCTTACATGTTACTTGGTAAGTTTGACAAGTCTTGTGCTGTCTAGCAATGTAGAATGGAAATATTGAAGAAACTGGAATAACTCTACCTCGCGCGTAGCGCGCCGAAAATTTTGGGTTCTTTAAGGGAAATTGTCCTCTTGAGAGCAAAAAACAGGTAAACCGTCGGGGCGACTTGGAGCCGTCGGGGACTACATACTTTACCGTATCGACTAAGACTTTCCGAAGAAACTGTAAAAACTCCCCGTCAGGGACCAGCTTTCCCCGACGGGGGACCATGGCCCCCCTGCCCCCCACCTGGCGCCACCTCTGGTTTAGAAGCAAAATGGTCCTATCTTTGGCCAAAATTTTGAGCTGCTTATATTTTTAGTAATTTTCACTCTTTGGTGACATTTAACTGTGACATGGCACCCCTCCAAGGCTTGTACTGAGACAGGCATAATGCATGCTTCCAAGAATCTCTAGGGTAAATTACAAAATTGGGACGAACAGCATGATGCTTTTAACTGAAATTCAAATGACACTACAGGGGAGCACACCAAGTACTTCACAAAAATCGAACTTTTACAAGCTTTGAACAAATGTCCAGGTGTATGTACCATGATCATGATCATGTACCATGTACTCGAGTTCATTCTCTGGAAATGTATTATTAAATAGATAATGACCTTTTAATAAACTTGTGTAATGGATAACCAGGATACAAATGTTGTTCATAATGTACGATTACCAAATGATCCCTTCTTGAAGCCTCCAAGCCTGGGTTTCGAATCGTACCTGCAGTTTTGGGAAAATAGTTTTCGCCAAAATAATTTTTACAGTATCTCCCTAATAATGGTAAAAAACAATAGAACAAGAGCAATGGCAAAGAATAGAAGTCAAGGGAAAGTGCCCAGCGGGCAATAATTGTGATTTCTGAAGGATTTGCGAAAATTTTGAAGGATTTGCCAAAGACTTGTGATAGGAAATGTCTAAAAAAGATCCATCAATCAGTCGAAACACACTTTACCCATACCCCTTTCAGAAGGCTATCGTTAGTAAAAGCCTAAGTTCTTGTTTTTTTTTTTTTTGTTTTTTTTTTGTTTTTTTCTTTTTTGTTTTGTTTTGTTTTATCAAATTAGGAACTTGAAGTCGATGAAAGGGAACACGCGTCCCACCCCCCCCCAGCATGCCACAGCCACCATATTATATAGTTTAGACATTCTTAGTATCATTTTCAATAGTACTTCCATGGTACTTCCATGGTACTTCCATGGTACTACCAGGGTAGTACTTCCATAGTACTACCAAAGAGTGGCTATTATCATGGAAGTACTAGGAGGTATTACTTTCAAGGTATTACCGGGGAATTGCTATTTGACCAAGGAGCTACTACGGAGTAGCTCCATGGTATTACAATGACATACCAAGTCTGTAGGTGGCATAAGCTACTGTATAATTAATCGGACCAGATGAGGGTTTGGTGCCAGCTGTTTCATTTGTTTGAATATTCACTAACAATCAATCAAACTGGCACTTATTTCTATGAATATCCAAAAGAATTTGTTCGAAGTTCATTTGGGCAGGCGTTAGGGATATGACTGAACAAGAAATATGCCGTACAGCCTGCTACGTAGGCAAGGAGCGTACTGTTTCCTTTAGTACGCTTCTGGGTAGACAGAACAACTCATTTGGGGACAGAAATGGAATGACCCAGGGGTCCGATTCCGGCATTTGATTTGCCCGCCCGGCGGACGTGAATTACTCTTGCACCTACACAGGCTGCACTCGTAATACCAGCGCACGCTAAAAGAGTACATATTCGACACCTGCAGTACGAAGGCAAGCCTTCGATGTGTGTCTAGGGGCAATTTCAGATATTCTGTAGCTTCAAATGCATTTGACCATGCCTTGTGCACTTACTGTAGCCTATTACATAGACCACAAATATCACAATTTGATACGTTTTCATCACAGCCATACCCAGACTTCAGTCAGTCCGTGTCGGGTTTCGTGATGCATGGGATTATGAAGGGGGAACTAGATCAATGATCATGGTAGGATTTGCATGAGGCTTTGGAACACTAATATCAAAGCCGTCCAAAAGTACTATAATGGGACACTTACTACGTCGCTATATGTGTGCGCGAAGGTCACTGAAAAAGCTTGTTAAACTGTAAAAGACATGCAATTTAGTAATTACCCAAAGTTTAATACACTTATCGCAAGTTCTTTCTGATAGAACAAGGAGCCTACTGCTGTGTAATATAAACAGTATATTTTTGGATAAGTGCTGCATTTATTTGGAGAAAAGTGGGGGCAAGGACAAATCTGAGGATGACCCATTTCCCTTCATGTCCCCGTAGTGCCACCACTGTAAAGAAAACCTGCTGCCAACCTTGATAAACAGCCTCAATGCTATAAATCTTATGCAAAGGTCATTATCGGGTGGCTCTTCTCACCCCTATACAAACAAATAAGCAAACAACAAAATGATCAAATACGTTACACCAAATCGGAGACCATAGGTTTGCATCTGGTATAATGTATTTGTTCATTCGGCTCTCGCTAAGTTCGTCACAGATGTAGTAATTTTACCCATTCTCAGATCATGCTTTTATAGCTACAGGCACCGTTAACTCACAGGGCTCATTTAGCAGGCCTGTATAGCGCCCGAGTTCGGACCTCGGACTCGAGTCCGTTACTTACTGGATTACTTGGCCGGGAATGGGGTCCCTGAATCGGAATTGTCCCGGAATGGGCTGTAGCTGGGCTCGGACTGGGGCCAATCCCAGCCGATTCTACAAAAATGAAAGCTTCATTAATGTTACTTAAAGTTACATTCTTATTGGTGCATAATTTAATACATGACTGGTAGACCACAGAGGCCTAAATTACAAGGTGGACCAGACTATGAGATTGACCCCTAAAAATGACCTTTCAAATGAAATGTACTTGAAAATAGTACGAAGAACATTTGTATCATATTCTACATTGTCAAATGGCCGGACTCGGAACTGGCCCGGAATGGTGGCCAGTGGAATCGGGATTGACTTGGAATCGGGTTTGATTCGGATACAGGCCTGCTTTTTACAATATGGGCATTTTGGAGACATTTCGCAAGAGAAAGAGAATGTTCAATGGCGGTGATTTGTGTTGAGCATGGGAGGGGGTTCTTTGCTGATAGTGCATATAAATGAAAATACGAAATGTACCAAAATAAAAAATCATCTTTTTGCACAAAAAATAGCCAAAAGTGGGCCCAAAACATGATTTTTGTAAATACCAGCCCCTAACACTAATCTAATCTATATATAGATTGGATCAAGCATATGGTTGACTGATTGTAAGGCTACTAAAATGCCCACATAACTTTTTGAATGCTTTTCCTGCTAATGGCTGGCTGTCTGAAAGATGTCCTACTTGCACCGAGAGAGTTAGTCAGCACAAAAAGTTGGCTTTGTGTACTATCATGACGTCAATCACACTTAAATTATGTGTTTGCATCGCTCACGCAACTTGCCAGTAGGGTAATGCTTAACTTGCGTAGGCGTTCTAGACGGAACCACTAGTACTAAACAAACGGTGCATTTAAGGGTGAAAAAAGCTTTTTGGGCATAAAATCATGTTGTAATTGTTTGCATCTGAGGGAAAATTTCAAAATAAACACCTTCCATTCTCTTGTGAAACGAAGTTCCTATATCAATATGCCTACTCGGATAAACTAACGTTACGTTATGACACTCAGCCTTCAGTCACTTTCACTGCACCGAGTGTTACAATATGAGGCGACTCACATTGGCGAAGATTTATTCTGAAACCTAGGAAGATGAAACAAGCTGACGGCACCAATGGCGCTGCGGAATCGCGAAATGCTCCACTTGACGGTGTGGTATCCAGGGCCCTGGGGCTCCTGGAGGGTTCAGGGCGGTCCAGGGGCGAAGGCCCTGGAAACTCTGGGGTACTTATGAAATTAGAGTGAAGCATTGAAATACTTCTAAAGGACATGGGAATGCTCACTAAACAGACCACAGAAATGATTATTTGATCATTTTCTTACACTAGCTGACTAGTGGGATCGAGGGGCAACTCCCTAGGAGGGGCCTAGGGTTGGAAGATCCCGAAAGCCCTGGAGTATTCACACAATTCTGAGCTTTAAAATAAAAAATTTAACTATTTCCAAAGGAAATTGGATGACATTGCGTTCTAAATAGACCACAAAAATGATAATTTTACTATATCTCTTGCCAAGACGTAGGTGAAGCTAGTCAATTATAGATGATTGAAAGGGCTTGTGAGCAGTAGTATATTTGTTAGGGAGAAACGGTTTTCTCTTCCGATGAACATTATACCGACCATGTTCGAACGTGACACTCAGAGAAGACGCATAGAATTTATCTTTATAAGGCCCGTATAGCTACTGCAGAATTTTATCAAGATAAGGGTTTAATTTCAAAAGATGCAACGGTTCAGAAGATTCCGCAGGAACACACTTGGGCTTTCCAGGGGATGTGAATCATTTCACTATCTGAATATGACACTGAATTCGCTCTAGAGAAACTTTGGAACTTGATTATTATATTTTGTAAATGCATTTGCAACTAATGGCGGGTAAAATGTGACGGTTCAAGGTATTTTGGGATGGGCGACGTAGATGCTGGAGGAGGAGTTTTATTGAAACAGTAACAATACTCAAGCTATCTAAAAATGGATTGACATGGTGTAACAATATCTGCTATGGGCCCGGATGCTAGCGAACTAGAGGGCTGGACATAATATTTTGAAGACAGTGCAGAATGTTTTACTACACTCTAAATGCAAAAGAGTGAAATTCACTCCAAAAGAGACTGTAGTTTGGGACCACTCCTAGTAAGAGTGAATTTCACTCGGGGTGGAGTGAAAGTTCGCTCCAAATAGAGCGATAATTCACTCGCATGGTATGATATATGGCTCTACTTCGAGTGAATTTTCACTCCACCCCGAGCGAAATCCACTCTTACTAGGAGTGGTCCCGCAAACTACAGTCTCTTTTGGAGTGAATTTCACTCTTTTGCATAAAGAGTGTACATTCTGCATTACAAAAGTAATCCAAGTGACATTAAAATGCCCTCCCTTCTTCCTGTTCCTTCTTCTATTCACTTTGCCCTTTCAGGAGTCGACAATTTAATCTACCTTTTGCAGTCGAAGCCGTCACGGACTTCCCCCTGCAGATACGCTAACGCTTGTTGTTCGGGAGGATACGTGGCGATAGGATTTACAAGGAGGCGTTGGAAAAATAATCTCACTGATCAACCCGACACGTAATAAAACAACAGTGCACGATGGATGCGAGCGAACCGCGCCGAAAAAGTTATTAAAGTTAAGTAATTGGTTTCCTTCATTTCACATACTCAAGAGTTATCACTTTGATAACCTAAAATAATAATACAGAGCATACAATTTGGAAATGGAAACCTGGAGAAACTGCTTGTGTAGGCCACCCCATGTATCTCCCCCATCCCCCACTCCCATCCCCGGATTTCCGCCTATGGCGACGCGATACGACACAACAAAATAACCGTAGGCCTTCACACTGCAGGCGATATTTTTTCACCCCAGCGATAATATTTCAATGACCGCTTATTCATGTTTTGTAACAAAATGGCAATCTAGCCTCATCATCACTTACACAAAGTATCACTCGGACAGAAGAACGTCAAAGTTGATTTTTTTTTTGTCTTCCACTTCATCGCATTGCGTAATGCGTTTAGGGCAAGGAGTTTAAGAATAATGTTGTTTTCCACATTTTTATCGTATCGCGTGGTGTGAAGGGCCTGCCAACTTGTTCTCTTATTGAATTTCAATACATTTAAGGTAGTAGTATACACCATGTTCATCAGTGCATTACAAGGCAAACCCAACGGAAATTTCAGTAAAAATACACTTATTATTCTCGGGTCTCATACAGTCACGGTAAAGTTTTGCAAAGTCAATACTGAATAGCATGCACCTGGGCATGAAAAAACTTGTAACCCTTTGTCAAATTTAGGGAAAAATCGTACGCGTTTGTTTTGAAATTAAGTTGCTAGGGGACACAACTTGAAATCGCTCAAGGTTCGATATCCCCCACATAATGTGCGTAACGGTAACTCTGAAAAGAAAGTATCGTAGTGAATTTCGCACCTAAAAATAATGACAGTAAACCATTAGTCTCCCATGTTTTTGGAAATTTATATATGCTAAAGTTAATTAAACACTGAATACCTCTCAAGATTGTTATAGCATCTCTTCAGCACGTTCATAAATTTAGTGTGAACAAAGCATTGGTCATTCAGAACTGAGTCTGTGGGCTCGTATTTTGGGGATATAGGCTAATCTCTGTGTTTAAGAGGTTTACAAAATTTCTTGTCATTTCACCTGTCACAAAAAATAATAATTAAATACTTATGGGCATGTTTTCTGTAATTTTGCAAGCCGTTTTCAGAATTGTTTGGAAAATGTTTTTTCTTCCTTAGAGACCCAATGTACCGTATAGGAAGCCAAAATGCAAACCACATTTATCCAAATTTTTCCGTTACCCGAACTACTTTCTCTCACGATATGTTCGAATGTGAACGGGGTTTTGTTGCCAATGTCAGTGGTTGATGAATGTCAAAGGTCATCTGGGGTCTCCAGAGGTCAAACTGTGAAAACCAAGAAAATTATTTGTAAGCAAGATATCTCATGAAAGGAACCTGAATGGATGCCATTCTTGACGTGTAGATATGCCTTAGGCCTATTAAGAAGATAATCCTTGTAGATTTTGGTGGTGGTCACAGGTAAGTAGAGGTCAAACGGTATAAACCATGAAAACTGCTCGTACTAAACACGGTATCTCAATATGGGTAAGTATGAGGGATATCATATTTGGCATGTGGATACTGTCCATTGAGAATATGATCTCTATTGTTTGTGGTCAAAGTTCATTTGGGTCACCTGAGGTCAAAATGTGAAAACCATGAAAGTGGCCTTTCAAACACGATATATCAAGAAGAGTACCGTTGAGCGGCTTGACATGCATAGCCTATACCCCATGTTGAGTGTCCAATATTAACTTTAGTGGAGGTAAAAGATCATAGGGAACAACAGAGGCGGGTCAAACTGTAAACCTTGAAAACTGCTCCTAAACACAATATCTCAAGACAGGTAAGCCTAAGAGCTTTCATACTTTACATAGAGATACTCTATATTCAGTAGATGATCCCTGCTGTTTTTGGTGGGGTGAAAGGTCATGTAGGGTCACTGAAGTCAAACTGTGAAACCCTATGTGGATCTCATATTTGGCAAGTGGGTGTCCCATACTGAATGCGTAATCTCTCTCGTCTTTTGTGAAATTAAAGGATAACGGTCAAATTGTGTAGTAGATATGAAATGTCAAGTATAGTTAGTTAGTTAGATGAGGTTTAACTTCCGTCCCAGTTTCCAACCAATTGGTTCAAGTCGAGACGACCACGGCCTTTTTTCCAGTTGTGGCTCACTGGCTTATTTCCCAACTCCATTGCTTATGCTGAGCACCAAGCACAAAGGCAGTAGGTTCGATTTTTAAAGTCTTTGGTATGACCCAGGCAGGATTTGAACCCTAGACCTTCCGGCTGCAACTCGGATGCTCTAACCACTTGGCCACTGCAGTCGGTGCAGAAATGTCAAGTATAAAGTTGTTTGGTGCTTATATTTGCATGTAATGCCCCACATAATATCAATCGTTTTGATCAATGTCTATAGATTTTTACCTTTATGGCTAAATTTAAGCACAGTATACTTCACAAAAAAGTGTCAATGACTGCAAAAGAAAGTACTATTGTACAATACTATCCAAAGCGACAAAGAATCATTTATCTTTTTGGCTTTCTGGTGCATTTCGGTATTCGTTTTCTTGACAGTATGTTGTGCAAATGCACCCTTTACTATTGTTATGCTCAAGTCAGAAATCGGCGTAGAAAGAGTATAGATTTCGGTGTCGAGAAGGATGAGGGTGAGGACTGCATGGGCAAAAATAATCATCTCATCTCAGTGGAAAAAATTCTTTCTTCCCTACGTGAGGGAAGAGCCAGACTTGACATAAACTGTTAGTTGCTGTTCCCTCTAGTTGGCTGCGCGCTCATCGCAGGTGCCCTACCCGCCCCACCCTTTATAGGCCCATGCAATTACGTAACTTCAGGAATTAAGATTTTAGGTAATAAGTAGTCAGGTTTCTAAACGCTATTGTATATTTGAACCATCTGTTACAGTTTAATTATGTCGGACTACTCTTTTCCCCTTACACAACAATTTCCATGGTGTTTCACTTTCTTAACACGGCCTATGTCAGTATGTGAAATTTCATGCGTTTAATGTAAACCAGTGTATTACCGGATGCAGTGGCAACATCACATAGTCACGCTATTCTAAACCAGGACTGCAGGTTTTTAATTCAGATTGGGGTTTCTGCATTCGCATTTGAACGAGTTGAATGTGGTCGTCATATGCCTGAACTTAATGACATATTAGGGCTCAACTCTGGGGCGGCGGGAGGGGTAACTGCCCTTGTTTTCCCTCGCTGTTCACGGTCACGGATCTGATATACAATAGCAAAAAAGTGTAATATAGAAATTTCAAACCAAATATCTCCATGCAAAACGAAACAGCCTTCTCTCAATATCGGTATGTGAAAGCAGGGAGGTGTTAGGACAACAACTAACCTGGTGAAACACAGGTGCATACAGCCGAGTTTTGTCTGTCCGTTGTTTCACAGATACATGTTATAGCCCTATCAGTAAATCCATGTGTCCCAGTGCAGTGACCAGTAATCGCTCAAGCCCTATACCATCAGCTCCGTAACAATCAGGGGGACTGGGGAACAATGTCCAGGGACCCCACCAAGATCAACAAAAAACCCTTTTTTTTCTTGTGGACCCGGCTGTATGATGCTGAAGTGTATCGCCCCTGCTGTATGATGCTCAAGTGTACTTGGGCCTACTTGGCCCTTGCATAATAGCGTACATTATTATACATTATTATACATTATTTATAGGGGGAGAGCGAGGGCTTATGCAATTGGGTTTGGTGATACCATTGGTTTTTGGCCCCTCACTGCTCCTTGTCCATAGGCCCAGCCCAGAGGGTCTTCATTACGCTCTCCCTACCATCAGGTTCGTATGAACAACGCAGTGCAAGATATATGCACATTATCTATCAGCAGTGGCGTCGCCAAAGGGGGCCAGTGTGTACGCCCCCCAACGTATACTGTGCCCCTGTGTTCCCCCATGAAATTTAAGGTATTGAAAAAATATTCACAAACACATCGTTTATACATCGAATTGGCGACGAGGACACACTATCCCTTTTTCAGTCAATCAGGGACCTAAAATTACACAAACTGACAAAATGTTCTCAAAACTACATCTCTGCGGTAAGCTTCGCTCGCATCTGTTTTTGTGAATTTTGTGGAAGTAATGAGTAACTGGGAAGTATATCCCTTAGTTATCGTTTCAACATCTATTTTCAACAGCTATGGGACCACTGCGGCCTTGAGTCCTCACCATTCACTACAATTCTTACATCTGTTATCTTTTAGTCCAGTTTTATGTTAACTCGGGACCTGTAAGACAGCCCACTTTTTTGTTGCTTCTTAACAGTTTAACCAGCATCCACTAACATATCGCTTCATATCATATCGTTCATTTTGAAAAAATATTCATATCATATCATATCGCTTCATATCGTTCATTTTAACTACCACTCTACCAGTGCCTTAAAATTTGCAAGAGGGACTTTGCTCTCCTGAATCCTCTCCGAGTCCGAGCCATGCACACCAGGGATCTTAAAGTGGTGATACCTCTGTAAGGAGTATAAGTAATTGCACGAAATTTCTGAAGCACTCTTCGTGCATGTATCAGGCATGGTCTCAGCAGGCACTCGCCACCCTTTTTCTAATTTATTGCCAGAGAAAATGCAGGAAAAATATTTGTCATTATTACAAATTTAAGGCACCCACAACCCAAGAAATGATTTAGTGCGAGCGCTCCCGCTTTTTGGCATACCTGGAGGTAGTTAAATGCTTCCTCTAAGGGTCACAATTTTTTAAATACCCCAGAGCTGACAGGGGCTTCCTCCCATGGACATTCCTTTGGACGTTGTCCCGAGATTCCACAAGTGGCCCTTCAGCGACCAGTTTAAGGAGGCACATTGCATTATGGGAAATCTATGGTATCATTAAAAAATGCATTCCCTTACGGGGCAGTAGCTTGGGCGAAATTTTTTGGAGGACGGGGCAGTTCACGACACAACTAAATGGAGCACCCAGTGGCGTGCCTATAGATAGTTGACACCTGAGTGGACCCTTCCTTTTTCACCTGTGCATGGGTTTATACCTTCCTAAGGGAGGGTGTCAATGGGAGGAGATGACATATAAAGCCTGGTTTAAGTGCAAAATAGTGCTATCTTTGGCAGGCTTTGAAGATGGAGCTCCATGCTTTGAACTGGGTTGTATGTTTAGAAATTGTCGATATGTATTGACTTTTTGTCCTATTTTGGCTGGGCGGAAGGAAAGAGGTGCAGTCTGAGGGAAGATACGACATCCCTACTCTTTAAGAATTTCTCTTCGTGAGGTGACTTGTACTTTGGTCAAGTCTGGTAAAGCTTTGAACTGATTATATGTTTGGGAATCCTCATTATGTAGTGATGGTTTCTGCTTTTGGTCAGGTGTGATTGAAAAAGATGTTGCCTAAGGGGAGAATTTGTTTTGTTCTAAGGTTTCTTAGATCCAAAATGGTGTAATTTTTGGTAAAGCTTTGATGTAATTATATGTTTAGAAATCCTACTTATTTATATAGTAAATTTTTTGACTGTGGTATTACACCGCTAGAAGGCTGGGTCCGGTGCTGACTGCCCCCTCTTAGTAGCCACTGGGGAGTCATCACAAGTTGGCGTGTAAACGAAGCCATGAGGTATTGGTCTCGTTAAAACTACTAAAAACCTCTTTCCCCTTCTCTGTTACACCAATTGCCTTAAGGCTGGATGTTGCCATTGTCCAGATCATGACATGTGAAACAGCTTGTTGGAAAGAGATAATTAATTGGCTCGGCGATGGAGATAGTCTCGGGGGTTAGAAAGTGACATATAATCCTACCCCACGAAAGTCCAATTTTGTGGGGTAGGAAAAGTAACATTTTTAACGGGTTCAATACGGCATGCGTAGGCCTTGCATGAAAATGTTTGGTCGAAATGCCTCCCAGATGGGAAAGAGGGGGTGGGGGAGAAATGGCACATTTTAGACCTTGTAAGTTGCATCTAAATCATTCCTGTTATTATAGATTACATGCTGTGAAAACAAATTTACATTTCCAGAAGAAAGAGTGGATTTGATTTATAGTAAAAGTTACATTACAAGCTCGTTGACTTTAACATATGCTTTTGTAAAACAGTAGGTTGTAACACGGTATGAGAAAGAAAATACTAAAGATCTTTAGCCTGTGTAAATGCAGGTGCATTCAGACTGTGTATAATGTATGAGGAAGCGGGTTCCTTTGTCAGGAAGAACAACTTACATATAAAACGTGTCCACAACGAAAAAAGCAACCCTCAGATGCGATTTCCAAGGTTCTTTGGGCCTTAAAGTAATACTTAGGGCAGTGCAATTTTCAGCAAGTCAGTATGTTTTCTCAAGTTGGCCAACTTTCATTTACGATTTGGAAATCTCAGAGGGGCAACTGCCCCGCCCCATTTCCCCCTGCAGGCTACGGCCCTGCCTTATAAATAATCTTGGTACCTGTAAAGGAAACATATAGACACATTCAAGTTGTAACCTGTGTTTTCCCGAATTCGCTACAGTGTACTGCTACCTAATGACTTCACTAGTGTCAAGTTTCCGGGTCAAAAGGGAAGCAAAGATTTTGAACGCACTATATGCTGGTATAACGTCATATTGTCTGGGATCAAGAAAATTTCCAAGTACTCTTTCTTGACTATGATAACTATGAGAGTCTTGTTCAAATAGAAACTGTTATACATCTTGAATTAAGAACAAGATATCGCCAAGGGTATGAACGGCAAAGACAATTGTTCACACCAATTCATTTTCTAAATCCAAAATGCCGCGCAGTGCTTACACATGTTATTAGCCCGTTTCCGGTGACAGCTGGGGGCAGTGTGGCAAAAGTGGTACGGTACATATACAGGATACAGATGATGTGACGACAACAATATTACCAACGACTCATACCAATGCCGCAATGAATATGGAATAAATGAATTGATACTGATTACTATACTGCGCCACTATTAACCGTGCCGTACGTGCTTTTTGTCTTCTATGGGACTTTTCTTTTCTCTTTTTTTTTTTTTGCTTGGGAAGACTCAGTGGTTGATTGAGCTGTCATTAATTTTTCATCATTTTATATACCTGGCTACAACTTACATATTCTGTCTTCGGATCTACAGAGTTACACCAGTGGCGTAACTCAGTATGCACTCTGAGGGGGCGAACACCGGACACCCGGGGTAGGGGACACCCGGCGGGTCTGGCACCCACGATGATACTTTGTTTGCAATGGACCTTTGGAATTGGAAACCTTTCCCCACCTGGGTCTGGCATAGGATTACACTTTTGACCATAACTATCGAAATCTTGAAAAGACGTCTTGCCGTCTGGGGGCACCCAACACCCATTCTTGCTCCCACCGCGGGCACCCTGAACCAAAGTTACGCCACTGACTTACACTGACTCATTATTACATATAGGCCTACTATGAGACCTTGCTGCCTTGTGGGATATTGGGGGCGTAGTAGCTACGTGGTAAGATACTCTCCTTGATATAAAAGTAGACGTCATTGCTTCCATTGCAAACAGTTGTTCTAATAGCCAAATCGTAGTATACAACTTCCTAGTTATTTCCCCTTCATTAATGTTTTACGGACACTAAATATCTTGCCAAGCTTATAGATTGTATATAGCAGGGAGCTGTAAGACTGTAAGACAGCTCCCTGATTGTAGATAACGATAACAAGTGCAGTATCTTTTGTTTGTTGATGGTAATAAAGTTGTCGTAAATCTATAAATGAGGTGATCGTAGGAATCGCCCAGTAACCTTTGCCAGAAAAATCGCATGAACAACTTTGAGAAGCATGTTTCAGCTTTATTAATTTGGTTTGTAAGAAAGGGATGACAGGAGGTGCAGCCACTTTGATAAAAAGGACGCATTTTCAATTTACTTTACGGGACTCTGGACTTCTACAGCAGTGACGAAAGGAAGCACTGCCAGCTCAACAGTTTCCGAGCTTTCCTCCATGGACTTGAACCAGGGAGCTGCCACTCTAGAGTGGCAGCTCCGTGATTGAACATTACATTAAGCCCGCTTTGCGCTATAGATATTTGCAGTAGGTTTAAGTTGGTGAAAGCTACTTCTCATATGCATGGTCACATGTAGGGTGTACTGGTAGCCAGCAGTGGAGCTGTGGGTGAGAATGGTTACACTCAGGCCCGAGCACTTTTCAGAAGGTATATCTTGGACTCAATTTAAGCCAATGCTTCTCAGCCTTTCAGTTATATCCCTCAACTGAGTGAAAACTGTTTCCCACATTCATCCTCCCCAGACATTTATGAACTAAAACGTACCAAACTCAATGGTTTTCTCCTTTGTTCTATATACCGAGGGTACCATTCGTCCAATGTTCATGTTTTCCGTGCAAGCACTGATCTAGCAGTCTAGTCATGACTAAAAACAAAATTCACTTTGTGAGGGTGGAGATTGAACCTGAAGTAGTTGAAGACAAAAGTCCTCAAAGCGGGGCCTAGGGTCCTCTCCAGTAGCGTGTTCAAAGGGGGGCCGGGGGGACACAGCCCCCCCCCCCCCCACCTCCGAAGTCAGTCGGGGGAAAATCCCTTAGTCGGGGGATTTAAGGGTTAGGGGAAGAGAAAAAGATTGGAGAGAAACACTGAGCACTCAACAGGGATGGCGCCAGGTAGGGGCAGGGGCCCATCGGGAGTCTTGATCGATACGATAGAGCATATGCAGTCCCCGACAGGGCCCTGAGAGAAGACAGTTTCTCTAATAAGAAGCAAAAATTTTCGGCGCGCTACGCGCGCTGTACAGTCACTCAAGGATCTTCAGCAGTTCCATTCCACATTGCTACATACTTTGATAGCACAGGTCCTGCCAATACCACGAAACATGTAGGCAGAGTACACTGTTTATGTGGAGGTCGAAAATTCCATCCCACGTCGCTAAGCCTGTTCTCTTGTGTGTGTCATGCGGTACGGTCAGTTTGTGAGCGACTCAGGGACCAAAGTTTGGCTATTTCATAGGGTAGCCCAGGTGTTTCGATAAAATGTATGTTATCCCCGATATGGTCTAGAACCCCTACAGTTTTTCTTCTTTTTTTCTCTATGTTCTTAATGATCACATGCATGTCTTTTTCGTGTAAGCCTACCAAAAATTTTCGCGAGCTTTGCAAGTTCAAGTTTCAGATTCGAAAGAACACTATATAAAGTGCGCAACTCGGTTCATGAAGTATTAAGTGATATTATGCAAAATATGCCCTGAAATGGCATGGGATAGTAAGTCATATCCCCTTGTCACCACCTCTTCGACAGAGGGGCTGTCGAAGCTTGGGGTCTCTGGTATGGCCCAAGTCCTCTGTCGGGAAAATTCTATCGCCACCCATGATCGGTTTACTTATTTTGGCTTTCAAAGGGTCATTTCTGCAATGAAACCGTAGATTTTCGGTACGCTTTGCCCACTCTTCCTCAGTTCAGTTACTTATAACTAAATACAATACAAACCATTTCCCCCTTTTTCAAGTGACTGAAGAAGTAGAATACATGAATTTATGTAAATGTTGGAAATTTCACCTCATTTCACCTCATTTAGTCAATGTTCTCTTGGTTCTGTCGTGTGGTACGGCTATAGTGACTCGAGGAGAGAAGTACAATGTAAGTTATGCCTGATAGGGACCAACTGCCCGGACAATTGACTTTGATTAGCTTTTAATAAGTACCGATTCTTTTTAGTGTAGGATAACCAAAAAACATTTCGCGCGCTTTGCAATTTTACACTTTAGATTCTGGGGAAAACATCAGATCAGCGCCGAAACTGCGTCACTCTACTATATACACATTTTATGAAATTATGCCCCGCAATGGCATGGTTTATTACACAGGTTTTCTTCAGGTCCCTCCTCACCATCCTCTCGACGGCATCGGCTGTCGGGGCTTCGGGTCGCTACCTCCGCCCGTATGGCCACCCGTCGGGCAAATCCTGGCGCCATCCCTGGCACTAAAAACTTAGAAGTAGCCTACAGAATGAGATTAGGAGAGATTTTTTTCATTCATTCATTCATTCATTCATTCATTCATTCATTCATTCATTCATTCATTCATTCATTCATTCATTCATTCATTTATTTGTTTCTCCACTGCAATATACAATATGACAAAAAATACATAATATACAGGTACGGAGGCAATTTGTCGTAGTAGTAGCGGAAGGAAGTGAACTGCAAAACCCTGTTGGGCTTGACATAAAAGGCAGAAACACTCCCCTGAAAAAAAATAGAGTGAAGTACCAAAAAAAAAAAAAAAAATTGGTTTCATTATTTGGCCGTTTACCAAAGCTTAGTAAAATTACTAGCCAATAGTATCTTCCTACTTATATTTTGGACAGCTATGGTAAAGTACTCGTTATTCTAGTTCGATATCGTCATAAAGAGGCAGAAAGTCATATACTTGTAGCATTGTTTCTTTTTTCAGAAAAACTCAGGTACCCTTAACCCTTATCACATCTGATCAATCAGCTAAGGTTATGAATTTTTGCAATTGCTCTCGGTCTGCCTCACTGAGCTATCCAAATGCCACGTACCAGATTGCATTATGGCAGTATATACACTACTCAACACTACTCATAGGCCTGCCATTTGTTTATACCTTACGTCGACCAAAGTTCCCGCGAGATCTGTGTCATGAACAAACATGCGCAGTTCCATAGTGCGAATCATTCATGAGCTACGCATGCATAATTTATATATATTCATTACCATCCTACGAAAAAAATTCGTCTCCAGGATAGCCTCGGATCAGTTTTGGGAGTCTCTGCCATGGCCTCACGGACAGTGGCCTATACTACTATATAGTTCAGCCTGCATCACTCTCTGCGTTCTTGTGCAGTTGTGAGAGAATTTTCCATCGACTATTCAGAAATGTCGCCCTCCTTTTGTCTTTATTTCACAATGAGTTGCCTATCTGTGTTCCTATTGCCAGATTGCGGATAAGTTGCATTCTTTTTATGATTTAGTAGAATCGTTCCAAATAGTAAAAACTTGGCAATTTACCTGCAAAGGTTCAAAGTCCATACCTTTTTTGAGGTTGTGGAAATACCCCACGAGTATCGGAAGATATCATGCTATTGATATATATGGACCGCATTGTTCAATTCAAATCAGTTTAATAACTGAAAAATAGTTATCGCTCTGCTCCCGTGTCACGTTAATCCAAGAGTTGGTTTTATTGAAATTGATGACAACTTATATGCAACTACGGTTGAAAACAAATAAAATGGAAACTGAAACTGTTTCTGGTGCATAAAAGTTACAACTTCGGCTTTAATCCATGGGTCGCGACTAAAAATTTGGTTGGCCTATAGAATATCTAAGTTACCAGGTTTTGGAAAATAAATTGAAGTATTTACCTTTTTAAGAAAAACCCAGCGACAACTCTCTGATTCATGCAACATAGACAGTTGAGGCTGCAATGAAATTAGCCACCAGAGTAAGTTGTTATGGGGAACTTACTTTTAAAACTAAGAACTATTATCGATAGTTTTCTTTTCTTTTCGTAGAAGAAATCTTTTTCCTTAAAGAGAGATACTTTGTAAACGGTAGATTGAGTCGGAGTGAAATGTAGGCTTTTACGCATAGAAATTGAAACCGTACTTCAATTCTTATGGATCTAGGTCATTAATTGATATTTTATCCAGATCAGTAAAGATCCCATGCAAATTCCTCCTGACATGTCCGTCAACGGAACCTCTACTTTAATGGAAGTTTGAAGACTGCTCGATGTTATGCATTATGCGCCGGTCCCTAAAAGGTTACAGAATGGCAAAGATTTTTGTAAATATGTAGAGTCTTAAAAAAGGTTCCCCCTTTTCAATCGAGGAGTAGCGAGAGGTGCACGCTCCCTCCCATCCAATCCCACATAAGGCACAAGTTTGCCAGGAAGAAAAGTTTACATGAACATGGGGCAACGTCAGCATCCTATTCACGCTATTAACGACCGGTCTGTATATGATCAAGATGCAGTCTGAGAGGGGGCTGTAGGTGGAAATATTGACTATGATCTGATGATAGAGGTTCCCTTGGTCTTTTGAGCAATAAGTCACTCAATCTGCCCAACAAAAGGAGTAGTTATAAAATTATTAAATTCCCGCAACGAAATAGCATTTTACAGACATGATTGTTACATAACTTAAGGGAAAATGCAGTCACCCTAATCAGAAGTAGCATGCCCCGTCACTGTGTTTCATGAATGGCCTATTTGGTACATGTGACAATGTTTTTGTTTGTGAATTTTGAAATTCAAGGATAATTTCTCTCTCCCTACTTTACCTATTGTTTGTAATAGTTATGTTCAAAACGTCTTCAGAGGTGCTTGTAATGCAATAAGAGGAGATTTGCTAGTTTGCTGATTTTGCAAAGCAAATTTTGAGGCGACTGCCTATTGCCTTTAATACAGAAAAGTTAAAGGGGTTTTCCAGGGCCCAGACTAAATTCAGTGACTTCATAAATGCAGAAAACTTCTCTGTTCCATTAGGTGACAACCGCATCTCAGTAGCGGGAAGCGTTCGGAAGATACTAAGTTTAAAAGACATGTAATTTTTTGTAGAGATACAGTGCATTATGGGAAATCTGTAATGTCATTGCAGCACATTGATTAGAGAGAGCATTGTACTTCATTATCATACTGACACCTCTGGAGGGAATACTTAACAACTTTGTTTGCTATATACCTTTCATATATGGTGTAGTTTTATGGTAGATCTACATGGAAAGATATTCACACATTCCGAAGTATCAAATGTCAAGGGCAAACGGGACATTCAATTTTAAAGAAAAACAAAAAGGATTCTGAGGCAATATGCCTACTTTACATTGCAGTCTGTGACCTTGATGAGAGCTGGAGGTGTTTTTGACAAAAATAACTAATCCTTCAAAACGAATATCTTGAGTTAGGATAAATGTATTGCTACCGTTCAGGGTTTAGAGGACGGGAAGTAGACCTTTTCTACCTAACATAAAGAAATACGATGCTTTGTTTATGTCAACGTTGAACTTTTAACTTTTAAGTTTTTATTAGATAATATGTTTTTCCAGAAAGCAAAATCAATTAATCCGTTGGGACGGCTGATTGACTACAAGCTTAACCTTGCCCATGAAGGCTTCCAGACAAAATCTGAAAATTTTCCCAAGGGGGCCCAGCCCTCTTCGTCGAGGGGCCATGGGCCAATTGCCCACATCTGGCACCAACTTGGCTTTTATTTGCATGGGTGATATCATGAACGCACTTCAAAAGATCACAGACGAGCTCCCAGAACAAGTTTACGAGCATAGGCGGGATTACGAGCGGCAACGGAGCACTCCCCCACTTTTTCAGACATTAAAAATAATAAAAAAAAAATTAACGAAAGGAAGGGAGATAAGAGAAAAAAAATGAAGGAACTTTTATTAAACAAAGAAGATATTAATTTCAAATAGGCCTATCATAACAATGCCAGAACAATTTTCTCTGCGAGCTTCGCGCGCACCCGTAATGAATACTCACTAGTACAGAGGCGTAGCTCAAAGGTGGGGAGGCAAGGGTAATTATTATTAAAAACTTTGTTGCGTACCCTTCCCCACGACTTCACTTGCACAAAGTGACAAAGAGAGGATCCGTCCGGTGTGCAAGCTATCATGGGTACTCATATGCATAATTTACACCCACTTTCTGGGTTTATCTGAGGTGAGTTTAGGGCATCATCTTGTGTGGTGCCCCCTTTCTTCACCAACCTCTGGTGGCTCCACTGTGTTTATTATTCATTTTACAAGCTTATTCAGAGGTCATCAAGTACATTTGCAGAAGATATGCATTATGCACATGCTTATTAATCCTCTACCCCTTTTGTTATCCCTTTACTCTTTTCCCGGCTATTCCCCAATGGAAGCTGTTCATTTGGATTCTCGTTCAAAATTAGAAAAATTAAGTTTTTTGTAAAGTGCCTGGTATTCTCTGTTGCGTCATTTCGATGTCATTTAAAGGCATCATACTAACGTCCTCATTCGTTACTACCCCAAAGTTCCCAGCAGGCCCTAAGCCGGTCTCATGATATCGACATCGGATGGGTGCCAGGCAACAACCAAAATATCACTACATAATGATAATTCCTTCAAAGCATTGCCAAAGATGGCACAGTTTAGCATCTGAGACACCTCATATAAACAAAAATCTGTCAAGGTGAGGAATTTTACCCCCTCCACTATAGAAATCACACCCTTTCCTTACATCCAACCAAATTAGAAGAGTTCACTAAAGTATTTAACTAATTTTCTTATGTTGTCTATATTTTGCCTAGGATATATTCACATACCAATAGAAAGGGCGGTTCATGGTGTAGCCCTGTAAAATGTTAAACAGTTTATTCTTCCAAATTTTCTTCCTCTATAAAGCTATAAAAACCACGTAAAGTCACCCCTTGCTTTTTCTGGCCAATCATGGACAATTACATAACTCATAGTTGAACAGTGTTCAACTTTCACAGCTTTATAGCGATATATTTAAATATGTATCGGCCTTAAGGGTTGCTTATTTCCTGGTTGTAAACAAGGAATTCACATTTAACAAGAGATGTGAAGTGCCCTAGGCACTTTCCCGTTTCGAAATTGCCACTTTTTTCGTTTCTCCGGAAGTGGGGAGAGGGCGACACCCCC
The DNA here is from genome assembly GCA_029531755.1 of Holothuria leucospilota. Taxonomy (NCBI): domain Eukaryota; kingdom Metazoa; phylum Echinodermata; class Holothuroidea; order Aspidochirotida; family Holothuriidae; genus Holothuria; species Holothuria leucospilota. The sequence continues at coordinate 30,191,874 of CM055966.1, read as the reverse complement.
CCCCCAAGTTACATAGAGTATCTTTATAGGAAGAGTAGCGACAACTTAATTTTGGACGCCATTTTGTTTCTATTGGCTACGTGTCTAGCTTACACTACACAATGACTTCCCAGTCCCATGTAAGCGCTGTGGGTTTAATTTTTATCGTTTCTGGAGACGATGGAACGGGGATAGAGTATCACGTGATCTGTTGGGTCCCAGTCACAGTGAAATGGGTCAGGGGGAGAAATGTTCCTAGGGGCCATATCATTAGTTCTAATATTTTATGCATGGCACTTATGAACGATCATCTTTTCCTTTTACACCGTTCATAAAATATTTTCAGCATTTGTTACGTGATGTCACGATGGAGAAACCATATAATTGGAAATTATGCGATGAAGTTTCTTTGGGGGCTCCGGGTGGGGATCGAAGGGCAAGATACCCCTGCACATGAAGGGCCCAAAGGCTAAATAGGTACACCCTGGTGAAAGTTTTTGACACCAAATGGACATTTTGATGGTATAATGTATCAAATTCAGAGAAGAGGAAAAAAATTTCCACTGTTTACACAATATGGCCCTGGGTCTCGTGGCAAAATTATAGGGCCCTATAGCTATAGGAAAACCTAGAGCATGAACCGAAAATACCGTACTTTGAATCATCACTGGGTCTATTCACTCCAGGTGGATAATAGCTAGGCATGAATACTTTAGGCATAAGGTTCAGAGTACATTGCAGCTTGATAGTCGATTAAGGGTTTCGGGCCTAGGGCCCTAATTTGAGCAAAAGAGCACTGAACGACACAAATACATTAAAGTCACGTATTTTGCATTTGAATTGCACAGCCCAGGTAACATTCCCATATGGGATCCTTAGGGGGCTCATACGAGCCGGCATATGGGGCTCATATGATTTTGCACCCAAGATTCATAAGAATACCCGTATGAGCCAGCCCATATAACCCATATGACTCATGGGATTGTTCTGGGGTCCATGTGGGCAACTGCCTCACATATGAGTCATATGGGGCCCATATATATATATATATATATATATATATATATATATATATATATATATACATATATATAGGTTTGCTACCTGGGAGAGTACAAGTTTAGGACCTCCATACCTAATTTCGGGCCCTGGGCCCAGGTCCCACAGATTGTAGAGTAGTACGTAGTATTACATGTGAGGTATCTCCAAATAAAACACATAAAGGACACGAAACTGTTGTTCACATTCACCTTAGAATCCACTGACCAAGAACCTTAGCGTTTTTCTGAAGTCATAGTGTTCCCAATATAGGGCCCTGGGCCCGCTTACCACAACCTTTTTTCTTTTGATACATTCTAAACCCTTTCTCGGACTGATTGTTGCACCCAAATGCACATCAACCCGTCATTTTCTGGGCGAATACGATACACTGACTGTGTATTGACGAAGCTTTCAGGAAATAAAATGGCTCCTGTTGCCACGTGACCTGTAATTTTTGGAACGTCAATATGTCGCTCCTCTCCCTATAAAGGTACTCTAAACTTACCTCGTTTCCTACTCCCCGTGTCCTCAGGCCTAAATGCAGAGTCACCCAGTGCTTAGGTGAAATGCTTAGCGCCTGTGCTGGAACGATTTACGAGTCTTGCTTTGATCTATTTACGAACATATGCAAATCGTGTGCGGATTAGATTGTAGACAAAACAGAATTTGAATAGCGCCATCAGTTAGATTTTCACTCCACTTCTCAAGATTTCTTTGGAATAACATGACTTGCCTAGAGAAAAAAATTGTTCTGAATTATTACCAAACCAACCCACCCTTCGCCCTTTCCCTATAATCCCTTCCTCATCCCCTTTCCTCTCCACCCTAAAGCTACCCCTTCTCTCTTTCTCTCGCTTTCACTCAGTCTCTTTCAACTGCCATTATTTCAAGCATGTCGACTGAGCCGTAAAACCTCATCTAAATCTAAATCAATAAGCAATCTATAAATGGACTTGTTTTGACAATCTTGAATAGTTAACAGGAAATGTATAAATGTAAAGTAATTACTGTGTGGTCTTCAAGAAACTGGGCACCGGTGCGTAGAAACAGGAAACTGTTACTTGAGAGAGTCCCAGGTACAAGCAACGATCGAATATCAACAGTGGATGTCATTTCAATATATGCACTTACATTTATAAAGGCGTAGGAAGCGGTTGTGGTTGGGCTGGCCGCTTTTGCCCCTTAGTCAAAATTGTAGTGGGGCGGAAGTATGTTTCCGCCCCCATCAATCGAAGGACGAAAATGGGCCCTTATTTTTAGTGTTTCCTCTTAAACAAATGTCAAAAATATGCAGTAATTTTCTTTAAAATTTACCCAATATGTAGCACCAAATTGTATCTAAGGACCCTCAAATATTCATACATTTTCCAAGGGAGTGGCAGTGTCCTATTCGGCGACTCCTACCCCTCCCCCTTAGACCCGGCGGTCCGAAACAACGTTCAGCTCCCCCCCCCCCCCAGTCAAGTTGAACCGCTCCCTACGCCTATGCTTCTCCAAGTGCACAATAACTTTTCAGCTCCGTCTGATTTTATGTAGTCGATTCTTTGCCTCTTGCCCAAGATCATGTAGGTGTACCTTTTCTTTTATGGCAGTCTGCACTCTAAAAACTAAATGGGTTTATTTACCCAAAAAAGTGTTGCTGTGCAGGATTTATACTCTCTAAATGTAAAAGAGTAAACTTAGTCACTCTCCAGTAGAGTGAAAAGTGTAAATTCACTCCATTAGAGTGTTAATTCACTCCAAGAAGAGTGAAATTCACCCCAAAAGAGCGAAGTTTCACTCTTGATGGAGTGCCTACAGTGATCATTCTTAGAAAAGAGTGATCACAGTAGGCACTCGTTGAAGAGTGAATTTTCACTCTTCTTGGAGTGAATTTCACTCTTCTTGGAGTGAATTTTACTCTTCCTGGAGTGAATTTACACTCTAATGGAGTGTATTTACACTTTTCACTCTATTGGAGAGTGACTAAGTTTACTCTTTTACATTTAGAGGGTACATTTATCCTCTAAAATGGGTATTTATACACGTGTAAAAATGGTATTTAAATCCTTATTTAATGTAAATTTACACAAATCATCACAAAAAATGGTAATTTGTGAAAATGTACACCTCAGGTGTGTAAATACCCATTTTAGAGGGTAAATGTAAATCCCCACAGCAACACTTTTTGGGGTAAATGAACCCATTCATTTTTTAGAGTGTTGAACATAGCCATATATAGGACACACTCTGAATAAATGAAATAAAACTGTAAATGCCACTTTCCAATTCGTCACGACTAATACTAGCAAAACCTGCCTTTGACGTAGACCAGCTTAGCAAAACCGTTTGAAGGAATGAATTATTCTAGTACAGTGGAAATCGTCAGTGTTCTACAACGCCGTTTTCTCAGAAAGGACCAAAGCTGGATAACTGTCGAGTGTTGCAGTAAGAGGTAAGATTTGTCACATGAGTGGCTAATTACATACCTCTCTTTACTGTACGCCTTATCTTTTGTGACTTTCTTCCTGGCAGGACAAATAGGGTGTGTAAATCCGTTTTAACATTAATTTACATTTGTCTGTCAGATTTAGGGTACGGACAATTGGTAGAAAAACAGGCGGGCCCTTCAGAGAGGCAATGAGAGATGGCCTTTCACAATCCAGGGAAAATAAGAAACAGGAAAAAACAAAAAAACCTCGATTAACACAGCGCAACTTTGACGGCCTCAACAAGCATCGGTGAAAACATTTACGGAATGCACGGTATCTGACAGGAGCCATTGGTAAAGCCAACTGTGCAGTGTGCAGATCGCCCTATCAAGTGATGCCAAAATGATTTTGACTCTAAAGGTGTGCACAGACCGCTCAAAACCGAGACCAAACCGATTGGTGATCTCGGACAGACGGTTGGGTGGTCTGACCTGTCATGGAACCGACATCATGGGCGTCCGGAAGGGGAGACAAGGGGCAGGAAAATCAAAAACTTGAAAAAAAAAAACTTGAAGAAAAAGTAACATCAACATTTTTTATGATATCGCTAGAAAATTTCCAGAACATGAGCTTTCAAATAGAAAATCGTTAGATGCAACTCACAAGGCCTGGGAAGTGTCATTTCAGGGATCTGGGAGGCATTTTGGCCTAATGTTTTGTTTTTTTGGTGCTTCACGCCAAGCTATGGTGGCGCTACGCTTAGATAGTTTGCCTACAGGTTTCGCCCCTGGCAAATTCCTGGCTACACTCCTGTAAAAGGCGCCAACATTTAGCAATTAAGCTCTCTTCTGGGAGTAAAAAGTTCCCCTGATTTGATCAATTAAAAGTTTTGTCCCCCACCATAATTTTTTTCTGCGGACGCCCATGACCGAAATGATTTTGATTTCGGGTGGTCTGTTTGTTTCTGACCCGAGAACCCCCAACCCGATTTTTCAGTAGGTGTAAACGTAATACCTTTTCTCACGGCACACTTACCATCCTCCACTGAACAAAACTGTCTAAACCTTGTAGGTTATTGTCTCTGTGCACCGGAGTGAACGCTGTAAGTATACTTTGTCCTTTTTTAATTTTCACACCATGAAGATTTCCTATCAACTGTAGGCCCTCATACTTTATAGTCTTCTTTCATGAAAGCTTGCTTCGAGGTGTTTTCGGTGTGATCCCGGTTGGTCCGAGAGCTGCGTCGGTTTGAGCGGTTTGAATAAACCCCAGACCGATGCTGGTTTGGTCTCGGGAGGGCTGAGCATGATGCTTCGTCGGTGGGTGGTCCTGGTTGTGTCCAAACCGACGATCGGACGGTTTGGGGTATCAAAACCCAGCCCGACGCACACCTGTATTTGACTCACACCGTACCCCAAGATGGATTATGAATGAAAAGTACAGCAGTTGACCTTTGGTAAAGACAGAGTGGTTGATTTTATGGTAAGTCACCTGATTCACTTGGGGCCAGACAAACAATTCACTTAAGCTTAAAGTTCAACATTTATAATACCTCTGAAAAGGCCATAAAAATAATTTAAAAGTCTTCTTCTCGTCGCGAAGTGGATAGTGCGTCATGAGTACGTTGAATGACGTTGATAAAAATGTCAAGGTCGAAGATCAAAATGGGTTTAAAAACAACACTAGCTGAGAATTCATAAATTTATCTTACAAACTGCGTAAGAGTTCGTTTTTTGCAGCCTCTCACCTGGGAGTCGTAACTATGAGTATGGTTAGTCGGTACTGTGTAAGACCGGCTTTACAGATGATAATACGTCTTGGAATGCACTGATATCTGTCTAAAGGTTACTAGTTTTCTATCTTATGGAACCAGGGAGCTACGTTGAACAGATCTAATTTTGCAAGAGTAGGGGGGTCGAGAACTTAGCCACTGCAAAGAACAGGATGGGCCCACTTGTCTTTCTTTCAGCAGTTCTGAAGTCTTTGAAAATTCTTCCATACATATAGCGGGCCCAATCCAATGGAGTGTTTAGGCGCGCCCCTTGGGTTGAAAAAAAGGGAAAAGAAAGAGTAAAAAAGGAAGAGAAAAGGGAAAAGAAAAAAGAAAAAGAAAGAAAGTAGAGACAAAAGCAAGCAAACGGGAAAAAGGACGGGTAAAGAAGAAATGAAAGAAGGAAGACTGAAAAGTGGTAAATGCTTCCGATAAGTCGTAAGTATTTACAGGACCATCAGGTGTTTTAATATGGTGATTATGTAAAATTGGTATATGATGCTTATCATACAAGCTTTTAACAGTGTTTTAGTGTGAGTTCAAGACCGGCATGTGTACGGGACGTGCAGGTACCAGGTCATGAGTACGGGTCCAAGGAAAAAGAAATCATGAGCACATATACGGGTATGGGCACCAGCTCATGAGTACGGGTACCAAGTCACAAGTTTGTCTTTGAGGGTAGAAAGCCTTTTCTGCATTTTTGCAGTGATTGTATATACTGTATGACTTTACAGACCCGATCCCCCATATAAGCCCCGCCCATACTTTGAACAACTCCCAGTTCATCTTTTTTGTAAGTCAAGGGCAACTTCAGTCTGAAAACAACAGACGCCAACCTAACAGGATTATCATATTCATGTTTTGTGGGGAAGGGGTACGTGTCCCAGGGTTAGCCTGTAAAGATTCAGGTGAAAATTGTCTGGAGATGTTTGTCAGGTTTGGTAAGAGTGTGAATGGTAATGGTGTGGAGGGGAGTGGCCATTGGTAAAATCATGTAACTAGGGAAAGTTTGTCCACATGAAAAAATAACTTTTTGTTTTTTAAAACAAACACACTACCATGATTGCATGCCATGCCAATACTGAGGGTGAACAAAAATATCGTTGAAGTCCCTTAAGGAAAAGCTGAGATAGCCTATGAATAGTTTCATATTACAATCAAGAGGCTTCCCCGGGGATATTAGATATAAAATATACCACGCTTAGAATTGATGCATTTTCTGGATGAGCTGGATCATTTTCAGCAACTGTATTAGTGGGCACTTTGCACCTCTCTGAATACTTTGAGAAAACCATTTCATTCGGATGAAATTTTTTCGTGCTTAACCGAGAGTTAGTCGTCCGCATGCAGGTGCATGGTTACCTTATACACCTACCTTGTGGACAAATTAATTGACGCTCTGATTGCCCCTTTAAGTTGAACACTGTTATTAGTATTTCCTCGAAGAGAACTCGATCGAATAATGTAGTCTATGGTTTGAGCCACAAGGAAGGAACAGGCATGTATTTTAACAGAATATCTGCAGTATGATATATATATATATATATATATATATATATATATATATATATATATATATATATATATATATATATATATATATATGCAAATAGAAACACACCAGACGCTCGACATATCAAATATAAAATCCGTGAAAATTTATTAAAAACCAACGAGAAATGGATTTCGAAGATCTTCAGTACAACATGGTACAGTAGTAAGACTTTGATAAATGGCAAGTGAGCATACCGTACTTTAACGACGTTTCGAAAAACTCGTCTTTTCTTGTTCGCGTGTACAAGTAAACTGATGGTAAACGCTACACAAAATGCAGATAAAATACTCTAAAACTAAAACCTATAAGCCCGTTAAGCTTTACACTCTGAGCTTGACTTCTTTTATATTTATTCCCTCTGGTTTAAACGTATTTAATCGATAAATCCATTTAAGTTCATCTTCTTCTCGAATCCTCTTATGCAATAACTTTCTCCAACCCAATAAGCTCAAAACCCCTATATTTTTCAAAGTGCTTTCCTAAAGGAGTATTATGTTTACAAATTACTGCATGTGGCCTCGGTGTCTACTTCGTAGCTCCAGCCCTGTCTCTCCTACGTATTGCTTGTTACAGTTAATACAGTTTATTATGTAAACAACTCCAATATAGTATTACAACTTATATCATCATTGATTCTAAACTTCTCACCAGTAGTAAGACTTTTAATACAATTTTCTCTTTTAATACATTACAGGTTACACAGTGCTTAGAATGTATTTTGTAGCACCCCCTCCCTTCCCTGATATCCTTGGATACTTAAGTGTATATATATATATATATATATATATATATATATATATATATATACATTTCTTTCATTTATATATATATATGTATATATATATTTATATACATATATATAAATATATATATATATATATATATATATATATATATACGCTGAAAGGGGGGAGCAGCCGTTCCCACTGCTCCCCCTGTGCCTACGTCCCTGAGATAAAAACGTTTAAAGGGATTCGTCATGGGACTACATTCAATGACTTCAAATTGTGCAGAACATTTTTCTGCTTTAGGAGTTGATAACTGCATCACAATAGCAAGTATAGTTTGGAAGATACGTTAAGAACAAATGTATTTTTCCAAGAGGCACAATGCATTATAGGAAATCTGTGATGTCATCGCGGCGCATTGATTAGACAGAGCATTGTACAGTATTTCTAAATTATTGACAACGCTGAGGGGAATATTTGTTTCCTATATCCTACATAAGCTGTAGTTTTATACTATAGCTCTGCATGGAAAGATATAAAGTCTATTTGAAAGAGATGTACGTATTTCAGGCACATTTAATTTAAGCAGTGAAAGTTTGAAAAATTACTTAAAAAGTAAGCACTGTTAGATGCGATTTCCTGGCATCTCAAAATCAAAATAATATACATTAATTTTGTAGTGCAGCTTTCCTCTCTAAAAAGAAAGAGATCCTGAAAAATAAGATGGTGGGGCTGGGGTGGAAAAGCCCCGTCTGGATTGGGTCTGATAAGTACGAGGGTCAACTAAGTGGCTTATATGCAGTTGCTCGCAAAGCCCCGAAACCTTTGTATTTGAAATAATATTCCATAATAAACATGCAGGCTGTGAATTAAGATACTCCCAATGTTATTTAAAACTATGTCTGTCAGAAAGACAGTGGCGGTACCAAAGGTTTGAAGGTAGGGGCAAATGGGGTGTAGAAGAAACAATTGAGACATATGCAGGGAATCACCCTTTTAAGGCCCCTGTTGGTGTCCAGGGGTCAACACCCTGGTGGGGGTTTGAGAAATGAAGTCAGCGTTGATATTCGGATTAAATAATCGCCTACTATTATGAGTAAATTACTAAACATGATGGGATAGCTGGGTGTTTCCTTGCTGAAAAGTTTGTCTCGTCGTTCCTTTGAAAAAGCAAACTGACCTTTAAAAACTCATACTCAGCACCAATGGTATCAGGCACAAATTCTGGGCCTTATCACAGTGGCGTAGCTAGATAATTTTTTTTTTTTTTTGGGGGGGGGGGAAGCAAAAAAATTCCGACAGATTGTTATCTTGAAGTAATGATGTACTGTCTAAGCGTAGCGCCACCATCATCTGGCGTGTAGCGCGTGGAAAAAAATAGATTAAAATATCTTCGAGATTTGAGTGCCTTAAATGACACTTCCAGGCCTTGTCAGCCTAACCATTTTGATATGCAATTCTGCTTAAAAATATGAGAAATGTTGTAAGTGTTTCAAATGAATTGTTTTTATTTATTTCCGACAGTGACTAGAAATTTCCGACAGAGGCCTTCGGAGGCTTTTTGGGGTGGCGACCGCCCCCTGCCCCCCTCTAGCTGCTTCACTGCCTTATCACGTGAGGGTTTTCAGGTTCCAACGCTGAGTGCAAGAACTCCCGCGAAGCACAGGGTCCACTTGGGCATCCTGAGGTGATAGGTGCCCCGAAAAATTCATCATGAATAAAAGAATGCATGTGCTTTGCCAGGATTTGCAAGACAGTAGGGAGGGGAGGCTCCTCCGTGGAGGTGCAACGATCCAACGCCAAACATGGGCAAATGGAAGGAAGACAACAGGGAAGGGGTGAGAGGGGTATTAGAGGACACGTACTTTAATACAATATCTTTCAATAGAGGGATTCATGTGACGTCACGCGCAATGGATTCCCAGGCACTGAAGGGCAAAACACACGCAGTAAGCGTATTTACAGCACACGCGCAAGGCATAACCATATAGATACTACTGTGACACAATGGACGCGTGCCCGTCAAAACAAAATAGGCGCGGATCTTGCCCTTCAAAATTGCGTCTAGTTGGTTAAAGTCACGTGACTGAAATCCCTCTATACACTACAGAACGTATTTTAACAAAATATACATACAATAAGAAATGAAACCAACGGAGGGATGATCTCTATCAGAGATAACATGTATTATATCTATAATAGTCAATCCTACCGCCACCCGGTGAGCCGCCTGTAGTAACGTAAGATAGATACAAGAGAAAAACTATGCAAATAGGACCAAATTTCCAACCTTCGCGAAAAAAAATCTGTTTAGTTATATGAAAGGGAGGTTCTTAACGAAAACAAAGAAAGTGTGAAAACGAAGCAAAACGCAGCCTTTGGGGTCATATTGAACAATTTACCCTCTATGAGAGTAAAAAAGATAAGCAGTTGGACGACTGATCGCCGTCAGAGATGGGATGTACTTTCTGAACATATAAACGAGTTGTAAGGTTTGTCGTTTAATTATTTAATATACAAAGAGAGATACCTTCTATGGGCAACATGTGCTGAATTTAGGGCGAATTCAGGGATTGTGGTCAGGGGAACCGAATTAGTTTGTTTAAAAGTGGCTTGGGTATGTTCTAGTTCACACTGCAAATATTTTCCCTCCAAATTGCTCTCATTTATTTTCCTTCATGTTTTAAAGTACCATCCCCTTCGGGGGTAGATTTCTAATAATAGACCTATTCTTGACTTACCAGAAAATCAAATTTTGATGGAGGATACATCCCACTCAGGCCACCCCTACCGCCACATGAAACAACACTGCAAGTTACACGAAACTATCTAAGTTGAACGTCACCGTCAGTCAGCGTCAAATCTACCAAGACTTTTCGCCAAAAGAGAGGTACCTTTAAGAACCTCCGGAATTCTTTTCAGGTCCTTTGCGTAAAGTTGCATCTAACTTATGAAATCTCATGTTAAGAAGTTTACAATTCTCATGCGTCAAGGGAGGTAATTTTTTAACATTTTCCTCATAAACGTGGGATATAGTTGCAAAGATTCTGGCTTAGTGTGAATTCCCGCACCCTAGAATCGAATTCTTACCCGCTTGGATCCTCCCCTGAGTAGCGGTACAAAATACAAAGGTCTTGACTTGTCCACCAATTCATATGTGATTACTCGCCAGACCAGTTCCCTTTTCAATTTTGTTTATCTTTTCATCTTCCGAAATGGAATGTATATCTATCGTCTGACTCTGCAGTAACGAAGCTGACCCGTTTATCGAAAATGGCCACACATGGTAACATACATACTGAATTCAAATCAAGTCACATGCAAGAACAAAGCAAACTTGAGCAGTCCCCCCAAATTGTAATAGACTAGTAGTCTATCCTATTCCATGAATGGCTCTTGAGAATCATGTAACAATATTTTTCTCACTGAATGGTGAAATTTATGGGGTGTAAGTCATTACTTAACCTTGGATATGCAATATTTAACTCCTAAAATATAAAGAAAGGTACATATGGAAGAGACATAAGGAGATATTAGTCAGAATTAGCTGTTGTTTCAAAATAAGTTTGTGGCGACTGCTCCTGCCCTTTAAACTCTGCTATATGTATTCGAATGTTTAATACCGGTATGCAATGAATTTTACGTGTCGATTTACGACTTACAACATTGACTTACGAGCACTTTAACCTTAAACAGATCTGGTCTTACTTAAAAGAAGATTTAATTAATGAAGATAGCAAACACAACGGTCTGCTTTCGGAAGAATGTAACCTTTGAACTTTAAAAGCAAAGGCGCAGCGTCTAAGTTTAGGAATTGCATTACCCTCTTGGACCAGCGACCAAGCAGGATGGCTCTCAATGGTCATTGTGATTTACGACCTAATCGTATCTTCCTCTGGGCAAACCCAAGAACTCTCTCAACAGCATTCGAAAAATGTATTTCATTTATCGATGGAGCACAAATATGGCATGAACCTTTCGTATCCTGTTACTTAAACCTCCTATTTACTAATCCGGATACTCTGGCCAAATTTCCAAAACTCGGCAACTTCTTGGAACAGTTTGGTAAAGCCAAAGCCATTTTAGATGCAGGTGGGCATACTTTTCAAGGCGGAAATTTGCAACCAGCGACTAAATTTAGGTGAGTCACATGACCAGGTTTGCTCAAAATAAATCATAATTAAAAGTTCCAGAAAACAGTTTTGTTTCAAGGGAAGGTAGCATCCACGTCTTATCCAAACTTCCATGCATTCTAGAATTGGACTCCGTATAATGACAATTTATTTTGGGGACTTGAAGCACACTAAACTTTCAGTGTAGACTGTAAAAACCTTTGAGGACGAGTACATAGCTCAACGTACGCTCTAATAACTTAAAAAGATCTATTCAACCTGGCACCGAACCGACCTGTCAAATATTTGACTAGACTCAATAAACAATGAAGCAGTTCCGATCACTTTCTAATCAAATCTAGTCACATAATTGATCAGATTCGGGGTCGGTGACGGGTTGATCAGATTATCGTCAAACTTGAACAGGCTCCAGACTGTGCGTACGAGTAGAGTACTTTTCATCAACATTCTGTAAGCACAATGCGTTATGATGACGAATGCAGAAATGTCCTCGAAATATGGTCCAAAACACCATCATTCTTGTTTTGCATTGCTTAAAAACATCAGGATTTGCCTCTTAAAAAATGAATAAAATTCAGCATGCAGTTAGACTCAGTTAACTGTACTCGCGATGACGGTCTCCAAAATGTGAGATTCACAGATCGAAGGCAATATGTCGGGAAAGAGGAATGTTGTCAATTACCAAGTTCGAAAGGGCAATTAGCTGTCCTTTAAACCGCATTGAAGGGATCCCACGTCAGGTAAAGCATATGATCAGTGAACACGTGATCTATCTCAGTAAGCTCGCCGTCGGCAGTACCAAAAAATTGCCGGATAATTAGGGGCATCATATGGGCCAGGATATGGGGCCTATTAAATTTTGCACCTAAGATTCATAAGAGAACCATGTGGACCAGCCCATATGACCCATATGGGATAGTTCTGGGGACCATGTGGCCAATTGATATGTGGGTAAATATGGTTAAAGTGCATTTATCCCACATGCATGTGGGCTGGCCCATATGGGCCCTTTATGAATCTTGGGTGCAAAATCTAATGGCCCCATTTGGGACCCATGGGCCTATGGAAATGTTACCTGGCTAAAGCTACATTAGAATATAAACTGCTCTTACTAAACCTTGATTACTTCAACTTCGGCGTGAAGTTGTAATTCATAAGCCATAGGCTTCTCCCACTTCCGTGGTTGCTTAGCGTCGTAAAACAACTGCCCTTGAAGGCCTGAATTATTATTTCGTAAAAGTAATTTCTGTAAAGTTATAGATTCAAAGTTTATCAAGCAGTGTCCTATTTATATCACGCTCCTGGTTTACTCCTGGTTTATGTTTGAAAGTTGCAGGATATGGCTGTGGCTTTTTGTGAAAGAGAATGATAACTTTGAGTTCATGAGAGATAAGTGAATGAACTTTACACTCGTTTTTACAATAATATCAAATTTGCTAATGGAGATTTATCAAAGGAAGCATCTTTCATCGCCATTAATGGAACAGCTTTTTAAAAAAAAACCGTAAAAGGAAAACCTTTTAAATCTGATTAGATAGTGAAATTGTGGATTCATTTCATATTACAATCTTGATTTTATTCCAATTTTTCAACCACATGGGCTGAATTGTATTTTTGTGTTTTATCACTACTGGAGTATTGTTATGCACAACATGAACAATCTTTTATTCCTCTTCTGTTTCTCCTATTTTCTGTCTACTCTGATGCATTGTTTATCTTGTTGCTATTTCATGTTATCATCTGTCAATGATATGCAAGCAGGCCAGTAGTCAGACTAGGTACCGAAGAGGGCTGCAGAAGATATACTGAAATGCAGGTCATGATAATTTTTTATTTTTTTTAGGAACAAAATTTTTCTAGGGGCGCTGCCCCGACCTGCCCCTCCCCTTGGCTAGGGGCTATGCAAGTCTCTTGTAGTTCTTTTAAGGAGATATAGAGGACAAACTGAAACTGATATGCAGTACTCATAAGGTAGGTGGTCCCAGTAACAATACTCAATCCTAAATCAGGAGTAATAACATCATCTCTTTGGGGCAGAAATGTGTGTATAAGATACCTTCTTGCTTCAAAGGACACAGTTTTAAACTTTTGCTTAGAATGTTATTTGTTCCAAGCGTTTAGTCGGCATTGGAACTCATTCACCGAAATTTGCCTTTTAGCTAAGTACAATACCTGAGAAATTGCTGGCTATTGTTACTTAAAAAGTAATCTCGTTTAGCTTGAGCCTCTCGTTTAGCCCTGTATCAGTTATTATCAGATCCCATTACACCGAGCAGGGATCGTTATGCCTACTAGTTTCTTAACACAGGGCTGCTAACAAAGTAAGAATGTCCAGTCTGAAAGGCCCCATGAGATGTTAAGCTATTTTTGTCCAGAGCTGTGGTTATTTGGTAGTCAATTATCAGTTGCGAATCCCATTGAGGTACACAAATTACGTAATGCTTCAAGCAAAAATAAATAAGGTACGTTTATGAATAGAATGGGAGTTTGTATTCGAACGTCTTTTAATCTTATCAGTAAATACCCCGCAGAAGTGTTAACGTTTCAAAACCTAGAAAAGGATTGAAATAAAGGTAAGAGCTTTGACTAACTTGTTACGATATGAGATATAGGCTAGTGCATCTCTTCAACAAAAAGTCAGTGGTAGCCTATAGGTAGAGATTATTTTTCTTTGGGGCAGTCTAGGTGAGAACAGGGGTAACAACTTTCCCCTCAAACAATGTAGAAAGCACGCTTGGAAGCTGTTGGTGCCATCTGTTTTCTCTCTCCATATAGAATACGATGTTAGTCGGTAATGACTTCTCTCTCCTGTAAACATAAATTCCAACACGCTATAGGTCCTTGTATTTTCAGGAACGTTTAATTTTGTTAATTTTTATATTAATACTGTAACAATCACAAGTCGATTTGTAAACGTTAATACTTGTTTTTCGGGGAAAGTGAACATTTAGATATACCCAATTGGTCAATTGACCAAAATTCCATTAAGTTGTCAATTAAGTTGAAGGTATGCGGAAATGTAATTGTCATACCCGCTTATCTGATGTTAAAAGCATTAAAAACGCTGGAATTCCTATCAAAATTCATCAAATATGAACCCTTTCACAAGACAGTTACAGCTTTTTGTACTTATATCGTGAATAAACGTGAGCTGCTAATAACGAAATTTGTGACATACAAAGAGGAATTCATAAGGCAAGCGTCATGTTATCCTTTGTTTGCATTTTTTTTGGCACGCACTGCGGTGTTAGTTTTGAAGCTAGCTTTCTAATGCTTTGAAAAGCCAAATTAGCAACCAGCTGGTAAGTAGTTAACGGTAATAAATAGATAATTGTAAAGGATTAACAAAAGAAATATAAAACACTGTGCAACACTCGACATGTTTTGCATCGTTACTGTCAATTCCCAGAAATGATAAAACTTTGAAGGGGTATCTTTTGAGAAAGGTAAAGACGTTCAAATAATTCCAACGGATTTTTCACCAAGGAGCCTTAATCTTCCATTGTTGAGTAAAACAACTGTTTTAGTTACATATCCACATACCATTAAATAGCCCTGACCGATCCGTTTTGAAAGAGCCCGCCGGCATGCTTAAGACGATATTGGTACTCTTAAAGTGGTTCGCCATGGATTAAATGTGATGAATTCAAAAAAAGTCACAAAACTTTTTTGTTTTAGGAGGTGAAAACCGCATATCATCATAATCACATAGCATTCGGAAGATACTAATTTTAGAAGAAATTTAATTTTTTTCAAGAGATATAGCGCATTACGGCCAAATGTGTGATGTTATCGCGGCACATTGCCAGTGATACATCGCGTTGTATATATTGATGATATTGACACCCCTGTAGAGAATATTTAATAACTTTATTTGCTACACCCCACATATGTTGTAATTTTATACTAGACCTACATGGAAAGATATTCAAACATTCCAACATTATCTTATTTCAAAGACAAGAAGGATATTTAATTATAAAGAAAAGCAAAAGGAGTCTGAGGATAACCTAACCACTTTACATAATATTATTTGACCTTCAGGAGAACTGGAAGAGTATTTCTAGACAAAAGTAACCAATCTTTAAAATGGGATATCTAGAGTTAGGAATATAGTGTTGTCATAGGGTTTGGAGGACATGTACTGAAATTGTTTTCTCTTTCACATGGGACACTTGTGAGTACCACTAGGGTATGCCTTTAAAGACACGTGAAGTGAAGAATACTCTCAAAGCACATCGGCATGCATGTGCTGACAATGGCTTTGGAAGTCCTTAGTTACTTTGATCATCCTCTTTTCCCGAACATTACAACGTGATTATTTGAAGAGTTAGAGTTAGATGAGGTTTTACGGCTCCGTTTATAACCAGTTGGTTTAAGTCGGGCCGGCCACGGCCTTTTTGCCAGTTGTGGCTCACTGGTTTGTTTTCCCTACTCCATTGCTTATACTGAGCACCAAGCACAATGGCAATTGGTTCCATTTTAAAGTCTATTGTATGACCCGGCCAATAGTCGAACCCCCTGGCAGACTTTCCGACTGCAAGTCGGATGCTCTAACCACATGGACCATGCAGTCGGTCGATGATTGTTTGAAGATTCTTGTAATACATGGAACAGGGAGTTGTTAGGAAGGAGATGCAACGATCTATAGACTCTTTGAAGTAATCTTCGTTTTCGACAATAATCTTGCCTTTCTTCTCAAAATTCTTATCTCGATGCCTTCACCAAGTACGATCAGTGATGCATTGTCAAAATGACAATGAGAAGACACACCTCTTACGATGAACTCGTTAACTTTTCGTTGCCAGCCGTCATGCAGAAATTTGAAAGTTTAACCTTTCGTCTTTATTCGTCACACTGAATACCATTTCATTTGAATTCAGCTAAGAATTTCTTTACGACTTACTTTAAGAATATATTTCTTAATGATAGGAAAATTTGCTAAAAACTAAGAAAAATTTATAGGCTTGAACAATGTTTCAAGCATGTGACGTATTAAAATCGGGGGCACAATTGAAGTACATTATTTAAAGTTCGTTGCTAGTCGTTTTACTGAAAATCCTGTTTGAAGTTTGTTCACTGGCGGAAACAAACCTTACTTCAAACCATGTATATACAATGGCCTTTGTCTCGGGATTATTTGGAAAAGAAAGGAGGAGATGGTCATTAAAAGGGTTTAGTCAACAGAGACTTAACAATAGGAACAAACAGACCTGTAATCAAATGGCAGCTGATGCGCACTGTCTAGGAAGGTATTTTCTGATTGGCTGATTCTATTGTATTGTATCGATTGTATCCATTGTTAAGGTTAGGGATTAGTTAGGGATTAGGACTAGCGTTAGCCAGTCACAAAAATTCTTCTTAGACAGTGCGCATCGCCCCTCAAATGGCAGTGTCTGAAAAGAATTAATTCATTTTCAGATACATATTTTCTGACAGATTTGGTCGTTGTATCTCCTTCCTAACAACTCCCTGCATGGAGTTACCGAAGATACACGTCACATTGCACATGTAGTTGCATATGTTGAATATGAAACGAGTCGCGAACAATCAATAACTTGTGCAGCACAACCAATGTAATTCTTTCGACTAATAACTTTAGATAGGACGGTTTTCCTGGTGCCTTCAACCAATAGTAAGTGGGTTGAGTGAAAGTGGTGTTAGTTTCTATTTTCTGCCAGACTGAAGGGGCGAAATATCTTCCAGGGGCAGGGCGACGAAAAAGTTTTGAGGGGCGGGATAGACTAAATGTATTAAATTAAGGCAATGGGTTTGGCCGCGGGCTTGTTGAGGAGCTGTGGTGAGCAACCGTATATTCAAAGTACGTTTCTCTTTCCGGAGGAATTAAAATTGAATAATATATTTACCTGTTGTCACGGTCACATTTCCCCCACTTTTCTTCACACAGCCATGACTGGGTAAAGGAACAACTTGAAAAACCTCTAGAGAAGGGGAAGACGTTTATGTTCATCAAAGATATGGCGTTTGGCATCGATGGTTACTACGACAAACTTCCAGAGGCAAGTATAAATAAACAGTGGTGTAATGAGGATAAACGGTGCCCAGGGGTACCAAAACTTAAACTCACTTCAAACTTGAGATAAAATGAAAAGAGCATAGTTAAAATACATTGCATCACTACTTGATGTCTACAGGTACTCCTTGACCCTTTGACTACGTCACTGCTATTATAAAGTCTTTTGCCAGACCGTGGCAGCTCCCTGATTAGAACAGTAGGACAGACCAGGAAGTCTCCAAATAACAGCTCCCTGGACAGACAACCGATCACTGACATATGATAAGTTTAAGGGCGATTGCAAATTGAAGAAAAAAACAACAGCCACATATATAGTTCTCATCTATGTAGAAGTGACATCATGCATGTTGCAGAATTTGTTAGGGAAATATTTTTTGATACGCAACAGGGGTAATCGGGATCACTACTTTTTTCACTAAGTTTCTATGTGAATTTGGTTATGTTGTGTACCGTTACTATTTCCGTATATGTAAACGTGCTTTGAGAATCCTAAGGGACCTATATCCCTTACATTTAGCGATCATTGCTTTTACGCAGATCCCTAGACCCTTGCCACATAGCGATCAATCTCCGCAACTGATTCCACCAAATCAATTTAGGTTGCAAAGCTGGATGTCTTGTAATAGGTTTTAGGTATGGCTGTGACGGTATAGGCTTTAGAAAAAAAATTAAATTCATCAATTTCGCTTTCAGCAATGATTCTTAATCGAGAGTAACAATGATTTGTAGTTAACGAGCATATGAGGGATCATACATAAAATTTATGCTATTGAAATCGTCCCCAGATCCAACAATAGTTTACAATGTAAGAATCTTGCCAGCAGCAAATTGATATAACGGTGCAGACTGTTTAGTCGTTTACTTCAGCAAGGTTTCGGCACTGCACTAATTTTGTGTGCAATTTAGTCTGCGCTTAGATGGCAAATGCAATCACCTTAACTTGATATGATGTATTTGCCAGATGTAAACGGGTGTATGTACCTACCAGATCCAGGCAAATTTCCTCTCCGACCATATGTGCCAAAGTGGTTAGTCCTAACATTTTAGGTGCACGCTCTAAACAATTTAAACAACTAACTTGATCTGGCTAACTTGATCCACCCTTTATCTTTGCAATGTCACGGTCGGATGGGCCAATGAAATTCCTTCTAAACTTGTTCACCCTTCACTGATCCCCTGATCCAGCCAAATCTTGTTCGACAGTTAATCTTGTGGTTTTCGGAAAACCACCTAAACACAATAAGGCGGGACAGTCACCTGCCAGTGCTGTAGGAAGATTCTAATATGGGTTAGAGTTTGAGTTAGATGAGGTTTTACGGCTCAGTTTCTAAACAATTGGTTTAAGTCGGGCCGGCCACGGCCTTTTTTCCAGTTGTGGCTCACTGGCTTGTTTTCCCTACTCCTGATGCTGAGCACCAAGCACAATGGCAGTAGGTTCCATTTTTAAAGTCTTCGGTATGACCCGGCCAGGAGTAGAACCCCACACCTTCCGGCTGTAAGTCGGATGCTCTAACCACTTGACCATACAGTCGGTGAGAGAGGCGGACCATTTAACTCTGAGAATGGGATACTTTTCAACTCGGGAATGTTGGGGTGAAGCCCAGAGTCCCGACTTCGACGGACGTGACTTCTATGATGGGAGAGAATTAAGAGCGGTGGCTATTCATTTCATCTACTTTGGTCAACTTTTCACCATTTTCCTAGGGGCAAAAATCCCTGTGATATGGTACACCTTGGTATCCTAATTCATGAGTGGCCCCTTTAAATCATGTGACAACATTATTGTAACTGAACTGTTTCATTCATGCAGAATAGCACCTAGGTTAACCTTGGATATGCCATACTACTGATGCTCTGGAACTTTAAGAAAAACATTCATGAATGACCCTTTTAAATCATCTGACAACCTTACTGTAACTGAACTGTTTAATTCATAAAGAATAGCACATAATTTCACCTTGAGTATGTTTTATACTTATGTTCCGAAACTTCAAGAAAGACCTTTCTAAGTTAATGAGAAGAAATCTGTAACATAGTTCATGTGCCAAACCAGGTATTGAGCGATCGCTTATTCCCTTTAAAAATAATCTCCAGCTTATGCAAAGTAGAATTATGCATATACAGTAGAGATATAAAAAGGGAGTTGTCATCCAAACAACTCCCTGGAATAACCTTGATGATTGATATCACTAATACTTCAGATAACCATATGTGTATTAATGAGAGGAATGTACTTTAATATTGCCGTTAAGTGGACAATTCCACGGTAACGGAAATATGGTATTTTCTCATTATGTGTGACATGTTGTCTAAAATCAGAAAAATACGGCCGCATTATGGTGAGTTGGGGTGTCATACGAAAGGTATAATCTCATATTATTATCCAACTAAAGATAGTAGAAATTCAAATTGTCCTGTTTGTGTAGCAGAGGCATGAATTTCGGTTACGGAATCACGTCTGATGGACATCCCGTTTTGAAATATTAGAAGTAATAGTAAAACTCGGTGAAGCAGGATGTAGTGCAAAGGTAAAGTAGAGCAAACATTTTGGTTGTTGAACTTTTTAAAACAGATTTGCTTGCTCTTAATTCTCATGGAATAGAGGACATGGGTGGACAAGTAATTGATCTCTAACGTATGCCTATTGCTGTGAAATTCATTGTGAGCAAAACCAACTGCATGTGGGTTGTCTCTAGACTTAGAAGTGTTACTTATTTATTGCAATGTACATATGAATTTCTTCTAAATCGTCGGTATCTTCTATCGTGTGTACCGATGTTATGACCTGGGTGGAAAGTTGAGAAGCCTTTGTTTCACATGTTTTTACTATCTGCTTTCTCCCTTTGTAGGTACCCGTGAAACATACATTTATAATTCGCAATACACATCGGCAAGCTCTATCCGCTAGGCGTCTACTGATACATCTCTACGATTTTAAAGGCGACCCCGATGATTTTGATCTGGGAACTGACCACCCATTTATGGAATGGGAAAAGCTCTCTTCTGATCCACTTTTTAAATGGTGGAATTACGTCCGTGAATATATTGATCCGAATCCAATAGTCATCGATGCAGATGACCTTCAAAATTACCCTGAAGCAATCATGACGAAATACTGCGAAAAAGTGGGAATTCCTTTTAAAAAGGAAAACTTGCAGTGGGATGGTAGTGATAAATCTCTGAGAAACTACTATGGCTCTTTGGAACAACTCGTGTGGGGACAGAACGAGCACATTTATGACGCAGCTTTCCTGTCCTCCAGTTTTCTTCCAATAGACAGGGATCCCGTGGCAATACTTCCACAAGGATGCCAGAATTATGAGCAGGAGTTTAGAGAGGGGTATCGGGTAATGTACAAAACAAGAATTAGACCAGATGAGTGAAGAGGGGTGAGGGGAGGAATAAAAAGTGTTTGAACTACAACGTTTTCTTCAAAAGCAAAGGCAAGTTTTGTAATATGTCTTCCAGTGAAGGAGGCTATCTGGCCATTACTTCCCCTCCCCCTCAACTGATGCCAATTTTTTTTAAGTTCCTAAAAATACATAAATTTCTTAACACAAATTGTACTTCCAAGGGTAGCATATGTGGCACCAGGTTGCATTTAAGAACACCTAATTTTTCAAAAATTTTCAAAGGAGAAGGGGACACCCTTTGGATTAAACCCCTCCCAGACCCACGATCACACAACATACTGCATGGCCCTCCTTGAGGGAAATACTGGGTACGCCGCTGATGTCTTTCCTTCCTTTCCCCGATTGATGCACGTTCTGGCCTTTATGAGTGGATGACAATAAATTTCATGCTAAGTCGCAATTTTGAAAGTTTGTAAGAAGTGACACTACTATTACTAAACGGAAAAAAGGTAAATAGACTAGTACTTTTGACAAGGATCTTTTATTTTCAAAATATCACCAGTTGAGTTGGATGGAGTCTTGACATTATTTTACTTTAAAAGTAGAAAAATTATCTTTAAAGTATTAACATGTTTGTACTGAAAGCAAGGATGTTCAAACACAGACATGTGTTTGTAATTTACAAGGAAGTACAATGTTAAGTTTTTCTTTTTATCATAGGTTCAAACTAAATTTAGTCAACTCAGGTCCCTTGAGGCAGTAAGACAAGAGTAAAAATTATGATACATCAATTGCTTGCCTTGTGAAAATTTATTCCCTTTGAATTATTTTAAATATTTCAGCAATAGTCATCTCTTACTGCTCATTTGTCACGTTCAGATATGACACCTTGTTTAGGCTAGCCTATTAGGCATGTAATACGTTAACAATAAGTGAACTTCAAAATTTCATAAGAATATTCTCTCTACATCTGGCAACGGTTTGATAAAGAAAGTAAGAGCAGTTTAATTGACAATGTATCTAATATGTTAGGTTATTCTACAGGTAGACTTAAGCGTTAGATGCTAACTACCTGCAAATGTAATCCAACTCAATAGGCAGATAGGAAAAAATGAAAATTTCGTCATTGTACGTCAACTTGGCCAATTTATTTGATTACTTCACGTTGTGGTTATTATAAGGTTTATAAGGTTAACGTATTACATGCCTAGTAGGCATGTAATACGTTAACACTACTTGGTCACTACATTTTATTACTAATTACTAGTTATAAGGTTTAGGTGAATAAAGTAATCTGGATTCATCAGCCGTATTGTAAGAGAATCACGTTGCTTTTTCATATCTACTAACACCGCTATTATAGACAAGTCACAGAAATATTTAAACAGTTAATGGAATCGAATTTTTTTTCAAGCTATTGTATTTTATTGTTACAATTCACTTGAAGTATTCTGTACCGCAAGACAGAATATGCAAGACGTTGAAGGGCGATTTAATGTGTTTTCTTTAAATTCTTCAATGACAACGCTTGGACCCAACTGAGGACATAGAGAAATTTCATCTCGTTGGGACTTTATGCATCTTCTTTTTGTAGTTAAATTATTCCTTAATTTATCACGTAATACAGCACTGAAACGAGTTTTGCCGATAGAGCTTGCAACCGTAAGTTGGCTGCATCGCATTAAAATCCTTGACTGTGTGCAGGCCTTTAGTACCGATGAGATAATGACATCAATAAACCTTTTTCCAAATAGCCATTACAAATGATTGTGGGATACAGGCTTGCGACGCGTCGCTTTTGTCAATGGCATTTTGCTGTGGCGAAAAGACGCACACCAAAAGTCTATTCCATAATTCTTTGTAATTGCTATTTGGGAAGGGTCCATTCAAATGAAAGATAATGCTTGGATGATTCTAGTGAACTCAGACTGCCTTCTTTTAGCAAGTACAATTTCTTCCCTCTGGAAAACGCTTGACGGTGCCGTGTCTTAAATTAAGAGATACCATTGAACTATTTTTACCTACTGCTAGGAATATTGACTTTACGACTTATTGACAAATTAATAGATTAAACAGGTAGAAAATTTGTTACCTGTGTGTAGATTAGGTTAGATGAGGTTACCTGTGTGTAAAGTTTAAGGGCACACAAAGTTCAGGGCAATGTCCCCTACCTCAGTGACGGCTGTTTTCAATTTAATCATTCTTTTAATACGGTATTATTAAACTAGCTCTAAGTGTTTAAAGTTTCTTAGATCACAGAATATTAGCACTGTGTGACTGCAATGCTCCTATCGAATGTAAAATGTAACTCCTACATTGGAAATAAAAACGTCACTACAACAAAAGGGACTTGGCACAAGGAAATGATTGCCAGTCCGAAATGAGTCCAAGTCGGGTCTAGTCCAGGGGTACTTAACTCAATGTTACTATAAGGTCATCCAAAGATTTTGACTCATGTAGTCACTTGCTAACAGTTTTGGATAATGAAACGGAGGTGGTCACCCTTCTTGTTTATCCTCGTTGAGACCAGGGAGTTGCCACTAGCACTCCCTGTTAAGACTAACCCTCGCAAGGCTAAAGATCGTGGAGCTTGTGTTTATATAAAAGGGTCTTTTTACATCTTGAAAATGTGATTATTGTGTTATCGATCAGTAAGGTGCCATGTGAGGCAGAAGAGGCACTTGATTCCTTTCTCGTTCCCCAGACCCTGCTCTCAAGGAAGTCATATTCTTCGAAATGAACTACAACCCTACCCAGCAAGTAACTTGTAGATGGCCTAAAAACATGCTGATCCCTCTCGGGGACCTTGTCCCCTCCTGTCAAACCTTGGCGCTAAATATGCTGCATGCTTTGACATTTTTCTCAAAAACAAAGTTTAATAAATGGGAAAATCATATCAACAATTTATTTTGTATGCCTTTTGAAGATGAGCGATTTTCTTGCTGGAACATTTACTGCATGGAAGGGATAGAGAACGTAGGGAGCCACGTTTCGTTCTAATCATGTTGGTCTCCTTTTTCTCTTCGGAGTATTAACATTAAGGGTCTTCCTCTGATCCGATTTTGTTAGATGGGTTGATCTGTTACCCCTGTTATTAAAAGTCTTCAGCCTGCGGGCAGCCATTTGAAAACCCATGCTCTTAGTCATATACACGGGAGCCGTGGAGACCCTTGTTACGATAGCATGGGGTTGCTGTTGTGTGATTAGAAAGACATCATCTCCTTCGTCAATGGTAAAGAATGGTGGTCAATGAATTCATGGACTCAAAATCCAGACTTTATCTCTTTTATCTCTGTAACAAAAGCTAGTACACTTTTGTTACAGACACATGTGACAGCTCAGTATCAACAAAATCTGATTCCGGTATTTCAAGTTGCTCACTTAACCATAACAAGTCCATTGGTAGGATTTTCCAAGAAGGGGTTCGATAAGCCTGTCACATGACGTAATGTTTTGCTCACGTGGCCTTTTTGAGGGCACACGTGGAATCAACACATTTTGTAATTTACATTACTGCACTAAACTTCTAGTGTACACTACACCGTGCATTCACGGTATAATTTACACGCACCTGTGCAGCGCCACTGCTTGAATTCGACAATTCGACTGATTTTACCATTTGAATATGTATAATAGACAGACAGACCGACACTGGCAGACAGACAGACAGATAGACAGCTAGGCAGATAGATAGACAGATAGATAGATAGACAGACAGACAGACAGACAGACAGGCAGACAGACAGACAGACAGACGGAGAGATTAGACAGATTAGGCAGATAGATGAGATAGATTAAATAGATTAGATAGATTAGATAGACAGACAGTCAGATAGATAGATAGATAGATTACGTAATCGGAACAGGAGCGCCACTACATTAACAATGATAATTCAGAGACCATATTCACCTAGAAGTGAGTAAGGGGGAATATATAGGACTAACCAATAGGCTTAGGATATAAAAGTAGCCTAAGGTTTAGAATACTTTTTCTTCGTTTCCTTAATGTAGTATCTTCCAGGATCTACCAAAAATGGTGGCGCGCGAAGAGCACAGAAGAAATGTTGTTTGAAAAGAATGTATAACAAGAAATTTATACTTCGATCCTTGTTTATCACGCTACGCAAGTTACAATTCTCTTGGTATTTGATTGGCACATGCTGCCCTCTTAATGCCCGGCATCTACTGTGGTTGAACAAGTATCTTTGGTTTTGGGCAACGTTTTCCAGAGAATTACTCCTGTATGTTATTACCCTTAGATGAGGAGTGTAAACCGTGGCGAAAGTGCCCGAAGCGTGCCGAAAAGTTGTAGGCAGACTCTGCCGAAGGGCTTTTTTCACTTTCTAAACAAAGTATGTCCACCAAGAAGGCAATATTGAATGGATGGTGTAAACCTTTTGATTTGCATGAAATATGTCTTCTAAAAGGGATTAAACCATGTGTTCGTCCTCTATAATCACGCACAAACCTTACAACAATCGGCATAAGTTTTACCTTTATACCCCTTTCCGCTGGATAATGCTAATTAGTTTTAGGCGGTATTCGTTATATGAATTCCAATAAGGTTGTAATAGACTTAAAATTTTGAGTTTTGGAAGCATTTGCAAAAATTTTGATACTGTAGTTCTGATTAGATAAAATCTGCACTTATCAAGGAAAAAAACTATTCGACTGTCTGGTAAGCTGACCTCTATCGGGAATGGCATGAACGGTATCGTATCGATCTACCCCATCTAAGGCCACGAAATGGTCACATCCCAACTCGTTTACCGTACCGCTAGACAGGTACGATAGCAAAACGACTGAGGGTAACGTATAGTCAGGGTGAGACATTTTATTTAATATTTAGCTAAAATATGAGTGACAATTAGAAAAGTTATGCAAATTTTAGGTTCCTGTTGAAGAAACGGACCCCTTAAAGTTAAAACCAACTGAATACACGTAAACAGTCGAAGAGACTCCGCCGAAGGGGATGACACACTTTATCGTATCATGCGTGGCTATGGCTCCTTGACCACCTTGACCCGACCTAACCTCTGCCCTCACCATGGTTTGAGCTGAGATTAAAAAACATTGGAAACGCCCTTGACTTAGAATAACACAAGCGTGTCATTGCAGATTGTCTTCTATCATACATCGGTGGCCAGTATATATAAGATAATTAGCATTCTACATGACCATGATAGCCGTAGGAAGCTTCCCCCCAAATGTTCAATAATTCTTTCGACAATGGTATGATACTCCTCGGTGCCCTCTGACACATAACTGTAGAAGTTTTGTTTATCTTTACTATCGTCATAGCATAAATTGCTGGATATCTATGACAATACTTACATACTTCAAACTGCGTAAAAACATGAATATCACCTTTAAAATAATGTGACTCCACACAATTCTGCGACTGTGATAAACTCTGTCAAGGTCACTCCTAACGTAAAAGTTTTTGAAGTTCATGATGTTTATCACATTTCTAACCACGTTTAAACATAAAAACAAGTGAAGAGCGTGTTCACCTAAAAACCTTCAACCTACAAGCATCATTCAACGTTTTACTGATGTCGAGATCTTCAATAGCAGAATCACTTTATTGGGCCATCTAAAATATTCCACATTTTTTTGTCACATACAACATTCCCCGTCAATTGGTGGAACTTGCAAGTGCCGTTGTCTCGACAAAAAACATTTGTGAAGGTTTCAAATGTTTTTACATATACCCTGTATGACCATTGGTAGACCGTGCGAAGGTTTGTCCAAAACGTTCAAGGGTTTAGTGAAACTATCAATGACAGACCGATTATGCATGCCCAAAAAGGGCGACAAAGAATAACATTTCGAAGGACTTTTGGAATGTCTAAATTGTTTTTGCATTGTACAAATTATCCAATGTATGAACATCTACGTCTCTTTTACTCCTTTTCCCACCCTTAACTATGCCATTTAAAGGAGCTGAGAAGCCGCCAAAGCAGAATAAATTCTCGGACCCGCCGACTTCGTTACGTCACATCCGGTTATACTTCTTGGTTTATCGATTCGATCCGATACCGATACTTATCAAAGCCATGCATGCAGCGCGTATGGTGTAACAGTACACTTGTTACTGTCGTTAACAGTACTAACGTTAGCCTAACTTGGGCTAGCGTTCGGGCCTAGGTCTACCACGAAAAAACAAACTAATTGATCGAAAAAACAGTTTCAATACCTGCAAAATCCACAGTTCTGTTCATGAACCTCCTGCAGATGATGTGCGAAATAGGCGTGTGCCTTGCCACTAGTAACGCTAATATACTACATACGTTGTGAGTTGTGTGTACTACATGCCTGGGTAGATGCATCGATCAGAACCGATACAAGTGGAAACGATTCAAAATTGCCGGTGCCAGAAGAAAAAGTAACGAACTAGAAATTCAAAAAACATATTGTAAAATATCTTGCAAGTGTAAAATCAAATAACACAAGAAATAGTATAGGAACGTTACTGAAAAATTACTTTGTAAGATTATTTTAAATGAGAATATAAAACGCATTAGGATTAATATTTTTAAAATTATCCCCGCACAGAGGGTAATCATTTCGTTTGGTATGATGTATTTATTTTGAAAGTACGCCACTACTCAGCTCCTTTAAGACCGGTAGGTCTAACTGACCCTCCATGTGAAGATCGCCTGAGGCACTCTTCCCGGCCACAAAAACACACACCCACTTATGACCACGGATTGGGAGAATGGTTAGTGAATAAGAATAGTATGACGGCAGTGCTGGGGTTAAATTAGACCAGGTGCTGCTTGCCCCCAGTTTTCATTTATTAAAATAAATGTCACAACAAAATAAGGAAAAAGAAACCGGAAAAAATCGGTAGGGGGATTTCAATATAATCCACAACTTTTGCAATGTGAAATGCAGTAAAACAGTAATGATACAATTCAAAAGTGTTACTTCTTTTGCACACTTTGCACACATTCATCATAAGTTGTTGTCTCATTCTTTTTAAATGAATAAATGTCGGGTGGGTTTATTTTTCCAAACTCCCACGCAAATACTTCCATCATCTATTCTCCTAACCAGCAACTCCATGCATCATTATTGTCAGTAGCAGCAGTGTGGGACGAATGGAAAATCCCCGGGAGCTGTGTTACTACTTAAACATAATTGTGGAAATTAGAATGAAGTTAAAGTACCTTCAAATGGCCTTACAAGTGGACTTAGCAACCATCCCCCCCCCCCCCCACAAAATGGCACTTTTATTTGTGTAAAAGCTTAATGGGACACCTCCCCTAAATTTGGGTAAAAACCACCGTTCATCAAAAGAACATTTTCAGCCAGCGTAGGTCAATAGAAATTTTACGTGACCTCTGCGAGTAAAATTGGGGGAGACATGCAGCCGGCATTGCAGTAAAAAACCCTGACTTCCAGACCTAAAAGTCAGATAGATGTTTTTATTCTACTTTAAAGAATATTGTTAGTCACTGTTTTAAGTTAATACAGCTATTTCACAATATATTATCAATTTAAGGTGAAGAGGTGTCTTTGCAAACTCTTAAGTACTCAATCGAGACTCTCCGAATTTTACTTACTCCCATTAGTCAGCCATTCAGTCAGTTAGCCAGCCAGATAGCCACCCAGCCAACTGTAAAGAACAATTTCCTTGGAAAACATCACCCAGAACAACCCCACCCCCACCCCGCCAATTTTGAATATGGACGATTACCGGACTCAGCAAAAATCCATGCTACTGTAATGATAGCTATAGTATTCTCATGCATTCACTTGTGTACATGCAACCTGCATTCTGTTGCATTTATAACATGTATTTATTACGATGTGTGTGCAACCCGTATTCTGCACTTTCATATACTACTGAGGAGATCAAGATGTCAGAATATCACGACTAATAAACTGAAGATATCAGCTTAATCCTGGTGTACTGTCAATCTTTCTTTAAGCAAGGGCCAATACAGCTAACACACAAACAACTTTCTCCCGCCAGAAAATTTGAAAATGGTCTGACTGGAAATCTTCCTGGTGGGAAAAGTACCATGCTCAAAGTAAACTATCTGGGGAATTTCTATGAGGACTTTTGCGAGAACGCATCAAGAACGTCTACGAAAACCTGTTAAAAAGCATATCAAAAAAACTAGATTTTGGTGAATATTAAACGAAGTATGAGGAAGACAAAGTCATACTCCTAGTAGATAACTCCTGTAAATTTAGTACGTTTAATTACTAAAATGTTAGTACTTCTCTCTGGACAGTTTTTATACAATAATTGTCTTTCAGCATAGAAGTTATCGGCAAACTATCTTTCTCTTATCTGGTAGAAGTTTACTGCGCTTTGAAAGGGGTTTCGAACCTCATACAATATCAGGTTGCAGTGTGGCACTACTTCGATGCATGCGGTGGAATTAATAAATAGGACCTCCATGTTTGAACTGTTTATTGCAATATTTTAATTACTTTATACCCTGCTAATAATAAATGCGCATGTTCGGGATGACTTCATTCCTAGAATGAAATAGTAACACAGAACACTTTACCAGTGGTAGATATCTAGTTGCTTACAAAACATATTTAATAAATACTTCGACAATACAAAATTTTCTTGAACAAAAATTCGTGACATTTAAAATGTTAAAAGTGGATCGTGATCAAAGTTGAGATAGTAAGTTGTGCAACGTTTCGAACAACGCTTATGAGGTAAATAAATCTCCCAACTAATGTAACTATGTGTAGGCCTACGTAATTTGGAAAAGTTTTAAGTTATCTGCAGTGTCATAAAGGATCATCTAGAGTGGAGTGTATGAGTCTTGGAGGCCATCCCCTAAGCGAAATCCATTCTACCCCCCCCCCCCCCCACAAATAATGTAAGTGAAATAATTGAAACTTCACTTTTAACTGGTTTTGGCCATTTCCTGGTGGTAATCCTTCACGTTAAGTCATTCATCTCGGTAAACAGTGATCTTGTTAATACCCCTGGGACCTCCAAAGTTTCAAAGACATTCTGGTTAAAACAATGGCAACCACACTGTTAATGCATTTACTATTCCCTTTTTTGCAGTGGAGCATTTTTGGAACAATTTTGACTGGTCTTAATGGAAACACTGGTATAGACATTGAGTGTAAGACTTTTCTACCCTCCTGCCATTTGGATAGTTTAGTAAAGGGAATAGTTTTAGAGTATTTTTTGCTCATACGTAAACCCGGGTGTTCAATAACTCATAATTGTCAGTCGGTGACTGTACTCGGACACTAAACTACTCGTACTCTTCCTCGCAAGGGGCGAGTACTCTACGAGTACAAGACTACCAAACCTTAAATTTATGCTATATACCAATGACAGTCAGTAAACAAGAGGAAGTGACAGGGCCATTTTGGCCACACTTTGACACTCAAAAGAACTTACCCTTTTAAAAACATTGGGCAAAAGTTCTTCAACTTCTGGCTCAAAATTGGGAGTCTGTGTAACAACCTCAAAAAGGTAGCATCAAATGACCAACTAAGTTGGGTATGAAATTATCTCAATTACTGGGTAAAACTTCGACCATTTGTTGGTAACATCGTCAGTGAATCGCTGCTGGGCATTTTTTCCCGGTATCGTTGGGTAAACTTTCTGCCAATCAGTTGCTTAAACTATATTAATATATTGGGAAAGATATCAACCACTTCTTGGGTAGTTTTTCTTTTACTGTTTATTGTGCACTGTACAAGCCCATAATATCTAGCTGTTTCTATCTAGCTTTCTGTTGCAGTTGAATCACTGGTAACTGAGTTCATGAAAAGTCTAAGCAAAACATTTTTTATTATGTTTTACACTATGAAATTTCTTTAATGCAAGTTAAAATATGACACTGGTCGCTGAAAACACGTTTCAATGTGCACCTACACTGAGACGTACTTTCATGTCACGGTAACCTACCACCAATTTTAAAGCTTTGGCGTAATGTGTTTGGTTTGTAATGTTGATCCGTAATGTCAATAACAATCTGGTTAAAATGACACTGTCAATGATGCTAAGATGTTTTTCACTTTCATCAGTCCATAACAATACCAGCCACCTCTGTGAACTAGCAGTGCCTGCTGCATTTCAAGCACTATAGCTGTAAAGGATTATGAATAAAATTTCGAAGTCTGGTATATTCACGTCACGAACCTGAAAGAGAATACCCAAGAATCTGGACTCTCATTGAATAGCCTCTTAGCGCTCAAAGAAACATGTCGAATTTCATAAAATCGTGGGGTTATTCGAAGTACTATTTTAACAATTTTATTGAAATGGAACCGATTTTGTGGCCAAATAAAATCTATGAGTTTTCCTCTTTTTCAAATGTGAAATTATCTAAAAGGAATTTTCAGTCTTTAAAACCAATGTCTCATTATCCGAAGAAATGTGAAGCAAAACCGAGTCAAGTGTGTGGTTGCTCTCCGCAAAACCTGCAGCCAACTGTGCTCAACTCTAAGCAAACATTATGTTAATTAGCAAATTATCGTCGCCTAACAAGTGGGTAAAACAGAAATATGCCCAACCGTTGAATGTAAGCTTGTAGCGAGTTTGACCAGTAATTGGATTGCACAGAGGGAAGTTTTTACAGTTTTATGGGCAAAGTTTGACCAACATATTACAGAACAGCTTTACCCTACCAAACAGTTGCCCAGTTTTTTAACAATGTACTCAAGAGAAGTACCAGTCAAGTGTCTTGGTACCAATGTGTTAAACTGAAATGTGTGCTACTAGGTTGTTCTTAAGTACCATTTTAAGTACCTAAACTTGCCACAGTGTCAAATTGACTCCAGCTTAAACACCAAATGCTTTTTAAGAAAAGTCCTGCTACTATAACCTCCTGCTACAGAAGGTAATCCTGAACTTACACAAAAATGAGTTCCAAGTTTAAAGTAACATAAAATGTAATGAGATGCCATCAAAGAACTTTACGAGAGTAAGTGTGATAGGAGTGATGACAGCATAGAACTGGTCATTCCCTGGTCAAAAGCAACAGTTTCTAGCACTGAATGCATAAAGAGAAAATAGCTGCGTCGTGTGCTGTTCAACCAGTTCTAGTAGGTTAAAGGCACAAAATAATAGAAACAAGCTTTTCCCTTCTGAGGGCAGTTTTACAATTCAATTCAGACCAAACTTCATTTCATTTACTTGTTTTTCAACTTCAAGTACAGTAAGAATTTCAACTTAACATAATTACAAAATGATGAGAAGTGAAAGGAAGTGCAACTAAAATCCAGAGGGCTTGTAGAGAGAGCACTCCCTAACTTGACGGTCAAATTTCATTTCCGTCACTGTGATTACTCCCCACAATAAGCTCGATTCAGCAAAAACATTGCAATACAAAAAAGATAAACTTAACTGAAGAGTCATGCCATACCAGTCAGGGACCTCGTTGGTGCAAGGTATCATAAGGAGAACGAAAGACGACATACAATTTGCAATTATGACTGCTTTTTACAGCTCAACTAGCAATAAGGATGATATGTGAGTAGAAAACCATCAATGAAATCATGATGTTCATGATTTGACATACAAGAGCTCCAACAGCTTCTGAAAAGTAGGGGAATGGCATTGACCAGAACTATTTCAAGCTCGAATCGTAACACTGCAGAAGTTAGGGGTCCGGGGATCACTTAACGACCCAGGACCAATTGAGGAGCCAGATTATTTGTTTTGTAATATGTTACCAATCCCACCATTTCAATCCATTAAATGGCTGTTTCTACCATTTTTTTAGTTTTATATAGTAAAACCAGCTATATTGCAATCTATGGATTCAAACATGTTCTTCCCATTTTTGTTAGGATTCTGGGAAAAGTGAGGGAAATCTCCTCCATTTCAAAAGTGGGGAACACCCACCAGCCTCCACCTGTTAGCGCCCATGCATGGATACCATATGACAGTTCAATGTGCAAACAGTCACTAATGTAAGCACGTTTATCGCCGTTTGTGTTTTGTTTAGATTTAGAACATCAATTTGTAGCCAACCAACTACATGCATCTTCACCAAGAAAAGCAGCAGTACATATACCAGCCGTATGACTTGAATTCGTTAGTTTACCATAAATGGTCCGGAGATACCTTTTTTGAAATCGATTTATTTTGTTAAAGGTATGAGGACATTAAATTGAAGCAACTGTTCTACTTATCAGTAATAAATTACGATTCCCTGATGAAATATTCGATTGATTTATTTTAATATCTTTCACCGTTCCCCAGACATACCTCTTCAAAGTTTGACCATTTCTGAGATTTCTCGTTGAGGACTGCAAAACTTGTGTTGCACAGGGTCTTTATTTCTTTTTCTAATCCTTTATAAATTATCAGGTAATTAATTAGCAGCTTGTTTCTAGTTTGGTGTGTAATGTGGATATTTTCAAAATAATAATAAAACTACGTCCAAAATAAACCCCTCAGAGTATGCAATTATTACCATTGTCCTTGGAATGAAGGTAAAAAACTAGCAAAGAATAACATAACGCATATCTGATGAGTCCCTCTTTCCACTTCACAAATTTACATATGCAGCTCATGTTTATCATGATGTTAGAGCATAAACAGTTACTGTATTGTAAAATGGACAATACCTGATGGACTGTGATGGAAATAATAAAATATTTTACATTCAAGCTTTTTTATGTTTTTCACATCAAATAGGCAGGTGTGGCATTTGCATGATTACAGGCCTTTAAAGGTCAGAAGCAGTCGCCCCAACCTTATTTTTCAAACAATAGCTAAATGTCACAAATTTCTTCTTATTTCTCTTCCAAGTATCTTTCATAATATTTTAGGACATAAATATTGCATATTCAAAGTAAACCGGTTGCTTCTTGTAAATTTTACAATTGAGTGAGAAAAATACAGTCACATGGTTCTCAAGAACCTTTAAGGAAATAGGATAGTCTACTATACAATTCTTTATTGGGGTGACTGCATTCTCCCTTTAAACGTCAACTGTATTGATTGGTCCACTGATAGTAATGTAGACGACCAAGTTCAATGCATAATTAATAAATGGGGACCAAATCGATGTAAACTTCTTGCCAATTTTGAAACGTAAACTACTGTGATATATTGCAAAATGGCGTGAGAGAGGTGATTCGAAAGACTGGAGGTAACACGACAGTGGGTAATTCTAAATTCACATTAAATTGATATTAATGTAAAAACATTGCTCTGAGGCCGATTTCTCTCCAATCATTTCAACGGATACCGTATGCATAGCGCCCAAATTTTTCATATGAATACTTGTCACTTGTTCTATCTTTAGCAAGGTCAGTGGTATAACTATGCACCTGACATAGGTTACCGATGCCGAATGTCTATGAGCAAATGTTTCTATATATCACGACACTATTACTAGGCTGTAGTGTACACAAGAACAGGAAGCGGGTATTGGACACACACACATTGTTAGCAACCGACTTAATTGCTTATAACGTTTTGTAGAATACAGCTTTGTTCATAGCACATATACAAACAGACAATGTAATATGCTGTTCCATATATAGAGAGTTTATACTTAATTTCTTTATTAAGAACAATTCAGGGAACAGTCACCTTGTTCAGTTTGCAAAACGACAGCAGCAATTCTTTGTAAATTTACACGTTTATTGACTTAATTGCAAACCAATCCCTTGAAGCCTACCAGTAACATTCTCAAACTTACTGATTAAAATGGCACTTATGCAAGTAAGTAAGAAACTAATAAATTAATTACATTAGAAGCACTGGGTGGAGCATGCCAGGACACTGAACAACAAACCAACCAGTTATAGGGATTACAATTCACTCTCCATCGACCAGGCTTTAAACTCTCTCCAACAAAGAAAAACTGAAATGACTTGAAGCTCAAAACTTCAAATCCTTTTAGCATGCTCAATCAAATTTTGGGATCTGTTAGTAATGGTCAGCAAAAATGCCGGATAATGTCAGTCTATTACAGGGGCGGGGCCAGGGTATTTCGATAGGGGGGAAAGCGTGAGTTGAGTGATCACCGTCCTGGGGGAGGGGTCTAAGGGGAGGGGTCCCCCTCCCCATTGGGAAATTTTTTGTTAATTTAAGGTTGCTTAGATGAAAAATGATGATGTCTTTGGTACATATTTTCAACTGATCATATATGGCTGGAAAGTTTATAATTTAGTAATTTTAATTTTTGTTTTGGGAAAGATGCTTTTCTGGGGAGAGGTGTCCCCTCCCCCTTGAGAAATTTTTTTAATTTAAGATTGCTTAGATGCAAAATGGTGACATCTTTGGTATATTTTTTGAACTGATCATATATGGAAGAAAGTGTTCATAATTTATTGAATTTTAATTTTTGCTTGGGGGAAAGATGCTTTTCTGGGGAGGGGTCTAAGGTCCCCTCCCCTTTCAGAAATTTTTATCAATTTAAGATTTCTTAGATGCAAAATGGTGATGTCTTTGGTATTTTTTGAGCTGATCATATATGGCTGAAAAGTGTTAATAATTTATTGATTTTTAAGTTTTGTTTTACTGAAAGAGGACAGTAGCCTTTGTTGTCTAAGAGAAGGGTATGCATGTAGTCAACACACCTCCTGAAGCCACCCCCTTTATGTATGGGTATGTTTTCACTCAAAAATACGTGCGTTGAGTCGACAGGAACACGAACTATTACGAATATTTTCGTTGCTTTATATATGCATTATACAAGGTATCTAAAGGCTGGCAGACACCGGAATAGGGCCTCCTGGAAGCTCTGGACTAATTATATGGATCAATATATGCCTACCCCACCCTCCTCCTTTCTTCTTTCTCCTTCGCTCCCCCTTCTTCTCTTTCGTTTTCTCCTTTTCTTTCGTCCTGTTCTTTTCCTTCTCTCTTTCCCCTTTTCTTGCAAATGATAGGAGGCGGTTGCCCCTGCCCCATGTGGCATCGCTCTTTTTCTGATTGACTCAAGATTTCTTCATACAGTAAAGATTGTGTTGTGTACGGCCATGCACCTATTTAAAATTCGTTTTCTATGGATTACTCAGTCGAGACAACACCAAAATAAAGCACAATAAGGCATAGGCGTAGGTAGCTTTTCGAGACTGGGGGGGCTGAACCTTGTTTCGGATAGCTGTCCCGGAGAGGGGTCTAAGGAGGAGGGGTGTTCCCTCCCCTTTGGAAAATTTTTGGGTATTTGAGGGTCCTCAGATGCAATTTGGTGCAACATTTTGGGCAAATTTTAAGGAAAATTACTGCAATTTTTTTACATTTTTTACTGAAGAGACAAATAAGGGGTTTTTGGCCTTGGATATTGGGGGAAGAAGCATACTTCAGCCCCCCAGATTTTTGACTGGGGCTTTATCCACCAGCCCCCCCCCCTTCCTACGCTTATGCAATAAGAGAGCGATGTAATATTACTTCAAAGTTTAATTCATTTTATTAAATGTTTTTTATATTTTTATTGTCAAAATGTTCGTTAAGTGATTGACTCATGATACCCCCAGTATATATGTTCACGTTCTAAACTTTAAATGGTCACATGCTGGGAATGGAGAGACAGTAAATGTTTGAGATTGCCAAGCATTACATAATCCGGACAGGGGGGAATACCCACCCATAGAAGAAAGGTTCACTTGGTCGAAGGTTCACTAAAGACCGAAGATTCCCCCGGACGAAAAGATATTCCTAGTTACGGGTAGGGTTGGGGTTTTGGTTAGACAGATATTCATGGATCAGGGGTATCCCCTGAAGCACAAATTAGCTGTCTGTATTTTTTGGTGTAACTTGCAATGATACGCACCTTTTCTCCAAGAGAGGGAGAACTTTTTGCTCTGTGACACCATATGTGTAAGGTCTCACAATAACTTGGCGTTAGGGTATACTACTGTATTGTTTTAGCTTTACTCTCGGTTCCTATGCTCTTTTTGTTTGCACGTTATGTATAATGGCCTTAGTGTTTATGTAATACTTAACCTGCATTCACGTAAACAATGGAGAAAACAGAAAACGTTATCCGTGCGGGGATTGCAAGTTTCAGGTATTTTGTAACGAACAATTTAACTAATATTGTGATAGATGGGTGACATACTGTAACACCTCACCCCACCCCCTACAAAATTATGTGTCTTAAAACGTTTTTAGACGATTTTATTTTTTGAGTTGAAAAACCATAGGGGGGCAAATGCCTGCCCTGCCCCCCCCCCCTGTGGCGCCGCGCCTGGTCTATTATTTTGCACCTTTTGGTAAGCCACAAATATGGCACAATGGTAAGACTCAAATTGTGTAAAAGGACAATATCTACTTATGGCGACCATGCCTTTTGCTCAAGTGGCTGTCAAATTCGAGCTTTTTATATTTTTTAGCTTTTTTTCCCCTAAGTCTTCACTTGAGACCCTCCTTTTGTTGCTAGAGTGCTTACAGTGATAAAGATTGCAAAGGGATGTAGGTTTAGCATTTTGGAAATGGAAAGACCCTGCATGTTTTCATTTTTCTTTCAAAATTTATCAGCGTACGGACGAACTGATAAACAGAGTGGTAAATCGATGGAAGCCAAGTGATGGTGTAACCCAAGTGAATATGAGCTTGGCCTTCCATTCGGCTATAGCCAATGATTTTAAATCGATAATACCTCAATCCAGATTTGTCCCAACTGGGTGCCTCAATCCTCATGATAGAGGAAAACAGTATTTGTTGGTACTAGGATATTTAATAACTATGTCAAGACGCCTTGCTCGCCCGGTGGAAGTAAATATCTCCTGCACCTGCACTGGCAGCACTCCCTAGTATGTACACATATATTCGACACCTGCTACGAAGGTAACATAACGCCACGATTTCACTTCAAGTTGAAGATGTACTGCACAACCTACCGCATCAAAGACTGTGTGGGATATATCAGTTTCCAGATATCTGCTACG
This sequence comes from Holothuria leucospilota, assembly GCA_029531755.1. Classification (NCBI taxonomy): domain Eukaryota; kingdom Metazoa; phylum Echinodermata; class Holothuroidea; order Aspidochirotida; family Holothuriidae; genus Holothuria; species Holothuria leucospilota. Next base: position 30,154,009 of record CM055966.1, on the reverse strand, counting down.
AAGATATCAGTTTCGGAAACGAAAACGGAAGGACCCTGCATGTTTTCATTTTTCTTTTTAAAATTTATCAGCGTACGGACGATAGATATCCGATAGAGATATCCGATCTCCGATATATCAGTTTCCAGATATCTTCATCAGATATATGACTAAAATCTACCCGTTATTCAGAGCCATTAATCGTATCGAGTGGAATGAACAAATTAGGCAAATTACCTGTAGAACCCACGACGTCGTCAGGGGCTTTTTACTTCCTGGTAGCTCTTATAAATAAAATTATAAAGTATATAATCTAACAAAGGTATATCAAGTAAATGAGAAATAATCTGTTGTTGTGAAGGTAGAACAAGATAGTGACTCGTTCTAAATTAAGATGAAATTAATTTTCTCATCTCCATTCAGCTCATACTTCAGGTTTATTGGGGTTGAGTTTCTTCTTAACAACCTCATGTAGGAAACGTCCATCCTGAAACCTCTACTGACGAATTTTTAAAGCTCGTTTAGACGATCAAATCTGGTCGACGACCATTGTCATACAGTGCATGACGAAGATCGTTGACAAATCTTTGAACATGTGGGCGATTTCCATAACCGTTGTGAACATCCCAGAAAATGTCCAAGACTGGTTGCAAAAGAATGTTTTGTCAGTTCTTCACCACGCCTGTTGAAGACACGAACTTCTAATTTCTCATCTAATTAGAATCCAAGTTTAAAACATGTTTGCATTTATAAGGATGCAAGATGTACAAAGTGGCAAAGGGAAAACTGTGACAAACAAAATGTGTTGAAAAGAAGGTGTTGAAAAACTTTTATCTGTTACACATTTAATTTTACGCACTACTATGAGCCAATGCCAAAACGTAGTAGTCTGCTTACAGTTCCCAAAAGCGGTGAACAAACCTATTTTTGACGGTTCCTGGACAATACCCCCCTCCTCGGATTATTCCAAACGGGGCGGTTCCTCCTGGGCAACTTACCCAAGTTCCACCAAAACAAATCTCTACTACACAGTTCCCACCCGGACAATTCCCCCAAGTAATTCCCATCCACGTCCTCAACGAAATGGAGGCAATAAAGATAAAAATGGAATTCTGATATTCAGTTGAATCAATTTGCTTTATTATTGGTACCGTAACACTCGTTGCAGGCCATCAAGTACTGCATGATGTGCTTGAGCGGTCATACGTGTTGCACTGAGCATAATCAACGACAATGGATGCAGGAAGGTGTTGCTTTTGCCAGAGTAACACCATCTCCCTTCTTGCACTGCCTTGCAATTATTTATACCCACCCGCACACCCACACACCCACACATCCACGCACAAAGGATATATATATATATATATATATATATATATATATAAATAAATATATAAACATATATATATATAAATATAATTATAATAGTTCCTTTCGCATAAGCTTGAAACAATCTAGTGTTTTTCAATGAATCAAAATCAAAAGTATCTGCCCTACCCAGTCCGACAAACACGTTGGTAACTTTGTCGAATTATTTCTTAATAGTGACAATCTTCTCTCCATTATCAAAGAGAGAGTAAATCGCTGTCTTACAAACCTAAAGTTGAGAACTCACGTATTCTAGCCTACTTGTTTTTACTATACCTCCAAACCCCCAAAACTGAGGGCTTACATAAATGTATGCAACCTCAAATCTCTCCTCACAAAGATCCTCCTGGCCTCTTACTGCTGGCAAGAAAAGGTATGCTTATGTGTCAAGTGTGTCGGTTCATTATCACTGACGAAACGTTTACCCCTCCCATTACTACTTGCGACATTCGTACCCCTCCCCTAGACTGTGACACGTCTAATGTACTATACTTGTTGTGATGCAATTTTTGTGACAAACGCAACCAGCAACAGATGTAGGCTGTGGTTTAACAACCACAAGAAAAGTTTGCAATATAAACCAGTAAAGTATTTTGTGTATCAAAACATTTTCAATGGTAAAACAAACCTCTCTTTATCTAATTTAAGTTGTCTTCTGCTCGGTTCTAATTACCTATCTATCACTCAAAGACTCAAGTCTGAAAGAAAGTTTGTAATAAAACTTTCCACACATTCCCGTGGCCTTAACAAGGACCTGGGTATCTTGAGGGATTTCACATCTGTGATTCCCTTCCAAGGGGTTTAACATCTTTCCTCTTTCTGTTGTTGTAAGTTTACCTTTACTTAATATTTTGCCCTGAAGAAGGATGCAGGAATGCCCGAAATATATACTGTTTCGTTACCGTATCTGTGCTCTAATATTGTCATCAGGATCCTTGACTTGATAATTTCGGCTTCCATCTCATGTCGAGGTTCCCATAATGATCGTCTGGCTGCCGAACATCGTCTCATCATGAAACTTGGAATGATGTCCCGGCATGTCTGAACGTTAGACTTGATCTTCTATAAATCAGCCATTCCTGCCTTGTTGTTAGCTGTTTTAACCATTTCACACAGTCTGTTTTCCTATTCGGCTTGTCCGAGCCCAATTTTATTGTGTGTTTTATTGTGTGTTTTAATTTGTACGTTTGGCCGTGTCAACAATCAGTTGCATTTTAGCCACCCGATGACGAGTTTAAACCGGAAAAGTGGTGGACTTTTTCACAAACCTTTAGCAATATTTACTACTTTTTGACCTATATATATTTCTAACTGAAATCATTAATTGAAACCGTTCAATACAGTTCTTTCTTTCTTTCATTATCGTGAGGCCTAATGGGGGCTTGTCATTAATTTCCGTGTCCCTTCGGTGTCGTAACTTCATGTCGAAGTAGATCGATGTTTCTTTGTGCGAGGTAAACCTTAAGAAGTTCCTTAAAATCAACTTAACGACTGAATCTTTACTGTATTAGGCAAAAGCGTCACTTCCTGCCATCAAATAGCAGCAAGTCACGAGTTTAGTGCATGCGGTACAACGCATTGAAGAGAATGCAGGGAAGTACACAGGTTTTAGATCGGGGGGATTCGAATAGGCTCTTTTTACGTGAAATGTCTGAGCGGCCATGTGGAAGGCAAATTTAGAATGTGCATGGTGTCACCATTATATTTATGTCCTTGCAGTAGCGTGCATACAAGGTATGTTGTACAAGAAACAGTGGCATCACTTCCTGACTTCGCTCATCTCCCCCAACACAAGGACCGTTTTGCGTTGCCATTAAAAACCTGACACCGCATATGTTTTGCACTATTACTATCGTATCAATCCTGTCTGCTCTAAAAATGGTCATGACGCATATTTTACCTAAAATTGCCCTTTAAATTTTACCCATCTTAAAGGCCAGTTCATACTTCCATATTTCTCGCGCGATATAGCGATCAATAACCATATATGGTCAAAATATCTTTGCCGCCAGTTCGATTCACGGTCATCGCTTGCAGTTGAACATTGTTCAACTTTTCTCGCAAGCTCTCGAGATATCCCAAAGGAAACAGCTTCTGATTGGCTGCTTGGTAGGTGAACGACCTTTTGAAAAGAGCTCACGATCCTACTCGACAACAATGGCGGACCTTTTCAGATACCGGCTCATTACATGTATTCGGGTTCTGTGCGACTATCGGCGGCCTGATTGTGACAGTGAGAGTTGTCGGAATGGAGGGAAACAGTTATTGCTTTCTACGAATAAAGACATAAAGGTTAGTAAGGCAGGATTTTCAAGACCGGTTCATACTTCATTACAGCGCTATAAAGCTGTGTTTAAGGATGTTAGCTGGGTCTCGATATGCCGATGTAAAATTGATTCATACTTCAGTTTTCTCGCATAGCTCAACTTTCGCAGTACTGTCATGCAATGAAAAGTCTCCCAATACCTGCCTATGCAAAGGCCAAGTACAGTACAGTACATATGTGTATGCGGTTTGATCGGCTCTACGACAAAGTACACTATTGATTACCGTGATAATTTTAGGGAATACAAGAAAATCCAGCCTTACTAACCTTTATGTCTTAATTCGTGGGAAGCAATAACTGTTTCCCTCCATTCCGACAACTCTCACTGTCACAATGAGACCGCCGATAGTCACACCGAACCCGGTATCTGAAAAGGTCCGCCATTGTTGTCGAGTAGGATCGTGAGCTCGTTTCAAAAGGTCGTTCACCTACCAAGCAGCCAATCAGAAGCCGTTTCCTTTGCGATATCTCGAGAGCTTGCGAGAAAAGTTGAACAATGTTCAACTGCAAGCGATGACCGTGAATTGAGCTGACGGCAAAGATATTTTGACCATATTTGGTTATTGATCGCTTTATATCGCGAGAAATGTGAAAGTATGAACCGGCCTTTAGACCTCACTTCATTAAATCTTCATCCCTCCTGTGAACACACTGTTCTCAGTGCTAAATATGCTTTTCACGTGCTTGGAAGCGGACACGGACGAAAACAAAAAAACGAACAAAAACAAAAACCGAACAAAGCCCAGACAGCACCACAAACACAATAGGCCTACGAAACACTATCTACATGACACAATGAAACGAAAGGAAATTTTTATTTACAAAATTAATTTTCACTGCAAGCACACTGAGTTCAGTGAAGTGCACCTATTGTAAAGAATAACTAAACGAACGAACAAGTCACTGTGATGGTTGTATGAATAGTTACGTAACAGGCAGACAAGCCAGCAGGCGAGTTTTTTTTTTTTTTTCGTAGGATGGCAATGGAAGAACCATGCCAATGGACCAATCATCTTCTTGGAAATAGGCCAAAATAGGCCACACCTCCAATTCCAGAATAACGGCTTTTCGACCCCTTTTTGTAATTTCGACACCGGATTATGAAAGAACGGGTCAAATATTCCTAATCCAACCCTAATCCTAACCCAAATTCTAAACCTAACCATGATTTTGAAACAATTTTTGAAAACATGAATTTTCCGTAGGCATCCTACGGGAAAATAAAGTAGCGGCAGGCAGCTTAACTGACTGAGGTGTAAAGGGAAGTTACTCATTTCTCAGCGATCCAAGTGGAAATGCACCCTCAGCTTTTAGCAGCATGTTCAAACCTACGCTTCGTTTACCCTACAGAGCGACAAATAGACTGAGGTGGAGCCAGATAGGGGTTATAGGGGATTATGTCTTCTCCGTGGCGAAAGACTGCACCCCTCCTTAGCTGAATTTTTCATTCTCGTCGGGAGCCTTATTGGGTATGATAAAAACTTATCCCAAAGGTGACTACTGACAAATCGTCCAGACAATGTAATCGATTATGCTCTCTAGGATGGTAGATTTTCAATGAAACCTCCAACTTGTTTCAATGTTTCTTCCATTCAGACCCAAAATTATCAAACAGTTTTACTTTACACTTCCTCTTGACACCCCTTCTTTTTTATCGGAGCTTCTTTTTATCGGAGCTTCTGTTTGTTTGCCTTCCCGCGGGAGATTTCCCCACCCTCTGTGTGGCAAATCCTAGGGCAACCACTTCTAATACAATAGAAAATGGTATACGATAGAGGATGAATTTTCATAAAATATGTATAATGCTGATGTTTAGGTTACCTACTGTGAGGGGAGTGAGACGTCTAACTCTACTTTCTTAGAGCATCACTGAAGCTTTGCGTTTACTATAATTTCGGTCACCATTATGTAAATGGCACCCTAAAATCACATGCAATGCACCAAACCCCATTCTGGAACCCAACGTACATCAATAACTGCCAGTTCCCAGTCCTTAATGCATGGGTCATCGGTTTGGGGAAACATTGTCGAAGACACCCTTCTCCGGGAGAAATTGCGTCAAACTGAAATCACGTTCCATCAGTCCATGGAAAAGCCACTCCAGTTCCTCTGAATAACCAATAGCCCATGATATAAGAGGACCAGTAAAACCGACTGGTTTCTATGAGAAGCGGAACTTTTCATCATGTAGAATCACGTCACTTACAGCCATAGATAGAAGGGGTGGGAGTTAACCTTGGTAGAATCTCCAGAGGTGATGGTAATCCATGACACTATCCACGTGAAGTCTCACTATCAATTGGGATCTTGAACTGGGTTTTCGAAGCAATAATGCTTTTTAAGATTCGCAAATAAATATGTCACCTAGCATTATTAATGGTGTTTGGCTTAAGGTACTTACATGCCATTGCCTCAAAATCGACTGGGCCGTAAACTTGACTACCTGACACTGAGCTTCATGCAATGTAGTCTTGATATCACCTATGCAAAATCAGCACCTTTTCTTCTTCAGATCTATGCAATGCCTAGGAAGGTTTTACACTGAAAGCCAGATACAATTCAAGACTTGTATAGCCTATTTTATCATCTTCAACCCATTGTTTGACATTTCAATAGTACACTCTTTCGACCTATACCGTTACTTCGTTTACAACCACTTTGGAATATGCGCAATGATTCAAAAAACACGTAATTGCTCTTCGAGCATGAATATTGTACATCACCCGGAGTCACAGTACGCTGTACACCACAAGCCAAGGCAGATTTTACGATCATACCATTGTTGAGTTCGGAGGTTATACAATGTACAAATAGTATTGACATTCCAGGTCTCGAAACATTTCGTTCTCTATATAAGATTGGTTGCTTTCACCTTGGATTTCATTTCAGCTAACGCTCAAGCTTCTGTTTGTCTCCCTCCAGATCTTTCTAACCGATAACTGATTTCAGATCATCTTTCTTTCTGAAAGGCACCATAACATAAGTGAAGATATTGTACCCTACAGACTTAAGGCTTGGTTCGTTACTGATTTTCTTGACAGAATTTACAAACTCCATTTCACCATGGCTGAGAATGGAACCAACCCCGAACCTAACAGAATTTTTTTGTGGATCCATCCAAGAAGTTTGTCAACTTCTTTTGAAAAGTGTGTTGGATTTATGGATGGAGCTCAAATATGGCACGAGCCTTATGTAACGTGCTACTTCAACAATCTGTTTAACGATCCAAAGACATTTGAAAAGTTTCCCAATATGAAGGCATTTGCGAATCAATTTTACAACGCCAAAAAGTTGATAGAGGCAGGTGGTCATCTATATCAGGGAGGAAACCTGTCTCCAGCGGAAAAGTTCAAGTAAGTAACTAGCAAGAGACCTAAGTCTCTTGGAAATAACTTTGATATTCAAAACGGCATATATATATAGGTCGCCCTTCGGAAGACAGCGACAGTTTAGTTTTCTTTGTGTACTTATGTTAGTGTTCTGCCAGGTTACTTTTTATACTTAATCGGTCACGTATAAAAAGGTCTTTGTATTGAACCTATGCCTCTCCCTTCGAATACGTAATAAGGTTTGCATTTCATTTTCACATTTACATAACAGTGTAGCTTGGAAGTTTCTTAATTATTTGAATTCAGAACGTCATAGACCAAACATTGAGCGTATTACCACCAAAGATTGATTTCAGTTTTGTGGTACTAATCTTTATGCATTTGTAAGCTACCAAACTATGTCTATAAATTACGGTAACTAAAGGTTAACCATTGCCCCATCTTTCAAAAAAGAAAAATCAAATCCCACTCTTACATACAACCCGTTTTCCACCTGTAATCAAAGCATACAGATAACACGCAAGGTCGCTCACATTCAAGCATCCGCAGGGTATACTAGTTTGCTTTACCTTTCTACTTCTCTTAAGTGTAGTCCACAACAAATTTAAACGTACATTGTATGACCCTACAATGCTCATCCAGATTACCAACTGTTTTGCAGTTCAGCAAGGCTGTTGTAAAACACTGATTTTGTACGTTCTAAGTTCTCGGCTCGATTATTTTCCCTAGCGTTGTATATACATACTACGACGTTTGACTTGCCTGTTTCGAGGGTCGTTTAAGTAATCCGAAATCGGAACATAAGAAAATTGGAAACCGACTCTTAAACTTTGCAAAATGGGTATGCGTTTCATCATCTAGGTGTCTAGTGTACGTTGTCTGGGAATGTCTGTTTTTTTGCTTTTGTGATTTCTTGCCTAAGGCAAAAAGAATCTATGCAATCATAAGCGGGGGGCAGGGGGCATATGCCCTCCCAATTCGGGCAAAAAAAGTGGATCCATTTGGGCAAATGAGACAGCCACGAATATAAATTATGCCCTTTGCAATCGACACAGCGGTATTAAAATTAGGGCGACTTGGTCCAAAATTCTAAATTTGGGAAAAATTATCCCTGACCCCCCAGAAATATTGACCCCGTCCGCTTATGTATGCAATCACGCTGGCGGGTGTGTGTTTATGTATGTATGTGTGTTCGTGACGCTTGGCTTGTAAACACGATATCTCAAGATAGCAATGACGAATAAATTTTATACATTTGGCACATAGAATTACCATATTGAGAGAAAGGTCCTATTGTTTTTGTGGAGGTTAAAGGTCATGTGAGGTCACCAGAGGTCAAAAAACGAAAATCTTGTAACACGGTATCTCTATAGATAGGAAGTATGGATGTTTTTCACACTTAGCATATGGATGCGTTACAGTCAGAAAATGAACCCTATTGGTTTTGGTAGTAGAGTTCAAAGGTTATCTGAAGTCACCGGAGGTAAAAATACGAAATTATAAAAAATGTTTGTAAACATGATATCTGAAGATAGCAATAATGGACAACTTTTATACTTGGTATATAACGTAACCATATTGAGGGGACCCTATTGTTTTCAGTGGAGGTCAGAGATCATTTGAGGTTATCAGACGTCAAAAACCGAAAACCTTGAAAAAATATTTTCAAGATAGGGACGATGGATACTTTCATAATTGGCATATAGATATGTTTCTTTAAAAGAGAAGGACCCTACGGACTTGTTGGGGGTTAAAGGTCATATGAGGTAATGAGGAGTGAAACTACGAAATCGTCGTAAACTAAATAGACAGTGGACGGTACCTCCGAATTGTGTCCGGCGTTTCGTGACAACGAAAAGTTAGTGTTGAATTTTTCTACCACTCCAATGAAAAATTTATAGAGAACACATTTATTTTTCCACAAGCATAAGTCCTTACAGTAATAATTTGAATTTGAATTAGCTAATTATGAACACGTGTAAAGGATGCTGTGATTATCACATGATTAGAAATACCATACGCTTCACGATTTCTTTGATGGTGTACGGTAGTGAATTAGTGCTCGGTTTCTCACGCAGACGACCCTGGTTCGAATCTCGTCCAAGGCACTTTTTTCATGTTTTGTTACTCAGTTTTTGGTGGGGTTCAAAGGTCATGTGAGGTCATTGGAGGTCAAATTGTGAAAACATCCTAAAAATGACATAGACAAGAAGAATGATTTTGAGGGATGAACCTCAGTATTGCAAGGCACTCCCTTTCAGAAAGGAATCACTAAGCCTTTGGACTGTGGTTTTTATCAAGTAAAGCTCACACGACCATGCAGAAGTTTAATATATAGGTGTACCCCAACTATCTTATCTGATTATGGTTAAGATAAGTCTTCCATGACAAGTCACGGGTACTTAATGTTTTATTTTGTACATTTTCAGTTATGACTGGGTGAAAGAACAACTTGAGAAGCCACTCGCGGAAGGAAAAACTTTTATGTTCATTAAAGACGGATCATTCGGTATCGATGGGCACTATGATAAACTCCCAAAGGTAAACGGCGACCACTAAACGGTTCTTTTCTAAACTAGCAATTCGATACAAAACTTTCCTGTTTATATGAAATTTTCAGTGAGAAGACTGTAAACTCAGACTTTCAATTAGATATCCTCATATCCTAATTTCGAACTCTTAATTGTGCCTTCCTCATTAATTGTGCTTAATCCCCAATTTAATTTTAGAGAAAAGGATACTAAGCCCCTTGTCCACAGAATTCTGTATCCGCATTAACATAATGTTTAAAGCTTGGTCTGGTGACCAAATTTGATGCTTTCAAAAAAAGCAGAAAAATTTTCTGTGTTAGGCAGTGAAAACCCCATCTCAATAGCACCTTGCATTCAGAAGATAAAAATTTTTGAGGAAATACTACATTTTCACTTTCCCCAGTGCATGGTTGGAAATCTGTGATGTCATCTGGGCAAATGGAATTGATGTAGCTTTTGTATTTCTTTATAATGTTGATATCACTATATTGAATATTCCGTAACTTTATTTGCTGTACCATAAGTATGGAACAGGTTTTCACTATATCTACACGGAAAAACATCTAAACATTCCAACGGTATCAAATTTCAAGTACAAACAAGGTAGCAGATTATAAAGAATAATAAAAGGAATCTGAGGCAATTTGCCCACTTTGGATCACGTTTTGTGACCTTGAGGAAACTTGGAGGTTATTCTTATTAAAAGTAACGAATCTTTAAGAAGAGATATCTTGAGTTAGGAATGGAGTTTTGATATGGGGTTTGGATGACATGTAATGAAAAATTTTTATCTTTCATATAAGACCCCTACAAAATGCCACCAGACAATGCCTTTAAGTCGAAATAACTGACCAACCGTCCTTTGAAAATCTAAAGATATTTTAAACGGAGGGCTGTATTCAAATTTATTTTGAAAATCATTAACAGGAAACTGCATTTTTTCCTACGATTTATACCCAACTCCGTGAAACAATGAAGCAGTTTCACATTAGGAAAAGGAGAGTTGTATCGATAGTGTTAGGTTTTCTATTTACTATCCACAATCCACTTTGTTTCTTAGATGAAAGCAAAGCACACTTTCCTTATTCGCCATCCGAAACGTACGGCACTGTCAGTGCGTCGTCTACTACGTCATCTTGTAGAGTTTGAGGGAAAGGAAGAAGACTTCGATATTGGATCGGGCCATCCCTTCATGGCATGGGAGAAACTGTCTCCAGACTCTTTGTTCAAGATTTGGAATTATGTTCGTGAAAACATTGATCCAAACCCGATCGTGATAGATGCGGATGATCTTCAAAGCCATCCCGAACAGATCCTCAGAAAGTACTGCGAGGCCGTCGGCATTCCTTTCAAGAAGCAATACCTGAATTGGGACAAAAGTGACGAATCTTTGAAGTACTTCTACGGTGCTCTCGATCAATTAGTTTGGGGTAAAAATGAGGGCGTCTACAATGCAGCATTCCTGTCTTCGTGCTTCCTGCCTCTTACAGGTCCAGTTCCTGAGAAAATTCCAGATAATTGCGTCGGCTACGAGCAGGAGTTTCGGGAAGGGTATGAGGTGATGTACGAAACCAGAATTAAGCCAGAGTAACTGACCCACGAAAATTTAACCATATCATACTTTTCTATGTATTCGATATGAGAAAAAAACCTTATGAGACTCTTACCAAAGTCAAAAGAAGTTTTAACGATTGTTGTTGAATAATTTGCTAATGCATCTCTCAGCTCTTTATTTAGACTAATACGATTGGCCCTTTTACTTGCCATTAAGTTCATCTATTCTAACATGTATTCTGTCTCGCACTTCTGGATGCATTTTCATTTCAAAGTAGTAGTTTGGAAGCATATCAAAAACAGGTAACTATTACATCATTTTTAAGTAATGAAATTGAGCAAAGTTTGAAGAGACTTCAGGTATGGTATTATTATTAGTTTACCGGGTATCTACAGCAAGCATATATTCAGAAGAGATGCTTCCAACTTGAAGAAACATCTTGGGATGAGCCCTCTCTATAAACCAGCTCATTATCATTGAACACCTAGACCTCTCTGGGGTAGATGCATGGCGGGCTCGTATTTCCGCACGTAACTCAGTGTACCCTTACCAGGGAGCTGTTATTAAGATGGAGATCTATCGAACACTTTAATTTATGTAAATACTTAAAGACCCACTAAATCGAGATGAGATTATCAACGATAAGCCGTTTGTTTGGCACAGGGAATTTCTTTCCTTTGTTTGCTAGCTCCAATTTGATCTCATTCACCTAGCAACATCATTCAAGTCACGTAATCCTTTAGCAAGTGGCCTGCGCAGAACAATTCTTTGATGTGTAGGTTTGCGAGTTTAGAGCACTTGATATTAAACTGGAAACGACTGTTTATTTGAAACAGAAGACTACAGCTAGCACTTTCCTTCACAAGATGCCTCATGCAAATGAGTTGTCGAGGCAGAAGTCTAACTTTTGTTACAACAATAGAAAAGTTTCTGGAAGTTTCCTAAAATAACCAGATACAGATTCTTGTTCATATTTCGACGTAAAACCTAACTGATATACTGTCATGCACGTCACCGAGCGTCGAAAGGTACAATACTGTTTTATTTCCCTTACGACTGGCAATGTACGTTGTGGCAATGGACGAAAAACCCCAGTCTTACTTTAGGTGTAGCAGACGACAAATCCCTTTTGCGTTAACTTCCTAATACAGTGTAAAGTCTTACAGAAATGTCAGGAACGATACAAGAGATGGATTACTGAGTGACCTTGGCGGCACAAACCCCACTTCAAAGCGATGTATCTCCATCCAAATAACAGCTCCCTGCCCTAACAGGGATGCTGTGCATGGATACCATACTAAAGTAATTGTATGTGCTACACGAAATGCGTTGTAATCTTTCTCCCTGTCACAGCTAGTAACTCGTAATAATTCTCTTTCGAAACATGTTTCACCTCGGCATTTGCTCTTCCTTAATGTTATCTCAGGTTTAAGCAGGGAACTGTGTGATATAGGTGGAGAAACATCAACTAAATCTGTCAGACAATATGTTCTTGAGAGTAATTAAATCCAAAATTGATTCAAAGGTCTCTTTGTTCTTATTGTTCGGCGACTGTTGACTTTCCTTCTTAAAGATGATCTCCTTCTTTCAAAGCCCAGTAATCCTGAAACAAAGACCATTGTTGAAACAAAGACCATTGTCAAGATACTGCTTTGAATACAGCTGTGCAGCCGATAAATGTGAAACGTATTTAAGGTTTTACATCAAAGCGACTGTGCATGCCCTCCTTAGTAACACAACTCTATTATTATTCTAACTTCTTCATTAAATAAGGAATAGGCCTATATCCTTTTAAAACCATTAGGAGTAAATTTTGATTATGAAATTTCAGACGAAACCTGATTGTTCCTTGAACAGAGAAAAATGTTACTATGTTCAAGAAGTAACATTTAGATACACCGTACCTATTTAGAAAGAAGCACCTGGCGGCTTAAGATGAAATACATTTTAATCTCTTTTACCACTGGCAATGTGATACTTGTGGGTTAAATCATCCTACGAGCCCTCTCAGATGTATCAGATGACAAGAACAATTGTCTTCCAGGCTAAGTTTAGGAGGAATTCCGAAAGCCAGACAACGCAAAGCGTAAGTTTCATAGGCGGAATAAGCGTTGTTTCTCCGCCATCTCTTACAACTCCCTGGTTTATGTCTGTTGTTTCGTATCTAATCTCGACATGTGTAGTTGATATAGCGATAAAGAATTCTAATAAAGGCCGGGTCATACTTCATTACAGCGCTAAAAAACTGTGTTTAAGGATGTTAGCTGGGTCTCGATATGCCGATGTAAAATTGATTCATACTTCAGTTTTCTCGCATAGCTCAACTTTCGCAGTACTGCCATGCAATGCACAGTCTCCCAATACCTGCCTATGCAAAAGCCAAGTACAGTACACATGTGTATGGTGATTGATCGGCTCTACGACAAAGTACACTATTCATTACCGTGATAATTTTAGGAATACAAGAAAATCCCGCCTTACTAACCTTTATGTCTTAATTCGTAGGAAGCAATAACTGTTTCCTCCATTCCGACAACTTTCATTGTCAAAATCAGGCCGCCGATAGTCGCACGGAACCCGAATACATGTAATGAGCCGGTATCTGAAAAGGTCCGCCATTGTTGTCGAGTAGGATCGTGAGCTCGTTTCAAAAGGTCGTTCACCTACCAAGCAGTCAACCAGAAGCCGTTTCCTTTGCGATATCTCGAGAGCTTGCGAGAAAAATTGGAACAATGTTCAACTCCAAGCGATGAACGTGAATCGAACTGGCGGCAAAGATACTTTGACCATATATGGTTATTGATCGCTTTATCGCGCGAGAAATTTGGTAGTATGAACTGGCCTTAATGAATCGATATTAAACAACAATGCTATAATGTATTTTAAACTTTTAGCTAGTGAGTTAACCACGGACGGGGGTGGTTTGGGACACGGTGCAATGGGTCATTCAATTTATCTCTTCGTTCTAGTGTTTAGGTACACCCTTCTTTTGGTTATAAGAAACACATACACCTTTATCAATGGACAAACTATCCACCTTGGCATTCGTTTGTCGAAATGTGGTTGGAATTTTCAGTTTTTGACATTTTGACTAATTTACGGAGCAGTCACGTCATACATGATCTTATACTTCTGCTAAGATTTCTTTCCAAATATTTTACTTGTGGTGTGGAAACATGCAAAACAAAGGTATTGCATGAATAGATGTGTCACAGAGCGCCCCTGACACTCTGCCTGTGTTGCGCCTGGGTTCCTTATCGCCTGCCTATATGGCTTTGAGAGAACCAAAAATGAATACAGAACTGACGTTGGGTTGGTTGTAAAGATGATGTTATCTTTTTCTCGTTATTTACAGTATTTACAAATTTTATCTGATAAGATTACAAGAATCACTTTTTGGGCCCCGTACACATATTTTGCAACTAACGCTGAATTATTGATCCATAGCCAGCTAACGCTGATATCAATTTAAATTCCAGGATACATAGCACATCTTACTCCTCAGGAAAAAACTAGTTGAAATAAGCCATCCTTCCACCTGGTTTTTCCACACGAGGACTAACCCTCCACGAAAGAGGTCCTCTTCGTTTACACAAGTCGGCAGCCAAAACCAATCTCCCTGCATAACGCAATTCAAATTAACCTTTCCCACTAGCTTTAACCTATTCCCTTCTAATCCCCCTTAAAACTCCAGCAAAATTCTTTTGAATAGAACTACCCTCAGTAAACAAATTAGGTTACTTAATGCGTGCCATCCCAGGACAGTAAGTCCAAACCGAAGTTAGGAATCCTATTTAAAAATTCAACTCACCCTAGGCTGCGACAATGAACACAATTATAATTTCCCGCATTCAGTACATATCTCATCACATGAAAAAATTTTATATGGGGTGCTTTGGCAGGCGCGGATCTAGACATTTCGAAAGGAGGGGGGGCTGAAAGCCTCCTTGAATATTCTCGTAGATAAACAGTATGCTTATTTTTGCGTATTTGTTATTGGATGTGGCGAAAAAGGTGGGGCTGAGCCCGAGAAAGCCCCCCTTGGATCCGCGCCTGTTTGGGACACTTTGGACTGGCGCATTTGGACAATACGAACCTTTGCCATGTGGTAATAATTCAGAATAAACAGCACAATAAATCTTGTGTAAAGATGTTTTGCAAATGTAACAAACACATTTTAGGGCATACATACGGTTAACAGCGTTTCATGGGCCTTCTGCGGCACTGAACGTGTAATGAGGCTTTATCAATTATCTGAAGAGCACTTCCTATAGTGTAGGCTATAGTTGCTTTGACTTTACTGCGGTAGGCAATGAAAGTGGTTACATATTTGTAGCTGCAATAAGTTTATGTTTTAAAGTTACAGTAATATTGATTAGCCGCCCTGTAAGAACTCAACTTTTTTCGTTTCTAATTTTCAATGCCTTCGAGAAGCTTGTTTGAATGACCCAGTCAAGTGTCAATGATTTCTATGTGGGCCTATGATGGTGAGGGAGATGTCCCCTGTGAGAAATATGGACAAAAAATTTTAAGGTCATTGAACGTAATAGTAGGCTAGTTTACAGTGCCAGTGTGAATATGAACGAATGTTGGAGACGCTAGAGAAATGGTCAACTGTTTGTTTTTATGGGGCTGGGGGTGGGGTTGGGAGGAATTTGTCATTTTTTTCTCCATAACTGTCCCAATGTACCTCGTTGGTTGTCCCAATGCATTGCAGGGCGCAATGGGACAAAAAACTGAAGAAAATTAAATTTTGTGAAAAAATGGAAAGAGGTATTTTAAGCTTTACTGCATGACTGTGAAGGTGTGCTATGTTGTGCTATATTAGTCAGTGTAATATCTTGACCGTATCACATTCCAAAGAAGTGTTATTCACAAAGAAGAAAAAGAATGTCCCAATGCGCCCCACTCTCTCCCTAGTAACATTTTATCAAACGTATGCAGGGCTGCAAACTCTCACGCATTGAGCGTGAGACTCACGCATTTCGAGTTTTTCCTCACGCTCTCACGCTGATACGTAGATTATTCACGCAGAAATTTATTTCACACGAACTTGAAAACGTGACACCTTTCTCATACTTTTGACATTACGATTGGCGGATAAAAGAGGGAGTTTACATCAGGGACACACATGGAAGAGGTTCTTCAGTTATCAGCTTGGGGATCAATCACCTACTTTCCTTGTCTCGGGTTAAACTCCACTCCGTCATGGCAGCAAATGTAACAATTCAGCACCCAAGAAGATTTTCATGTGGTCCAATCCAAAAAGTCTCTCAACGTCTTTCGAAAAATGAAATGGATTCATGGATGGTGCCCAAACATGGCACGAACCTTACGTAACATGTTAATTCAATCATCTGTTTAACGATCCAGACACGTTCACAACTTTCCCGCAGATGAAAACATTCGTAAAGCAATTTTATAACGCTCAAAAGCTAATCGATGCTAGTGGTCATATTTACGAAAGAGGGAACCTTATTTCATCGAAAAATTTCACGTTAGTCCGCTGACAGAAAGACATTAAGAAAGAAACATGATTAACAGTGGAGACTACTCGTTGTTAACGAAATCACTTACGTTAGCGTAAACTATTTTGTAGTCAAAATTTTACTTTTTTAGTGAGAGCAGCTCAATTTTGTAGTTCCATAGCCTACCTTAGACTTACATCAGAAAGTTAGTGGTGTTTCTTTATTACCAGATCAATTACGAGTATAAAAAAGTTCCTCCTTTAAAGTGTCCTCCTCGGGGTATCTTTGATACCAAAGTTTGTGGCTCCAAATTAACGGAATATTCTCTCCAATGGGCATATATGTATTGATTCAAAAGATTCGAATTGTCCTTACTACACAGATGCATATAGGTGTAGGGAGCGGCGGAAGGTGGGGTTTTAAGCCCCCAGTCAAACATTTTAGGGAATAAAGATTACTTTCGTTCCTGTTTTGAAGGACGAAAACCGATTATTTTTAATTTCAGTGAAATTTAGCAGAATTTTCAATAATTATGAAATTTTTGCACTGAATGCTGTTCGGAAAGTGCAAATGTAGCACTAAGTGGCATCTAGGGACAGTCTCACTTTCCTTCATATTGGCACAAACCTAAAACAGGTGGATTGATGTTTTAATGTATTACTAAAGCACAGCAATGATGAACTCAACACACGAACGCAGGCTGTGGTATTTCACGAGTTCATATTTATTACCGTACATAAAACAGCGGCGTAGGAAGATGTTTGACTTGGGGGGGGGGGGCAAACCAGATGCGATTTCTCGACCTCGATCCCCCTCCCCACACCAGAATATCATATATGCTCATTATAATTTTTCCGATTTTAATTTAAGCAAAATAAAAATATTCAAAGAAAAAGGAAACAACTACAACATCAACATCCATGCAGCAGTGGTGTAGCTAAGATTTTTTTTTTTTTTTTTTGTGAGGCTCTGGAGGACTGGAGTTATTTTAGGGCCGGAGGGGGGACTCCCGTTTACTATCTAAGAGGAGGGCCACCATAGGTTAGCGCAGAGCGTTCTAAAAAATTTGAGATTGAATAAATCCCAGATCGGCGGAGAATGGCACTTACCAAGCTTGATAGCAGCCATCAAGATGTGCCATTGTTGTGAAATTTTTTTAAAGGTCGATTTCATTAACATACGTTCACTTCACATGGGTAAAGTTACATTATTTTTGGCTATTGGTAAGGGTCTCACTGCAAATGGTTTAAGGGGTATGAGGGCCCGGGTCCCCTTCCCTTTGCAAACTTGCATAGTATTAAGGCCGGGCTCTCACGTGAGTCAGTGCTCATTTTGCAAAAGGTATGATAATTTCATGGAGGGAAATTGCAACAGTTTTATGTTCTGATTAGGTTGGGGTTATATAGGAGCCCCTTACCTTTGTAACATCAAAGCTTTTCACAAGAAAAAGGGGCTACATTTTGTTATAACTGTTTGTTTTATAGAACGAAGATTCAGCTTTAAGATCTAACCAGTATAAATGGATGTGCAACTGTTGGAGGGGGGATTGTGCAGGGAAAACTATGTAGGAACCGTGAAATGTGCTGTTATACTCTTATCACTGAATAAGAGAATTCTTTCTGCAAACAACTACACACTTGTGAATGTTTCTCTATATTGCACATATACGTGACATAGCCTATGAGCTTTCTAGATGCAAAATACGACCAAAATCAGTTCACTAAGTGCCATTGATATGAATTCTCTTGCCATCTTAAGAGCCTAGAATGCATAAAATAGACCCAGTTAACATCAACATCCCGAAAGATTGATCATTCAATAAAATGTTTTCATTTTTGCCAGAATATAAACTGCTTATGCAAAGATTACAGGCACGGAGAGAAACTCAATATTTCTCATGTTATCGATTCTTTCAGCCATCTTCCAAAGAAAATAGTGATACTTTTATATCGTAAGGTAATAATGGAAATTACGGTGGTCTACTGGTCTGTACAATAAGTACTAGCATGAGTCCCTCAAAACAAGGCTTGCTTGCCTTTGAAAATGGTAATATTACTTTCTTACCAAAACTACAAAAACTAATTAAGAGCAGCTCTTCTTAATAAGTAAATAGAACCACTGTTGACCAACACTTGTTTCAACACGTAGCTCCCCCCCACACATATATATATATATATATATATATATATATATATATATATATATATATATATATATATATATATATATATATATATATATATATATATATATATATATACATAATACTTATATACTGTAATTCCTGCAGTTTTCAAGGGAATCTCAAAACTAATAAAATTTATATGGAAACGAGATATTTTAGTTTCAGGTTAGTGGGTCTAAGTAGGATGGAACACTAGCACTGATGAAAGCATGGGAGTATGACGGGGAGCTGGGGGCTGCAGCCCCATTCCTGCTGGAAATAACTATTTTAGGCTAAATTGTATGCTATTTGTTCAAGTAAGGGTGATTAAAATTTCGGGCAAAAGTTCTCTTCCCTCCCAATGAAAGTGGTCCAGTACACCTTTGGTGGAAAGTAGTAGAAAGAATGTTCTTAAAGGTACTAAGTTATGTGGATACATCCAACCAGCACTTCTCCGTCTATTCATCGTCATCATCTAAATCTTTTCCATCCCCGTATACAGTACATCATCACCATTGTCGTCATTGACATCGCACATGAACTTGTGACATCCAATGCAGGTGCAAATTAGTTTTGTGCATCTCAGACCAAGTTCACTGTAACATTTGGGGGTTGAATCTTTAGCTTTCCTTCCTTCGGTGGTATGACCTTGTCTGCATTTTGACTTTTTGCATGTGTAATGCATAAGTTCAACAATTTGCTTAGGGGCAGGTGGTAGGTCACCCCAGTCAATTTCTAGGTCTTATATTGAATCTTCTGTGGGGAGAGTCCAACCCTTTCCATCGGGTCTCGGTCAGTCTGGAAATTGCTGCAAAGAACATCTGAATACAGCGGCCTGGCAGTTGGCTCGAAGCAATAAAGTCTGAACAGATGCAGAGTGAGAAAAGAGAAAACAGCAAGAAGATTTAAATTTAAATTACACCATCCTTGTACAATACAGTACAGTATGTCATATGCAGAGTACTGTATAGTGTTTGAAACCACCTTTTGTAGGAAAACATTTAAGAACAACAAATTTCGCCCCAGAAAGTAAGAATTCTTCCTCGCATCTTTAAATAAAAATTTATATGAAGAGTCCATGCGTAACTCAAATTCAACTCTCTGGCAAGCTATAAAATTACAAGAAGATGTTAAGTAATATGAGATTCCAGTCTGGCTGAGGTCTAAAATGTTTCCTAAAATTGTCACCAGCTCAATACGTTACGTAATCCGATCAAAGAGACACAGTTTGTTCTTGTAAGTAATCAAATACTTCGTTTTGCCCTTCATGAGTCTTTTTTATTCAAGATCTGTGCTGGCAGTCACACACTCAGACAACAGAGTTGCTGTTTAGGCCCATGCCCTAGCAGTGCTCAAGATTAGTAAATATTTCCACCCGGTTACAATTCAGCGGATACAACGGGAATGAGATATGAAAAAAAAATACAAATTAACACTCAGGTTAGTCAGTTTATTAACTTCACACAACTGAAATTTAGTAAAATACACATTGAAGGGTACACTACACAGACCCCTAGCTTCATTGAAATTGGGACAGGGCAGAGATTGAATATAAGGGCACACGTGCACATGCAAAACGCTGCACTCCTATGTTTTGAAGCCTGCACGGCCAACATGACTTCAATTCTTTTAATACAGTGGCAGGATGTAACTGTGGTTGGTTCTTAGCCGTCACCACAGGCAGTTCTAACGTTATATAGTGCATGCATATATATATATATATATATATATATATATAGACAAGGTAGCGCACTTCTTCCACACAACGGCGTTCAGTAGCCAGATTTGGCATATTTGGCCATATATGCACGAATACATGGCCATATTAGTGCATATCAGCCAACTCTGGCTACTGAACGCCGTTGTGTGGAAAAAGTCTATTGTCTATTTTTATATATGTATGCACTATACAACGTTAGGACTGCCTGTGGCCGTCACCCAATTCATTATTTACACAGTGTACTTTTGTAATGTAGACACAACCGCAGGAACCACACGAAGACTTTCAAAATCCTGAGAATAGGGGCAAGGTGGGAAAAAGAGGGGAAAAAAGAGGGGCAGGTTGGGCCGTTCCTGGCTGTGAAGCAGCATAGCTAAGGCACTGACTAAGTACTACTGCAACACTATGGGAAAAGTATAGTTACTACAGTGTATTAATTGCACATAACTTTCTGGGTAGGCTAGCATGTTTGTTTTCATCTAATTTAAGGGCTAGCCGGTTAGTTTAAAAATTCAAAATTTTACAAAAAATAGATACAGACCTTCGCTAGTTTGATTCTGAAATGAACGTATGTTTCGCTGAATTTTGCTCTTGTCGCAAAACCGGTGGTACCCTAAGTTTCGTGCAACGGGTACTTGTACGGGAAAGTGAAGGCATTCTTGGATGTTATCGAAGTCTAAACCAAGTCTCGTAGCCGTAATGTTGACAATTTAGGCTTCGGGACGGTTGACTGTTTCCACTGTGTTCAATAACTTACAAACGTTTCCCATGATACTTTTGTGAAGGTTTTGAAGTTGGTTTTTGGACTGGAAACAATGTGCAGGGCACAAAACTCCAGATTTTCACCGGGTTTGACGGAACTGCCATTTTGTCGTCTGCTTCGTTCAAGTACCTAGGATGCTACTGCCTTGTCATTCATCAGTTTCCTCCTTTCCTGTTACGTGATTGGCTGGTGACCTAGCGATCATGGTGGATTTAAGATGAAACTTCGGCATTGTTTCTGCCTCTTTTTTTTTCCATTTTTTTTTTATTTTTTTATTTTTTTATTTTTTTTTTTGCTGGGCACTTTTTGGGCACTCCGACTGACTAATAGCACTGTCACTGTGTGTAACGAACGGCAATGAAACAACGGGGAGAAATAGACAGGGGTTGTATGTATAATGTCAAAACCGTTACCTTACTGGTGGAGGAATAATCGAAGGATAATGCTTAGACCTATATGACATGTTTTAGAGAAGGATCCAGGATTTCACAAAAGGGAGCACAGGGAATGTGGGGGGGGGGTACCTCCATGAGTTCGTACTAGCGATCTTTCAATTTACGGAGGCCCGGGGCCAGGTTTCTAGACTAAAACTTAAAAATGGTATTTCTTTGCATTTGGCAGTCAAAAAAGGCACAAATAAACATTGCCAGTGCTGGGCTGTGGCTGAAAAAGCCCCCCCCCCCCCATCTGCGTCTGTATTCGCAGTCTCCAAACAGCAGCTAACCTATTAGGCCCACTGTGCCACTCAGTCTAGTGTCATACTCGAACGGGAGTTTTTTCAACGAGTCATCAACACAGGGACATCAGTGACTTCACTAAGTACACGACCATTTCATCTTTTTCATGCCCCACGAGCCCCCTACCCCCCTTAAAAATTGTAATAGGTCAGCCTTTGTGGATAATTGCACATCTGGAACTTCAGTCTGGACACAGGAATTCCAACTCTGAGATAATGACACTATTACTTGAATCAAAATTCATTCTTCCTCCTATAAAGGTTGACCCACCCTCATAATTGATACGAGACTAAAAGATTACAGCCTTACAAAAAATTGTGTGGCAAAAGTTCCAATACACATGTGAAATACTGTGTCGAACTATGCAAAACTATGGTGGGGTGTGGAGAGGCGTGAAATTTCTGCGAATTTTTGCCGGAAAATGTGTGTCATTAATAAACAGTTGACACGCTTTTCCAAAATACCATGCATTAACCAGCATTTTTACAGTTTGGACATGAGGCAATGTGTGGAAAAACGAAAATCACGCTTTGACACATGTAACAGAAGGCAAACCGGGGTAAAGCAGGCAAAGTGTGGAGATGTGTTGAGAAGTGTGGTGCTGAGTAAAGTAAATTCAATAGTTCGATTTCGTTCACTGGCCTTGTTTGCCACACTTTGGCCTGTTTTGACACATGTGTCAACTTTACACATTTTCTCCACTTTGACCCAGATTTCAAGGTGTGACAATCATGCAGGGAAAAGCGTGGTTCTGTGTGTCAGATTGGTTCCATACCACAAGTGTCACCACACATAACCACACTTTTTTCCTTATGTATTTTCATATGCTCTGCCACACGTGATTACGTGTGTTTACATGTGGCATGCCACACTTTTTTGTAAGGGCCTACTCTACTCTATCCAATCTCAGAGAGACCACAAGTGTCAGAGGAAGGTGGGGGGACTGGAGAAATTCAACCGCGGAAGATGCTGCAGGAGCTCAAACAATTTTGGTCTATACTGTCTCACAGTTCAAACCAGTGTATTCTTCCTTTGGGTGCTCATTAGTCAGCTATCTTAATTGAGCCAACATTTAGAGCTAGATTTTTATATTACAATTTATCCTTACCAATCACTAATAAGCTCAATGATAACTATGATCCGTCTATGTTAAAGACAAATTTTTAGTGAGATGCAAAAATCTTCACCGGGGTTTTGAAACAAAAATTATGATGGATTTCTGTGATAACATGGATGGATCTGCCCAAAAAATAGCTGATTTGGTGCAATACTTATGATACAAGCCTGAATGACATTTAACAATGAATGTTCCAAAAATTTTTAGAGCAAATTTGTCTCACTGTTTCCCACTTTCCCCCTACGTTTAGCTTGTTTGACAAATTACTTAACCCCAAACTCAGTTGAAGATAGATTGCTTAGCATCTATGTGTAAGCAGAAATACCGTGGACAGAATCAAGCTGCTTAACTTATCAATTGAACCACTCCACCTTTAATTGCATGACAAACAAATCTCCACCTGGACTGCGACAAGCATTGGCTGTGCACTGACTCAATCGAATTTGTTGAATGTAGACTTACATTAAATGAAGTAAATACATCCAACATTTTTGGTTGAGCTACGTAAACTGTGCATAACTCCATGCATTCAAACATAGGAAGCAGAATCCATACGCTTCAGAATTCAGTGCAAATATATAAGAAGGCAAATAGAAGTAATTAATGGCTATTCTTTTTCACATTTGTTTTATTATTCTTACTGTTCCTTGAAATTTTTATCGCTCAACTGCAGTCTCTAAAGTCATGCAAGTAGAGCTAGCCGTTCACTACACGGCTTAGCACACCGCAACCCAACTCGATCGTCGGGTCGCCAACAGTCGTGAGGTGTGCAAGAGTTTTAGACTGCGATTGGCAGGTTTAAGATCAGTTTTAAGTCGCGCCGACTTCAGTCGGGAAGAACCAACATGTTCGTTCTTCCCGACTGAAGTCGGCGCGACTTAAAACTGGTCCTAAAATTTCCAGTCGCAGTCATAAACTCATGCACACTATACGACTGTTGGAGATCCGACGATCGAGTTGAGTTGCGGTGTGCAAAGTCGTGTAGTGTACGGCTGGCTTAATACTTACCTGCGATGATATGTAACCAGGCTGTATGTGCCATACCTTAGTTACAAGTTGTTCCCACTACCTTACTTGTGATGAGCTTGTCAATCGTCATGTGATCTCCCTGCCTTAGGTGTTCAGTCACAAAAGACTTGACGAAATGTCTTTTCATTTGTTACTGTTGTTTAGAGATTGCTCTCGGCCTTTTCGCAACTTCATGACTTGGGATTTTACTTAAATAAGCCTTCACCGTGTGAAGAACCTGCATATTACTTTTAAAATGACATAAACAAGTCCCAGCTACACGTTGTATTGTTTCTTCATGGATGGAAGCATCGCTCCCCCTTTTTATATTGTTGTTGAAAATTTTTATATTTCTTGATCTTCTTTCAAATACATTAACTAAATTTCTCTTTTGGAATTACTGCTAGAACACTTGTTTCACGTGTGCTTCATCTGTAACATTAATTTGCAGAGACACAATTGTATCACCATAGTTAGTAACACTTCAATTCATCGAGTCTGTCATATCGTCATCTTTAAATGCCACAATATAGTCACAACAGGAAGCCTGTGACCGTTCTTTCTTCAGGCTGGGACTAAGACAGATTGCTAGGATCCCCATTGGGAAATTTTTTGTTAATTTAAGGTTGCTTAGATGCAAAATGATGATGTCTTTAGTACATATTTTGAACTGATCGTATATGACTGGAAAGTAAATAATTTAGTAATTTTAAATTTTGATTTGTTTTGGGAAAGATGCTTTTCTGGGAGGGGCGTCCCCTCCCCCTTTGAGAAATTTTTTTTTAATTTAAGATTGCTCAGATGCAAAATGGTGATATCTTTGATATATTTTTTGAACTGATCATATATGGAAGAAAGTGTTTATAATTTATTGAGAAATTTTATCAAGTTAAGATTGCTTAGATGCAAAATGGGAATGTCTTTGGTATTATTTTAGCTGATCATATATGGCTGAAAAGTGTTAATAATTTATTGAATTTTAAGTTTTGGTTTATTGAAAGAGGACAGTAGCCTTTGTTGTCTAAGAGAAGGGTATGTGGTCAACAAACCTCCTGAGGCCACCCCCTTTTATGTATGGGTACGTTTTCACTCAAAAATACGTGCGTTGAGTGAACAGAAACACGAACTATTACGAATATTCCCGTTGCTTCATATATGCATTATACAAGGTATCTAAAGGCTGGCAGACACCTGAATAGGGCCTCCTGGAAGCTCTGGACTAATTATATGGATCAAATATCTGCCTACCCCACCCTCCTCCTTTCTTTTTTCTCCTTCGCTTCCCCTTCTTCTCTTTCGTTTTATCCTTTTCTTTTTTCCTGTTCTTTTCCTTCTCTCTTCCCCCTGTTATGATAGGAGCCGGTTGCCCTGCCCCATGTGGCATCGCCCTGCTTTTCTTTGCTCCTTTTCTGATTGACTCAAGATTTCTTCATACAGTAAAAATTGTGTTGTGTACGGCCATGCACCTACTATTTAAAATTCGTTTTTCTATGGATTACTCAGTCGAGACAACACCAAAATAAAGCACAATAAGGTACAAGCGTAGGTAGCTTTTCGAGACTGAGGGATGAACCTTTTTTGGATCGCCGTCCCTGGGAGGGGTGTCCCCTCCCCCTGTGGAAAATTTTGGGGTATTTGAGGGTCCTCAGATGCAATTTGGTGCAACATTTTGGGCAAATTTTAAGGAAAATTACTGCAGTTTTTTTACATTTTTTACTTAAGAGACAAATAAGGGGTTTGGGGCCTTGGATGTGGGGGGCAGGAGCATACTTCAGCCCCACAGATTTTTGACTGGGGGGCTTTAGCGCCCAGCGCTCCGCTTCCGACCCTTAAAAGGGAGACATATAATATTACATCAAAGTTTAATTCATTTTATTAGATGTTTTTTTATATTTTTACTGTCAAAATGTTCGTTAAGTGATTGACTCATGATACCCCCAATATATTTGATCACGTTCTAAACTTTAAATGTTCACATGCTGGGAATGGAGAGACAGTAAATGTTTGAGATTGCCAAACATTACATAATCCGGACAGGGGGAATACCCATAGACGGAAGGTTCACTTGGTCGAAGGTTCACTAAAGACCAGAGATTCCCCCGGACGAAAATATATTCCGATTGACGGTTAGGGTTGGGGTTTGGTTAGATAGAGATTCATGAATCAGGCGTATCCCCTGATGCACAAATTAGCTGTCTGTATTTTTTGGTGTAACTTGCAATGATACGCACTTTTTCTCCAAGAGAGGGAGAACTTTTTGCTCTGTGACACCAAATGTGTAAGGTCTCACGATAACTTGGCGTTAGGTTGTACAGGGTACTACTGTATTGTTTTAGCTTTACTCTCGGTTCCTACTGCTCTTTTTGTTTGCGCGTTGTGTATAATGGTCTTAGTGTTTATGTAATACTAAACCTGCATTCACGTAAACAATGGAGAAAACAGAAAACGTTATGCGTGCGGGGATTGCAAGTTTCAGGTATTTTGTAACGAACAATTTAACTAATATTGTGATAGATTGGTGACATACTGTAACACCCCACCCCGTACAAAATTATGTGTCTTAAAACGTTTTTAAGACCATTTTATTTTTCGGGTTGAAAAACCATAGGGAAATGCCTGCCCTGCCCCCCTGTGGCGCCGCCCCTGGGCCCTATTTTATTCTTCAATCACACTAAGTTACATGTACCAGCCCTACCTCTTGGTAGTGCTTGCAATTTACTGTATACAGTAGCTATAATGTTGCTTAAAACTGACGACTTAACTTACCCTCTTTTTACCTGCTCTCTTTAGTTTATGGGTCCTTCCAAGGCCTATGTAATATCACTTATCATTTCGCAAATCCAGGCCTAACGAGTAGCTACTAGCATTATGATATCTCGACACTTATTTCAAGGCTTAGGGGCATTCTTGGCCATAGGTTTGCTAGTTGCCATGACAACTGCTGTTAAGTGACTATAATTTGCCTTATTAACATATGGAATGCCCCTCCTTGCGAAAATCTCCAAGACGTTACTTCTGAAGCAAATCTCCACACAAAGTACCAGTTTAAAGAGCAACCTCGATTTTGTTTCCTACCAGGGAAAAGTGTAATTTTTATAACGTCTTCAACAAGACTAGGCGCATCCCAAAACTCTTTCCCACAATCCTTTGCAATTGCTATTTGGGAAAAGGGTCTATACGCCCAACATGAGTTAACGTAATGAGCCATTAATGTGATAGGTTTTCTAAAGCAATCCCAGTTCTCACAGCAAATCAGTGGTGTTGTTACAATGAGGTTGGTAATTTTGACATATCGTTCACTGTTACGTAATTGTGCACAAAGTATCACAGAGACAGCTGAGAATGGTACCCTCCATACAAGCCTAAACCCTATAAATGCTTTTAAATGAAACCGGAAAATTATAAACATATTGTAGGTTTACCTCTTACTTCTTCTTTTTAAGAACTTTATTTTGAACAAAATAGTTTGCATTTTTGTTTTGAAGGTTGACGCTTTTGCTTATTTGTTGCTTTTGTGAGTACATTGTCGTAATGTTCCGTACCGTATTTTACCTGACAGTTATAACGGCGATGGGCCCAAAGTATTGTACTATGCATGATCGTTTTCAATTTGTAATTGCTAAATAGTTTCATAACTTTCCCTTATTTTAGGTGACATCACATGTCATGAGTTGCAATTAATATATGTAATAACTGGAAAGACTATGCTAAAAGAAGAATAATTTTTATATTTTACAGTTACGACTGGGTAAAAGAGCAACTTGAAAAGCCTCTGGAAGAAGGGAAGAGCTTTATGTTCATTAAAGATGAAGCTCTTGGTATTGATGGTCACTATGACAAACTACCAGAGGTACATGGTTACATATTTCTCGGTGTTAAAATGCGTTGTTTTATTTGTACAACACTTCAATCCACTAATAGATAGCTGTTGGTCATGTAAATTTTACTATACCAATTGCATAGAGCATGCTTGGATAACTTGTTTAATCAAGTTGTTACAACTGTGTTCCTAGAAATTCGAGTTGACACTTAAATCATGACAAGGCTTAAATGAAAAGGGGTTACTGAACAGATCATGAACAGTACCATGGTCTCTTAAACATTGAAATCCCAGAATGACAGCAGAAGATTAACAAGTTGTCTTCTCGAGGCATTGTTTATTTTGAACTGAAGAACAAGTTCAAAACCGGCTCACGGTGCAATCAGCTAAACTACTAGAAGCATGTCTTAGTGGCAGCTATACTTACAAGCTGACGTACTCAACGGTGTCTCATTCCAAACTGTGTATTCACGTCCCTTTTAGATACCGTAATGGATCTCCATGGTAACATAGGACAGTTGACACTTTAAAGTTACTTTGAGGGCAATCAATGTGACTTCGTCTGCAGTATTCTCAGCTTCGTTCTTTCTTACCAATTCAGAGAATACTTGAAGTGCGCACAGCACATGAGGAAAACCTTGTTCATTGCTCATTCCAGAAACGGAATAGTGACGTCGTATCTAAGAGAGATATTTTATTTGAGGGTAAATAGTTAAAATTGGCACTTGGAAGTAACAAAAAACTTTGTTGTGCAACCTTGGACTTTCTTCTGTTTTCAAAGTCGTAGTCTTTATTTTAAGGTGGATGTTAAAACGCACGTTCATTATTTGCCATCCACGCCGTGTGGCGCTGTTGATGTGTCGTCTGCTTAGTCACCCAGTAGAGTATGAAGGAAATATAGAAGATTTCGAGATTGAATTAGGTCATCCTTTCATGGCATGGGAGAAGCTGTCCCCTGACCCAATGTACAAGCTTTGGAATTATGTCCGCGATAACATTGATCCAAACCCGATTGTGTTTGATGCGGATGATCTTCAAAAGGATCCCGAGCAAATGCTCAGGAAATACTGTGAAGCCGTCGGCATCCCATATAAAGAGAAATTCTTGAAATGGGAAAAGAGTGACGAATCTTTGAAGTACTTCAACGGTGCTCTCGACCAATTAGTTTGGGGTAGAAATGTAGGTATCTACGATGCAGCATTCCTGCCTTCGTGCTTCTTTCCCCTTCAAGGGTTAATTCCAGATACAATTCCAGATAATTGTACGGCTACGAGAAAGAGTTTCGAGACAGGTACAAGGCCATGTATGAAACAAGACTAAAACTCGATTAATTTGTCTATAAAAAGTTTTTCATAGATTTTACTTGAAGGCTTTCTGTAGAGAATTGTACTTCAACATAAAACAGTACGTATGAAGTCTCATGAGTGAAATATATTCAATTTTATTCCTAAGTGACCTTCTAGATAGTTACTGTTGTTATTCTAAAAGCAATGAGGAGATCGCTTAGAACCAATGAACAAAGTAATTCCATTTAAGTTTGTCAAACTGTCAGTTTAAGTCGGCAAAATGTTGGAATTTATAACAAAACATGTAGCATTTCGGACCAGTTTGTAATGTTTCTTTTTACATGAAGTCGGCAATGTAATTTAATGTTAACTTTATAGGCAACGGTAAAGGCTTTCATTTCACTATGACTATTAGCAACCAATTACCCTCCAAAAAGTTTTAAATTTCTGAGTGTCTGATACGAACATGAGATAAATGTTCTACTTCATTTCTTGAAAGTGGATGGGTACGTGCAAATTGTAAAAATACATTTTGATACACTAAAATTAACATACAGTTTGATGTAACTTCAATTTGGAAAACCAAGAACTGTCTTGACACTTTTTCCTAAACATATGCTGTGATTATGCTTAGAATTACAAAAGGTTCAGACACAAACCTAGTTTACTGCAAAAACCCATATGTTGGTGCGGTGAAAATACAAGGTCTTTATGTGTATTCAGAATACTCTCTGTATGCTGTAAAATGTGAGCTACTCTGCCCCTTTTGCATTTTGTGACTGTGAAGTCAATCAAAGAGCAGTCACCAATTGCGAATTTTGGTTACCCCAACCAGAAATGTACTTGGGGTGATGAGTGTCTCCCTTAGTAAAGTCAAAAGTCTGTAGAAAGTAAACATGTGCACAATGTTACTGAGATAACCATTCCTTCGTGTCATGTGTGTTTATAGTATGTACGTGGTACTTTTATGGTTATCGTAGGAAAGATAAACAAATCTTATGCAAACATTGGAGGAGTTGAAGGTATTTTATTACCTTTTTTGTCATCCTTATTCTTTAAACGCGTCACTCGTTTATGGTGAAGATTGTGGATGATTAAACAATGATACCCTTGCGCAAGTTTCATGGTTAAAAGTCAGCAGACTTATTTAAGTCATCCTTTCCCCTGGTTTTTCCACAAGAGGACTAACCCACTACTAGAGATGTCCTCAAAAGTTTTTGGTTGGGGGCTGCAGAGATGTCCGTTTACCCAAGTTGGAGGCCAAAAAGAATCTCCCTACATAACACAATTCAAATTACCCTTTCCCACTAATCTTTACCTATTCCCTTCTTATCGCCCTTAAAGTACCTTCGAAAATCTTTTGAATAGAATTACCCTCGGTAAACAATGAGGTTATATAATGGATGCCATCCCAGGACAGTTAAGTCCAACCCGAAGTTAGGAATCCCATCGTAAAATTCAACGCACCCAGCAACAACGTACACAATTACAATTTCACGCATTCAGTACATATGAGTCATCACATGAAAAATAGTATATGGCGGGCAGGGCCGTAGCTAGGGTCATATGTTTGGGGGGTGTGAAGGTCCCAAATTCCGACTGGGTGGATATTTTTCCAACTGAATGGTGGCGCGTAAATTGCACCATTTTTTTTATGCGCCCTGCGTTTACATACAGCAGCGGGGATCCTTCCTTTGTCACTACGTAAAGGTGCCGTCATGGGGGAGGGGTCTAAGGGGAGGAGTGTCCCCCCCTTTGAGAAATTTTTGTTAATTTAAGGTTGCTTAGATGCAAAATGTTGCTATCTTGGGATACTTTTGGAACTGATCATATATGGCTGGAATATGTCCATAATTTAGTGAATACTAAGATTTGGTTAAGTGAAAGTAGAAGTATGCTGTCTAAGAGAAGAATAGTTGTCAACAAACCTCCTGAAGCCACCACCCTTCTTTTGACTACTTTAATGCCTTCTATTCTGGCATCTAATGCCAGCGTACACCCGTAGAGGCCTCCTGGAAGCTTTGGATCAATTATATAAAATGGGGCAATGACATAATGCTTATTACCTGGCATCTAAATAATAATATAGAGTATGACGCCAAGCACTTTACATCTATCGTATTTTTACTAATATTGAACGAAAATCCAGACGAACAGCTTCCAACAATGGGGAATGGGCGGTAGGGAGATGGGCGGGAGGGAGAATATAGGTGCAGAAAAATGATACTAGACCTCCCAGGCAGGTATTGAAAAAGGGGTTTAGGAATAAGGACTAAAAAGCGCGTTTTCAGAATGTACACCTAGTTTATGCTATAAAAGTTCACTGGTACGTTGTGCTTATAATGTTCATAAATGATACAACGTGAATTGTGAGGATTGCGCGCGAAGCGCGCCTAAATTTGGGGGTATACTTCAATGCCAAAATAAAAAACCTGCACGCAGGCTCAGCCAGGGGTGGTGCTTTGATTTCCCGACATGGGGGGAGCGCCCTGACTGGGGGCCAGCTACTCTAAGTCCCGACAGATGCAATGGGTTGCCGAACTGAAAATATAAGGCGCGCGAAGCGCGCCAAAAAATTTGGGGTTATATTGAATTTTCATTAAGGAAAGTTGAAAAAGTTTGGGCTTTTATTGAAGAATCAGGACAAACCAAGAAATTTGTTCGGGTGACTGCATGGTCGTCGTCGGGTATTACATTCATCTTACCCATTATAGATTTCCTACGAAACTGAAAGATCTTTTTCTTACAAAATATATTTGCCACGATGACGAGGCTGAAGAAGGAATCTTCCAAAAGTTTGGAAAAAGAGGAAAGAACTCCGCAACGATGCATTTTTGTGTTTCTCTAGAATCACGCCTACACGGAAGAACAACATTTGTGGAAACGTTGAAATCCAATATGTTTGAAACCGGGGCGTTACCACTAGATAGAACTATAAATGAAAGCGCGCGTAGCGGGCGAAAATTATAGAAAGAAAGTTATAGAAAGAATTGTTACAGAACTTACTGGCTACGGGCCTGATAAATAGACCTTTGGAATATTTTCTGAGTATATATTTACGA
This sequence comes from Holothuria leucospilota, assembly GCA_029531755.1. Classification (NCBI taxonomy): domain Eukaryota; kingdom Metazoa; phylum Echinodermata; class Holothuroidea; order Aspidochirotida; family Holothuriidae; genus Holothuria; species Holothuria leucospilota. The sequence continues at coordinate 30,121,776 of CM055966.1, read as the reverse complement.
ATATAAGTCTATATAAAATTTTGAGCAATTTTGTGGGACTCGGATTTTTTTTTTTTTTTTTGGGGGGGGGGGATTAAGCGCCCTAGCTCCCATAGAACTGTGTCTGGTATAATTACCTTAATAATGTTGATGAGATTGATTGTAAATCGTAGCGCGCCCAAATTTTCATTAAATAATATTTCCATAATAAAACCTGCATTCAGAATCTGCATCGAGATACTTTCAATATCCCAGCAAACCAACATGCCACTCACAAAGCCAGTCTTTTCCCTGGTAATTTGTAAACAGCTTTCAACTTCTGCTGTTGTGCTTCTCCGAAAGTTGCTTTTGGAAGATATTGATAGTAAGAACAACACTGAGGTAAGATTTCAAGCGCACGTAGCGCGCGAAAATTTTGAGAAGAATTTGCTCAAAAAGGACAGCTTTGATTTGATTTTACGTGAGGAAAATAACGTTTGGTATTATTCTCACTTGGTCTAGTTGGAAAATATACAAAGTTGACATATAGGCTCAGTCGGAAAAATGTGCTAGACTGCAATATCAGAAATTCCAACTGGCATTTCAGATTTTCCGACTATCGTCGCTCTGACGAACTTTGGGGGGGGGGGGTGGGACACCCCCCACACCCCCCGGTCGCGACGGCCCTGATGGCGGGCATTGAGACAATACAAACCTTTGCCATGTAGTCACAATTTGGAATAAACAGCACAATAAATCTTGTGTAAAGATGTTTTGCAAATTTATTTAGGGCATAGGCCTACATACGGTTTACAGCGTTTCATGGGGTCTGCTGCTGCACTGAACCTATTATGAAGCTTTATCAATTATCTTCCTATAGTGCAGGCTGTAGTTGCATCTACTTTACTGCGGTAGGCTAGCAATGAAAGTGATTACATATTTATAGCAGCATACAGGTGCGGATCCAGACATTTCGAAAAGGGGGGCTGAAAGCCCCCTTTAATATTTTCCTAGATTAGCACTATGCCAATTTTCGCGTATTTCTTGTTGTTGATGTGGCGAAAGGGGGGCGAGGCCGGAAAGCCCCCCTTGGATCCGCGCATGGCATAGGCGTAGGAGCCCAAGTTGATGGGAGGGGGGCTGGAATGACTTACCCGAAAAATATAACCACTACATGTTAATGTGCATATCATATAGGCATGCATTGTTTATCACACCGCATGCCAATTACATACAATAACTTGCCGTGTTACTCCCTTCTTTATTGGTTTTAATTTTGGCCGAAGTCGGTGATCGCCGGACTGGGGGAGGGGTCTAAGTGGAGGGGGAAAAGAGGGGGTTTCACCTTCCCCTCTGAAAATTTTTGAAAAATTAGGTGTCCTTACATGCAATCTGGTGCCACATATGCTACCTTTGAAGTGAAATTTGTGTTAAAACATTTACGTATTTTAGGTACTAAAAAAATCAGCATTACCCCCTCCTCTTTGAAAATTTTTGAAAAATTAGGTGTCTTTACATGCAATCTGGTGCTAGATACTAGCTACCTTTGAAGTAAAATTTGTGTTAAAAATTATCGTATTTTAGGTAGAAAAAAATTAGCATCAGTGTGGGTGGGGCATGGCCCAATGGCCCTCTAAAATACACCACTGATAATCATAATATAAGTTCAACCATTAAAAATACACTGATGAATTAGTACTGCATATATAGGTGCTGGTGCAATTCAAATCAGAACTTTATTTTAATTACCAAGGAAGTTTTTAAAATTATTAATACCCTTTAGCTACATCATTGAATTATTTTTCTTTCTGTAGGTGCCCGAAAAATTCTCAGCATTTTGCCCGAATTTTCACAAAAATTTTTGGTTGGGGGCTGCAGCCGCCCAGCCCCTCACCCCCTCCCCCCGGCCTCCTACTCCTATGCATAGCAGTAAATTTATATTTTACAATTACAGTAATATTGATTATAAATCGCCCTGTAAAAACTCATCTCCTTTAGTTTCTACTTTTCAATGCTCTTGAGAAGCTTGTTTGAATGACCCAGTTAAGTGTCACTGATTTCTATGTAAATCTATGATGGTGAGGGAGATATGAGAAATATGGATTACAAATTGTTAGGGCACTGAACGTAATAGTAGGCTAGTTTACAGTGCCATTGGAGTATGAACGAATGTTGGGGACGGTAGGGAAATGGTCAACGGTTTGCTTTTACGGGGCTGGGGGTTGGGAGGAATTAGTCATTTGTTTATCCATGACTGTCCCAATGTACCTTGTTGGTTGTCCCAATTCACCTCTCGTGCGGGGCGCAATGTAACAAAAAAAAAAATTGAAGACAACAATCGAATTTTGTGAAAAAAGTGGAAAGTGGTATTTTAAGTTTTCATGCATGTGAAGGTGTGCTATGTTGTGTTCTATTAGTCAGTGTATATCTTGCCTGTATTACATTCGAAAGGAGTGTTATTCACAAAGAAGAAAAAAATGTCTCAATGCGCCCACTCTCTTCAGTCACATTTTATCAAACGTATGGAGGGCTGCAAACTCTCACGCATTGAGCGTGAGACTCTCTCATTTCGAGTTTTTCTCACGCTCTCACGCTGATACGTAAATTTCTCACGCAAAAATTTATTTCACACGAACATGAAAACGTGACACCTCTCTCATACTTTTGACATTGCGACTGGCGGATAAAAGAGCGAGTTTATATCAGGGACACACATGGAAGAGATTCTTCAGTTAGTCTATCATGTAAGCATTGGTACACTTTATCACACTTAAATTTTGCACTGCGATGGAATATGTACATGTGTCAGGAGACAGTGTTTCGTTGTTGCTATATTTAACTTTGACTTATCATAGGGTGTGCTCGTACTTACCGTTCTTCCGAACGTAAAATCATATATGAGACTGGGTTCAAACCTGGTTTGTGCAAGTTTTTTGACTGCTGGTCCACATTGTGCAATTTGTGCTTTGTGATTTGCATCAAGTGGAACATGGGGAGGGTCTAAGCCACTCTAAGGTGGAGGCAGCCTTTTCTCGTAGTTACTACCGCGTAGATGCAACATGATGATACGTGCTATAATTTGCAAACTTTTGAAATACTTAATAAGAACCAGGAATAGAGGATCCAGGGTTTGAAGAAGGGAACTTATTCGTGAGGGCCGAAAGAGCTCTGGGCGTCATGACTTGACCGATGGCGTCACGACTTGGCAGATTTTTTAACGATCGAAAACCGCAAACAACAAACTGACCTTGGTATTTCTACCAGGTACTCACAGCCCGAACAAACACTAGGGGTGTACCTCATTGCTGAAAATATCAAGAAATGATGCTCGTCTGCCATGATGAGCACGTTTTTCGTTAATTTCGGAACATGTAGTACCTATTTGAGATGTTTTTGTCTCAAATATCAATTATTAGACCGATTATTGAATTTTATTTTGACAGAGTGTTGAACTTTATTTCCTTGCATAACTTCACTAAATCTGAACCAATTTTCATCAGTTCATGGTTCAAGCTTTAAGATTCATTTGATAACTAATTCAGCGACTAAATCCAAGGGCGGATCTAGGATCTTTTCTGACGGGGGGGGGGGTCCAACATAAAAAGGGCACATTCATTTTTTTTTAAATTCTGGTTCGACCCCATAAACGTCAGCGATTATACAATTTACCGCATATTGACAAAGAAAGGGTAAACCAAGAGACGTGCAAAAACTGGAATTAAAACTTGGAATCTAAACGGTGAATTTGCAAAGCGCGCGAAGCGCGCGAAATTTTTTTGGGTAAGCCTACAGTTATGAAAGTGCGTTCACACCAAAATCGAAATCTGCTGCGTTTTGCGGAGCGGGAGCCGAAAAGCAAATAACTTTGTACGTATTTCTATGGACCCGTTCACACCAAAATCGCGTTTCGAAAAGCGTTTAGCGGGAAACGCGACGGGTCCCACAACGATCGATCTCAGACTGATTCAAAGCGGGAATCGTGTGATTTTTGTTCGGAGAACAATGGTAGCTGGCCATACAATAAGGTTCTTGGCACACAGGTGTTTGGATTTATCATTGTGCTGTGCATTGACCCGTGCGTGTACAAAGAGAGCCATCAAATGTCGCACATTATATTCCGGGCGTAGGCTATTTTACAAGTGACTATCAAGAGCCGGCTGCGGAAACCGTCGCGTTTTCCCGTTGCAGTGTGAACCCTCTGTTTTGCGGGAAACGCCGCGTTTCCCGCGGCGGGAATCGCGCGTGTTTGGTGTAAACGCACCTTAAGAATTGGTACTAATTTAAAGCTTATATAGAACAATTGTCCGGACAGTTGGGCCCTATCGGGCATAAGTTTATTGTACTTCTCTCCTCGAGTCACTAGCCGTAGCCTGCCGTACAACAGACACAAGTGAACGTTAACCAGGTTTAGCGAAATGCGATTGAGTTCCCGACATTTACATTAATCCATGCATTCTACCTATTAACTTGAAGAGTTGGGATGGGTTTGTACTATATTTAGCTATAGCCTATAAGTATAACGGAACTGAGGAAGAGTGGACAAAGCGTACCGAAAATTTTGGGTTTTATCCCCGAAATTGGCTTATGAAAGCCAAAATAAGTAAGCCGACCATGGGTGGCAGCAGAATTTTCCCAACAAGGGGCCGGGCTATGTCAGCTACCCTAAGTCTCGACATTTCGAGGGGATGATGAGAAGGGCAAATAGAGGAGCCTCACTATCCCATGCCATTGTGGGCATATTTTGAATTATATCACTTAATACTTCAAGATCCGAGTTGCGCACTGATAGTGTTCTTTGAATCTGGATCGTAAAATTGAAAAGCGCGCGAAGCGGGCGGAAATTTTTGATAGGCTTATACATAAAACATATGACGAAACGAAAAAAAGAACTGTAGGGTTTGTAGACCGTATCGGGTGTAAAATGCATTAGATCAAAACCACCTGGACTACACGATGAAATAGCCAAACTGCTCCGTAAGTCGCTCACCAACTGATTGTACCGCATGACACATACAAGAGAACACCAACTAGGCTTTGCGATATGGGATGAAGGTTCGACCTTTACATAAACTGTGCTCTGCCTATATGTTGCTTGGTATAAGGTGGACAAGACTTGTGCTATCCTGCTGTGTGGAATGGAACTATTGAAGAAAATAGAGTGCTTCTACAGCGCGCCGAAAATTTTGGCTCTTATTAGAAAAATTATCCTCTTGAGAGCAAAAAAAAAACAGGTAAACCGTCCGGGCGACTAGTTGTCGTCGGGGACTGCATAATTTCGACTAAGACTCCCCGACGAAACTGTAAAATTTCTTCGATAGGGGGCCAACCTTCCCCGAAGTTGGGGGGCATGAACCCTTCCCTCACCTGGCGCCACCGTTATCTCGACTGGGGGAGGGGGTTAAAATACTGTATGTTGTGTTCCCTATATAGTTGCGGCGCGACTGTCAAAAATGCTCTCTCAGAACAGATGACTGAAGTAGAATGTTTGCTTTTTATTTGCGACAGCAGACCGGTCATCGGTCAAAAGACGTCAAAAAATTGAACCGACTGACATTGCGTTTTTTGACCTGGTGGTGATTTTATATAGTACTTTTAAAATGAAACAAACACCGAATCTTCTATTGTGACTTCTGGCTACACCTTGGCTCTGGACTTTAACCTAAGATTGGCTTTTTATTCCCATCACTAGGGCAACACTATAAAAGAATATAGTAATTCCAGACCATGAATATCATAGCGAAACCCATTTACCTACTCTCTCTTGTTCATGAGAGGAGGGATACTAGCGGGTAGAGGGAAGGTTTCGTAGATGTAGCGTTTAGGGAGTGTGAACAGATCATTATTTTGTAATACCAAAGGACTAGCAGTGACCTTTTGGAATCTATCTTAAAACCCAATAGTAATACGTTGCACAAAGGGCTAGCTAGTGAGTAGGCCTATGACGTAATATCTGCATGTTTTGTATTACTTTGAATGCCTAAGCACGCCACACGTGGTTCCAAGCTAAAAGGGATTAGAATGCCTGACTGTCACGCAGGCAGTAAGACATACTGTAGTCACATTCTCTGTAAAACGATTGAACTGTTCGTGTTTCGGGCCGGGGTATATAGGCTACCGTAGTCAAATATATTGCCGAAAGTTTCTGCGATATATGGCTAGACTTTATATACGGGTGGATTGATCGATACTGGAAGGGGGTAACCAAAATCTCCTCGGAATTGGACAACTGTCATTACCTGTAAAACTGTCTGTTTTTGGCTAGTGTGAAAAAACCCAGTTTTGAAAAAGGGCAAATTGGGAACTTGAGGGGGGTCCGGACGTCGGCGACCCCCCCCCCATCCGCCACTGCTGAATCCGATTCTAGTCACATCATACGTGGAAATACAAATCGATCCTTAAAAATCTTTTGAAGATTGATGCCCAGTGTCTTGTGGTTAACCACAAAAATACGTCTCTACACCACTGGATTCGGAAACCACCCTTACAAAAAATTGTGTGGCAAAAGTTCCAATACCACATGTGAAATACTGTGTCGAACTGTGCAAAACTATGGTGGGGTGTGGAGAGGCGTGAAATTTCTGCGAATTTTTGCCTGACAATGTGTGTCATTAATAAACAGTTGACACGCTTTTCCAAAGTGCCATGCATTGACCAGCATTTTCACAGTTTGGACATGAGGTAATGTGTGGAAAACCGAAAGCGCACTTTGACACATGTAACAGGAGGCAAACCGGGGTAAAGCAGGCAAAGTGTGGAGATATGTGGAGAAGTGTTGGGCTGAGTAAAGTAAATTTAAGAGTTCGATTTCGTTCACTGGCCTTGTTTGCCACAATTTGCCCTGTTTTGCCACATGTGTCAACTTGACACAGTTTTCCCCACTTTGGCCTAGATTTCAAGGTGTGACAATCATGCAGGGAAAAGCGTGGTCCCTGTGTGTAAGATTGGTTCCAATACCACAAGTTTCACCAGACATAACCACACTTTTTTCCTTATGTATTTTCATATGCTCTGCCACACGTGATTGGGTGTGTTCACATGTGGCATGCCACACTTTTTTTTGTAAGGGCAAGGTCAAAGTGTAAATGTTCAGAGTTCAAGCCGACGAAATCTGTAATGAGTGCTTATGGTGCCAAATGGTGCTACTGTATATGTTTTAACATTTCTGGATACTCAGAACCTTTCGAAAGTACTGTTTGTGAGTCATCCACAGAATTAACCATGGGCGTCGAGGGTGAAAATTTTCTTTCACAAACAACTTTTCACCGTGGCTACATTCTCATAAGGTGTACCCGACGAAACCAGTTTCAACTCCAGTACCGAAGAAGCGAAGCAAGAGGCGGAATATCTATAGGTCCATTCCGAGAATTTTAATGGCTAGAACTAATGGCTTTTACGGCTATTCTGGACCTCTTCTAGAACGTAATCATGCGTCTTTCTTTCATGTGTTTTGGCTTGTTTGTTTTGGAAGATCTAATGAAATATTTTGGCTGACAGGTAGTTGCAAATAGGTGCTCACCGAAAACATTCATCAGTTCATTGCTATTTGCAAAGGCAGTGCTGGAGGGAAACGCTCCTCTTACAAGCGTGCGACTCTGGTTTCAAGGGAAACGGGCCTGGTGAGATCCAGTGGCACAGCCCGGGATCTCTGGGGTATTTACAAACTTGAAGTGATTAGAATGAATCCGTTCAAATAGGCACTAAACCGAAAACTGATCAAATATTTGACTAAATTTGGTTCATTTTGAACCAGAAAATGGTTAGTTTTGAACCGAAACTAGTCAAAAATTTGCTCCTTTAAAGTACCCATTTGGTCCGTTTCGGTTCAATTTGCACAGGACGTTTTTTGAGGGTATCTGATTAGGCTTCTAGTATTATTTTACACAAAGGTTTGAGGTTGTCGAAATGATAAGTTCTGGAAATTTCCCCGTTTGGGGGAAAACCAAAGTCCTCCTGAATGGGTGAAAGTTTATGTAATACAGTTTATAGGTCTTCTAGTCTAACATAGACAACATTAGAAAGAACGAAGACCATTCAAGAAGTTGTTTTTTTCTCAAAGAAGGGCATGGTAAACCACCGATTTGGAAGTGTCTTTTCGGTAGCTATGACAATACACCTACCGAATATACATTTAACTCCATTACATTAGACTTACACACTCTGCAAAGGATTTCTAAAAACCATTCGCCATTGAAAATGTACACAAAGAACGCATGAAGTTGTGGGTAAAATGGGCAAAATGGCGGCCTCGATCGTGACAAATTTTTCTCAAGATCGGGAGAAACAAGATTCTCCCGAACTGATGATCACGATTCATTGACATTTTCTGAGGTTTGAACAACTGAGCCATTCAACTGTAAATACAAGTATTGAGTGCAAAATGGTGTCACTCTGTCAAGTTACTCTTACTGTAAAGAAACAATAAATTATGGAAGGCAGAAAAAGTTACAAGAATCACACAGGAACCTATCGACACCCAACAACCCAATACCATAATAGAAAAAAAAAAACAGAAACTCATTTTTGTAAGTACCGTATCCAAAGTATATTAAAGTACACTATGTTTGAATGTTCTGGGTGATCATAGCATGACCAAATATGACCTTCCTCTATGAGTTTCCACTACCTAAATGGTAAAGCTTTACTGAAAGGACCTGCATTCGGGGACATATTTGCCTAAACGTAATACAGCTAGGCTTCTCTTTACAAGATTTTTGTCTTGAGAATTGGAACAGAGGTTGGGGTTGCTCGTATATCTTCTTTTTTAAATTAAATATGCCTCAATAATACATGAAAAGGAAATAAAAGTATGGGTACATTTTTTATGAATTGTGTGATCTTGACGCAATCGTACTTACAGGATAGGCCTTTGCAGGCAACTATGTTTGACGTTCGGAGCATCATAAACGATGGTACTTTACGTTAATGGCCAATTCCCACATGCATCTGAGAAAAACGAAGCTAAACTGACTTTGACATGAGATGTGTATAAGTAATTACGACAGAGGCATAAGCACTGCAATTTATTTGTCTGAAACAAGTTACCGTAAAAATTCCATTCCAACATAATACCGGTTATGCATGAGACGTGTACGAGTCGACTGACTGTGAACGGATGACATGTAAACTTGGTTAACTTTGAGTATGTCTGCTTAACGTAACTAAACTCAGACCATGGAAGGAGTATGGCCATTCACAACACACGCACTTAAATGAAACCTAAAATTACCGCCACCTCTTAACAATTTTGGCAAGTCGCTGCCCATATAAGTTAAAGAAAAGATTACCTTCACAGAGTCTCTAAATAAAAAAATGGAGTAGGGAAAACAAGCCAGTGCCCCACAACTGGAAGAAAGGCCGTGGGCGCCGCTAGATTAAACCAAGAGGTTATAAGTTGAGGGAACTTGAGGCGTAAAACCCTATCTAACCAACTAACTAAACAAAAAATGAAATGAACATAATGTTTATTTAAATAGTAGTTTTGATGTGAACAGGGAATTTTTGTGAACGTACTTCGTTCCTGTTGCCCTGCAGTGTGCAAAGTGTATGAGAGAATGCTTATAGTTACTGGTATAACGAAATCCTTTCAAGTTTGAGGTAGTGTGCCTAACATAATGCACTGGCTTATATGACGGAGTTGCAAGAGGATATTGTCACTCGGACCAAGAAAACAACTATTAGGAAAAAGGTTTAATTTTCAGGGGAACTTAGTTCACCAAATTCTGAAATACAAAGAAAAGGTGTTTTTTCCTCTGGGAGTCTGAAAATGTCTACCCACTACCTACATGACTCGTAAGTCGAACATATTCTTCTGTAAACTTAAAGTTAGCATGCTTGGCATAGACCTGTGCATATGTGCCAAACTTAAACTGGGGCAGTGACTAAACACCAAGAGTGTCTATAGGCATAGTCTGCCCAGATCGACACAAAGATAATATTATCGACAATGCTATAAGAATATATGATTGACACTTCAAATGACGAATTGGCGCTAGTCTCCTCCCTACACAGTACTGGCTTAACGTAATTGACATGGAAGGGCAACCTTTAATGATTACCCCATCATTAAACAGCACGTTAACACACGATGTTTACGTAGTTAAACACCTTTATCGATTTATAAAATTATCACAGTCTCTTGAGTGTCGTTCAGCCTTGGCTACCATAAATTACTTGCTGATGTACCACATGAGACTGCTTGATTGCATAGTGACAATTTTTTTCGTTGCACGACAAATTTATTCAAGATACTCTTGTCTAGAATTTGGGGATCAATCACCTACTTTCCGTATCTCAGGTTAATAAACTCCACTCCGTCATGGCAGCAAATGGAACCAGTTCAGCACCCAAGAAGATTTTCATGTGGGTTAATCCGAGAAGTCTCTCAACGTCTTTTGAAAAATGTGTTGGATTTATGGATGGAGCCCAAACATGGCACGAACCTTACGTAACATGTTACTTCAATCTTCTGTTTAACGATCCAGACACGTTCACAACTTTCCCGAAGATGAAAACATTCGTGAAGCAATTTTATAACGCTCAAAAGCTAATCGATGCTGGTGGACATATATATGAAGGAGGGAACCTTATTTCATCGAAAAATTTTACGTAAGTTTGACAGAAAGATATTCAGAGAGAAACATGAATAACAGTGGAGGGGACACGTCGTTAACGAAATCACTTACGTTAGAGTACACTAGTCAAAAATTTACTTATAAGTGATAGCAGCTCAATTTTGTAGTTCCTAAGCCTAACTGCAAAAACTAACATCGGGAGCTCTTTGATATCTTCGAGTGCGAATATCAAAGTTTGTCGCACCAGTTTAACTGAATATTCTCTCTCATGGGGATATATGCATTGATTCAAAAGTTTCAAATTGTCCTTACTACACAGATGCCTAGGTGTAGGAAGCGGGGGAAACTGGGGTCTTAAGCCCCCAGTCAAACATCTTAGGGAATAAAGAATGCTTTCGTTCCTGGTTTGAAGGAAGAAAACCCATTATTTTTAATTTCTGTGAAATTTAGCATTTTTCAATAATTATGAAATTTTGGCCATAAATGCTGTTCAGAATCTGCAAATGTAGCACTAAGTGGTAACTAAGAACCCACACATTTCTAAATATTTTTTTCATGGGGTAAGGGGGTGTCATCCTCCCCCTCCTTAAAACCCTCTTTCATTCTAGGGTGGCAATTCGTCCGGCTATTCGCTGGTCAGTCCGGTTTCCGAGCACCCTGTCCTCCGTTTGGGTTCACAAGGCTCCGGATGTTGAATATTCCTCCATTCTGAAAATTCTGATGTTTACCTTCCTCATGCACAAACTTTCAGAGATAATTTCATTTTTACACACATTCCAATTTCAAGACTCTAATTATGCAGCTTAGAACACATGAAAGGGCCGTTCAGGCCATCTGGGGGGGGGGGGTTGTGAAGCCAATAATATTCTGGTACGCTACGCCCCATCTCATGGTGGCGCTCCGCTTCCATAGTAGCTAAGGTTGTACTCTTTTTTGTCATCGAGGAATGGTCACCCTTTCTTTCACGGGAGTAGTCTGAAACGGTCAGCTCCCAGCTGATGACAGTTTTCTACGCCTTTGCACAGATGTGAATGTTACATCCCCCTGTCTCTTATTATTTATGGAGATATTTGACAATCTCACTGTCCTTCATATTGGCACAACGCTAAAACAGGTGGATTGATGTTCTTATGTATTAAAATAGCACTGCCGTGATATTCTCAATACTCACGAACAAAGGTCTGGGTATTTCACACGTTTGTATTTATTACCGTACACAAAAAGTGCAAGTGCACTGTTGTGCCGAAAATTTGTACAAGTTTTCCTGATTCGGAAATATATATATTTTTGTGTTTGAATATATGTTTCTATGAAGGCTAATTTTAACAATGTTTCGGGTGATGCTCCTTTTCGGACTAATATATATATATATATATATATATATATATATATATATATATATATATATATATATATATATATATATATGCATGCATGTTATATTGCCTTGCTTTCGACAACGAAGTTCTACCAGTTCACTCGTACAGTGCAATACGTACTTAGCATAAAACGTATGTATGCGGAATTGTGCATGACTGCATGCAAAAACCATAGGACAGGTAACCTTACAACAGTGAAACTACATACGGCTATTGGACATGCAGTCAACTTTAGTGACCTTCCTCGAGGGTGGACGGGGAAAAGGGGACTTAAAACTTCACATGATGTAGACTAAGCGTGGAAATGCAAGTACTAGCGCTGGTGGAGGAATAATCGAAGGACAAAACTTGAGTTAGATCTATATGACATGTTTGTGGCATGTATCTAGGATTTTACAAAAGGGAGAACAGGGAGTGCGGGGGTCTAACTCCGTGAGTTTGCACTAGCCACCTTTCAATGTAAGGAGGGGCTGGACCAGTTTTCTAGAGTAAACTTAAAAGTGGTATTTCTTTGCATTTGACAATCAAAATGGGCATAAATAATCATTGCCAGTGCAGCCAAGTTAAGTCTGACCCGCACAAATACAAATTGGCGCAGGAAAAGAGCGGGCTTGGGCCGGAAAAACCCCACCCCGGATGTGCAGTATATGCAGTCTGCAAACAGCAGCTAACCTATTAGGCCCACTGTACTAGTGTCATACTCAAACGGGAGTTTTTTCAATGACTTTTTCAATGACTAATCAACAAAGGAACATTGACTAGTGGTGACTTCATTTAGTACAAGACTATTTCATCTTTTCCATGTCCCACGGGCCTAAGGCCTCCTCAAGAAATTGAAATACCCTAGCCTTTGTGGATAATTGCACCACTGGAACTTCAGTCTTGACATAGGAATTCCAACTCTGAGATAATGACACTGATACTTGAACGCAAATTCATTCTTCCTCCGTAAGGGTTGACCCATAATTGATACGAGACTAAGATTGCACTAGGCTACTGCAGGAGTCCAATCTCAGAGAGAGACCATAAGTGTCAGGGAATGGTGGGGTATAGTGAGACACAAAACGTTCATTATTTTTCCGAAAACTTTTTATAAGAACTTATGTGAACCAATGTGTGTGTTTTTTTTTTTTTTAAATCTGCCACTATATGCTTTACTGACTAACAACCAGAGACTGGAGAAAATTCAACCACAGGAGATGCTGCAGGGGCTCAAAACATTTTGGCTCATAATGTCTCACAGTTTCCAACCAGTGCATTGTTCCTCTGGGTGCTCATTACTCGGCTGTCTTAAATGAGCTAAGTTCAGAGCTATATTTTAACATTACAAACTAGTCCTTTTCAATCACAAATAAGCTCTGTGATAACTAATTTTTTCTATGTTAAAGAAAAGTTTTAGCAAGATTCAAAAATCTACACTGGGGTTTTGAAACAACAAATATGCTGGACCGCTATTATAACATGGATGGATCTTCCTACAAAATGGCTGATATGGTGCAATACTTGTGTGAGAAAAACCAACAAGAAAGTTCATTTAACAATTAATGTTCCAAAAACATTTTAGAGCAAATTTGTCTCACTGTTCCCTATGTGTCAATGTACCACACTGACAAATTGCTTAACCCCAAACTTTTCTGAATATATTTTGCTTAGCATCTGTGGGAAAGCAGTCATGCAGTCCCAGAATAAAGCTACAGTGAGACAACTTGACTCCTTTAATTTATCAATTGAACCCCTCCACCTTTAATTGCATGACAAACAAATCTTTATCTGGCCTGCGACAATCATTGGCTGTGCACTGACTCAATCGAATTTGTTGAATGTAGACTTACATTAAATGAACTAAATGTGTCCAACATTTTGGGTTGAGCTACGTAAACTGTGCATAACTCCATGCATTCAAACATATGAAGCAGAATCCATATCCTTCAGAGTTCAGTTTAAACGGAAGTAATTAATGGCTATAATTTTTCACATTTATTTTATTATTCTTACTTGTTGTTTGAAAATTTTATCCTTCAACTGCAGTCTCTAAATTCATGCAAGTAATACTTACCAGCGATGATATGTAATCAGGCTGTCTGTGCCATGCCTTACTTACAAATTGTTCCCACGACGGACCTTACCTGTCATGCCAATCTTCATGTGATCTCTCTGCCTCAGATGTGAAAAATGTTCAATCACAAAAGACGTGAAGATACGTCTTTTCATTTGTTACTGCTCTTCAGAGATTTCCCTCATTTTTTGTAATATCATAACTCCAGGATTTTATTTGAATAATCCTTCACCATGTGAAGACAAGACAGCTGAGGTTTTCTTATCCTCGAAGGGATGACTAGTAACTAGTAATTTTACCACAAATACTGCAGTCAAAGTAGCACAGATCACCAAATGCAATGAAATTGAAAACATTGAAGTTCAGTCCTCAGTGAATGTTATATTGTGACTTTTTCACAGTTGTCTGAATCATAAAAAAAAATATTACACCATTCCACAACTATAACTATATAGTTCAAAATCATAATTCAGTGACTGACTGCATATTTCTTTCAAAATGGCCTAAACGAGCCCTAGCTACACTTTGTATTGTTTCTTCATGGTTAAAAGCATCCCTCCCCCTTTTTTAAATTTTTGTTGTTTAAGATTTTTATACTTCTTGATCTTCTTTCAAATACATTAACTAAATTTCTCTCTTGGAATAACTTAGTACTAGAGTACTTGTTTCAAATGTGCTCCATCTGTAGCATTAATTTGCAAAGAGACGTGTGTATCACCATAGTTAGTAACACTTCAATTCACCCAGTCTGTCATATTGTCATCTTTAAATGCGTTAACTTTTTCTGCTGGTGTTCAATATGTTTGTGAACTACTGCACAGTCTCCTTTTCAGAAGAATGCAGTTTAACAATTTTGCAAGGCTTGCTGATAAATTCCAAGTACTGCTGTATATGTTAGGCAATGCCAATTGACAATCAAGATTAGGTATTCCAAAACATTCTACACCCAACTCATTCCACCACTTTGATGTAAACCATTTCTCTGTCCTGGTGTCTGCCATTTCTGCTTACCTTACTACTTTCTGTTGTGTGTCAAATGGCTCAGGATCTGCAAAAAGGCAAAAAGGGGGAATTAAGTTACATTTTTGTTATGACGTTTAAGAAACTATATCAATTCAAACTTGATGGAAGCATCTCGATCACGAAGATTTAACAGGAGCACAACATGATGATACATACAGAACCATTATGGTAACCTGAACACAATATAGGCTACAACAAGTAGTCTGTGACCATTCTTTGTTCAGGCTGGGATTAAGACAGTTTGCTAGGAGTTCAATGCACCTAGCATTTGGATAGTCTTTCTCAGTGTTCAATCACACGAAAAGGTTGCTGAGGTACAGTCAGGGCTGTTTTGATTTAATTCATTTGATTTAAATCATGATGTAAATGAATCCAAAAAATCATGAATTAAATCAGTCTGAATAAATATTTATGCCAAAAAAGTCATTGAATTATTTGTCCAATACTAAATAACACAGTCACAGCCATTCATTTGAGTCTGTGGCTTTAATATTATTACAGCATATAATCAATTACTGCACTACAGCCCACAACTGTGCTTGTTTCACTTGTATTTGTTTACTAACTCCTCAATGACAACTGAAAAGTTCCAAATAAAGTAAATTTGATAGTAAGTGATACGCAACTGCATGATGCATTCATGTATTATGAATGTTTTGTTCGTTTACAATGGTATCGGTAATAGTTTACTTGCTGTTTTATTAACATTGTTCTTATTGTTACTTTAAATACTTTACACAAACATTCATCGACAGTGTATAAGGACAATGAGATAACTGCACAAAAGATTTGTTAAATTACAGTTTTGCACCCTAATAGAACAAAGGTGTGTATAACGTCCATGACTGCATCAAAGTGAATTTTGTTTTGACATGATGTGTACGTGCAGTGGTAAAAGTGGCCACATTTCATGTATTATATATATACATATATCGTTACACATGTTTTGTTTTTTGCTAAGATTTACAAATAGATCCTTTCAATATTTTTTATTTTACATTGAACATTTTCACTACCACCCAGCAATGTTTTACAAGTTACGGCAGTGTATTGATACAGTATGTACAGCAAATTAAAGTTGTATAGTCCGAGAATAATTTCGATCTATTTAAATAAAAAATCGATTAAAATAAAAAGAATCGATTTAAATAAAAAAATCATGATTTTTTATTTCATTTTAAAAATTCATGATTTTATCAACCCTGGGTACAGTACATGTACTTACCCTAACGCTCCTGCTTGCAAGTTATTATATACAGTAGCTACACTGTTTCCTACTAGAAAAAGGTGTAATAACGTCTTGACTAAGACTACACGCACTCCAAAACTCGATCCCTCAATCCTTTGCAATTGCTGTTTGGAAAAGGGTCTATAGCCACAACATGAATTAACTTAATGAGCCATAAATTGGATAGGGTTTTTAAATCAGGTCCAGTTCTCAAGGCAAATCTGTGATGTTACAATGAGGTTGGTAATTATGATATATCGTTCACTGCTTTTAAATGGCATAGGAAAATAATAAACATAAAGTCGTTGTTTTTTCTCTTACTTCTTCTATTTAAGAAATTAAATTTGAACAGAATAGTTTGTTTTTTTGTTTTGAAGATTGACGCATTTGCTTATTTGCTGAACTTGTGTGTAGATTTTCGTAATTTTGCGTACCGTATATTACCTGACAGTTACCACGGCGATGGGCCTTACGTTGTTTACTATTCATGATCGTTATCAATTGGTTATTGCACAATAGTTTCATAACTTTCACTGATTTAAGGTTTCATTTCATGTCATGGGTTGCAATTAATATACGTAATGATTGGAAGAATATGCGAAAAGATGAATAATCTTTACATTTTACAGTTACGACTGGGTGAAAGAGCAACTTGAAAAGCCTCTGGAAGAAGGGAAGAGCTTTATGTTCATTAAAGATGGAGCTCTCGGTATTGATGGTCACTATGACAAACTACCTGAGGTACGTGGTTACATATTTCATTCAGAATAAAATGAATTCTCCGTGTCATAATATTTTGTTTTATTTGTACAATACTTCAACCGGCTAATAAATAGCTGTTGATCATGTTAATTTGAATCTACAAATTGCATAGTGCATTCTTGGATAACTTGTTAATGAAGTTGTTACAACTGTGTTCCTACAAATTCGAGAACTGACACTCTAACTCATTAGAAGACCTAAATGAAAATGACTAACTGAACAGATCATATAGTACCATGGTCTCTTAAAGATTGAACTCCCAGAATGACGTCAGGAGATTGACAAGTTGTCTTCTCGAGGCATTGTTTATTTTGAATTGAAGAACAGATTCCAAATTGGTTTACGTTGCAAACAGATTCCCTTAACAACTAGAAGCATGCCGTAGTGGCAGCTATACTTACAGCTGACGTACACAACGTTGTCTCATTCCACACCCTGTATTCACATCCGTTTTAGATACCGTAATGGATCTCCATGGTAACACAGGACAATTCACACTTCAAAGTTACTTAAGTCGAATTTTGAGGGCAAACAAAGTGACTTCGTCTGCAGTACTCTCAGCTTCGTTCTTTTTTACCAATTCAGAAAATGCTTGCAGTGCGTGCAAAACATGCGGATAACCTTGTTTATCGCTCATCCTAATCACGGAATAGTGACGTCGTATCTATGTGAGGTATTTATTTAAGGGTAAATAGTTAACACTGGCACTTTTTATGTAACATAAAACTTTCTTGTATTATTGGGGACTTTCCGTGGTTTTTAAAGTCTTATTTTTTTATTTTCAGGTGGATGTAAAGCACACGTTCATGATTCGCCATCCACGCCGTGTGGCGCTATCGGTGCGTCGTCTGCTCAGCCACTTATATGGGTACGAAGGAAAAATAGAAGATTTCGAGATTGGATCAGGTCATCCTTTCATGGCATGGGAGAAGCTGTCCCCTGACCCAATGTACAAACTTTGGAATTACGTCCGCGAGAACATTGATCCAAACCCGATTGTGTTTGATGCGGATGATCTTCAAAAGGATCCCGAACAGATGCTCAGGAAATACTGTGAAGCGGTCGGCATCCCATTTAAAAAGAAATTTTTAAAATGGGAAAAGAGTGACGAATCTTTGAAGTATTTCCACGGTGCTCTCGACCAATTAGTTTGGGGTAAGAATGAAGGTGTCTACGATGCAGCATTCCTGTCTTCGTCATTCTTTCCCCTTCAAGGGCCAATTCCAGATACAATTCCAGATAATTGTATCGGCTACGAGGAAGAGTTTCGAGACGGGTACAAGGCCATGTACGAAACAAGACTAAAACTCGATTAATTTGTCTATGAAACGTCTCGCATATTCTTTACTTGAAAACTTGCTGTGGAGAATTGTACTTCAACATAAAACAGTACACATGAAGTCTTAATTATGAGTGAAATATATTTAATTTTATTCCTAAGTGACCTTCTAGATAGTTACTGTTGTTATTCTAACAGTAATGAGGTGAGCGTTGAGAACCAATGAAGCAAGTAATTCCATTTAAGTTTGTCAAAGTGTCAGTTTTAGTCTGCAAATACTGGAATTTATAACAAAAATGAAGCATTTTGGACCAGTTTGTAACGCTTCTTTTTACATTAAGTCGGTACTGTAATTTAATTTTAACTTTATAGGCAACAGTAAAGACTCTCCTTTTAATATGACTGCTAGCAACCAATTACCCTCCAAACAGTTATTTCTTTAAATTTCTGAGTGTCTGATACGACCATGAGAAAAATTCTCTACTTCAGTTACTAAAAGTGGTTGGTACGTGCAAATGGACACAAACGTTAACATTGAGGTTTGATGCAACTCCAATTTGGAAAGCCAAGAAGTGTCTTGACACTTCTTCCTAAACATATGCTGTGATTATGCTTAGCATTGCAAAAGATTGCATCGCAAGATGAACATCCAAATAATATTTTGCCCTAAAAAATAATTTTAGGCCTACCTTTAACTAAAACTACCATTGAGTGAGTGTATTGCAAGATTTAATTAGTGATGTAGTTTTGCTTTGATATGTCTTTGCTAATAACAGATAGACAGCGTTTAATCTTTAAGCTAACAAACTTTAATAAGATGTCCAATAAAATTACAAACTTATACCCATGTAGTATGCATTGGAGTAGGTAATAAGATCACCTTTTGTATTCGTCTCATTATTTTGATAGTTAGTAAAAGTCAATGAAAAAACGTAAAAATTTTTGTGAAATCAAGCTTTTATGGGGTCTTGTTTTACCTTTCTACTACTTCTAGCTTTTCTCTTTAAGTGAAAAATTTTTATTTTGAATACTTCAAATTGATTTTGTTGATACCCAAAGTGATCAGGGAGTATTCATGTAAGCATTTGTTTTATTCCTAACTTCCTACTTTTTTATTTTTTTTACTTCACACATGGGAAAATATGCACTCTTCAATATTGCATGGCGACCATAGAACTTTGCAGGTTTTCAACATTTTTATTGTATCAAGAACTATGGGTTTGCCTGACACTAAGAATGCTTCAATTGTATTGCAAAGTTAAAACTGGAGATGAACAAACTGTGTAAAGACATTTTTCAATTTCTAAAGATTTTTTTTATTGAAGAACTCCAAGAGAAACCCTTTACTCAAAGTTATTGATTTAGATCACCGCTCTATCTCTTCGTGTCTGTGCATGTTAACGAAATAAAGCATGCTTTTTGAAAGCACATGAAATAAATTTCTTTCTATCACCAGTCTGCGAACAACTAATTGACTATAGACCCTTTTCCAAATAGCAGTTACAAAGGATTGTGGGATTGGATTTTGGTGTGCGTCGTTTTTGGCCACAGTAGAATGCCATTGAGAAACACGCCCCACTTCAAAAGTGTATCCCACAATCCTTTGTGACTGCTATATGGAAAAGAGTCTATGGACTGTTAGTAAAAGGCCCTCTTTATGTAAAACAACTTTATCTAGATGGCAGAAACATCTAATAGATTACCAGTAAACTTGTCGTCAGCAATGTAACAGCCATTTGATCATATGACGATAGTACATGCAATGTTGACCTGTGTTTTCCTTTTAGTATTGATCTCCGATACCTATCAAGTTTTCTATCTGTTTAGTTTGCTGATAAGTATTATCTTACGCACTTACCGTTATCCAAAGGATATTTATCGTCTGGTACATAGTAGACTTTGTAGTGTTCATGTTTGATTGAAGTGAAGTACCTTCTCCTTCATACATTAATAAAGCAAGTTGTATTATATTTACACTTATCAAGGCAGAGCACTGTTGTTGATGTGAAACTTGATAATCGTTGATATGCAGTTGTTATACGTACTGATTTTTCTGTGTAGAGTGCTCAGTCTGGTCACTTGCGCTCAGTCTCAAACCTATAGGCAAGGCGGGTCAGGAGGCGTCCGCAACTTGTCAAACCTTTGTCCCATAAAAATTCGTGTAAGCAAAAATTATTTTTGCCTTAAAACATATTACCAAATCTCGCCCTTGAGAAAAAATATTTCCCAATCTACAAGATATCTTTCCCTTTTTAGATCCTTGTCTGGATACTGGCCTGAACAGCCTCAGTTTCAGAACATGACCATGACCATACCATCTCAAGTTCCAAAGGAATGTTCTGCTAATACACGCATCATTTGATAACAAACTTTGACTTCCTTTTCCCTTTTTGTTAGTATACCAAGTATCCACTCAAAAATATTTAAGAGAAAAGCTGGCAGAATTATCCAGAAAAAACATTTAGCAGGTATGTTTCTACCATTATGCGGGTAGTTTAGCACCTGTAATTAATAGTCAGAGAATCTTAGATTGTTTATCTTTGACTCTAAATTATTATTTTGTATGAACTAGTTGTCGGTCCCCCATTTCACAACCGACAGTATTAACATGTGCAAGTTTTGAAGGTACGTGTAGACTTCCAACAGAAGAAGAACAATGGGGGCCTTGGCAAGGCAGTATCAAACAGGGGCTGGGGTGGGGCACATCCGGTCTGGTGTGATACCGAACAGTTTGTATCCGTTATTTGGTGGCCCTTTCATACCCCTCTCATCCTTTGTTTGAATCATTTTGAAGATCAGAACTTCTCAGGTAATTACAGTAGGCTGCTTGTAACAATATTAAAGGGGAAAATCTTCCCATCCCAGACAGTTCCAATTCTCCCAACTAAGTTAGTTCTAGTCCCGCACATCGCTTTTTTTAGCTTCGCCTTGTGCAGATACAGGCACAATTTATTGATTGAGGCTATATCCTGATGAGCATACAAGGCCCTATAAATGTGTAATCAAAACACTGCCGACATCTTTTGAATTTTATAATTCTGATAACAATCAAGTGAGAATTTGTTTACCCAAAAGTAAAAGTCATACTTGGGGTGATGAGTATCTGTCTTTAAGACTGGAAGAAAGAAATCAAGTAGCTATTAGAATATTGAAGTTAAAATGTGCACGGAAACTGGGTTGCAATGATATTACAGTTAGTTATCTCAAAGTAAACTTAACCATAAACATGGATTTCTAACATTACCAGAAAGTTTGGTGCTTGCAATGATTTCTCTTGGGCAAATCGCCCCCACCCTATTCCTCCGACTTCCCACTTGAACTGAAAGCTACTGTCTCAAGAATGTCTGTGGGGCTCTCAGTGAAAACAAATACAAACAAAACAAGAACTGGGAGTCTTAAAGTTACGAGAAGAAATAAAGCAAAACATACTTCCACAAAAAGCAAAAGCAGCATACTCACGCAAAAACACAAAATCAGGAGCGGAATTGGTGCTAGGTCCTTTCAAATCTTTGTCACGGCCGAACCGCCTCCCACTTTCCAGTCTTGAAAAGATGCATGTATCGGAGGGGGAAGCCTAGGTCTCGGGCGAACTAAACCATTGTTCAGCAAACTTCGTTTTAACTTGACCGGGAACCAGAGAATTATTCCCCTTACTACACACCTTTACTGATAACATAGACTAATCTTGCCAAAAAATCGGTTACAGGGGCTCTTCTTGGAGGGAGTAGTATGAACAATCAAATGTCCAAATTTGGCTCAGAAATCTACCTATTAAAGTACCAAAATGAACATACACATGCGAATTTGACCACTCCCGTAAAAATTTCCATAGGGAAAAGTCTTATCGTCTCGGGCAAAGACATGGCAACTGAGCCCGTCAGAGAACACTTCCTCCTCAAAACCAACTTGATAGTTCGCCTGTGTCTGCCCTTTAAGAGGTCAGGCCATCCAATATGACCCCAAATTTTGTGCCCACTTGGCAAGTTAATAGAGTTATTTTTCTGTCATAGTCTTTGCATAGCTAAATCAGTGGTTCTCAAACGCGGCCCTCTGGCACTCTCAGTAAGGCCCCTGGACTGTCGTGAAAAACAAAGTTCGCAAAAGAAAACCTAAAAAATTGGGAAGAATAGAAAAGTCCATGTTGACACGTACTTTCAATAATAGATGTGTCTTGAAGTCACTTCTTGATTTTTGCCAGTTCTATAGTTAGTTCCTTAAATCAGCCGATAGATTGACGCCTTGTAGTGTACGTGTAGCCTACCTTCTTGGACTATCTAATCAATTAATAGCCCCGGTGTGAAGAAAATTATTTTGTCTTATTGTTGACAAGCATGTGTTGTATACCATACCATAAGTTGTGCTTACGCAGGGTATGTCACTGTATGAGTATGTATGTAGTGACCAAGCTTGTGAGAAACTTATATAATACTTGTACTCGAGTGGACAACATAGCCCTTTAGGTGATTGCCCCTAACAACGTCATATTGTCTTCTCACGGTGGAGTTTGTATTGGTCACTGAAGTTAAGACCTTGTTACCTTTAAATACTTGAAGTAATCAACTGTAATCATAGTCGTAACTCCTGACCATGTGTTTCCGACGTTCGAGTCGCCTGCAGTGATCGGTCGTGGTTTCTTTCGGTCTTTTCGGTTACCTGGTGACGTCAGGGAGCTAGAAGTAAAGGTAGGCAATCGGAAACCAAAACAACGCGAAGGCCGACCTAGTAAGAAAAAAGAATACTCAAATCATGATTATTGGTACTATTCTGCGTAGGCCCAAGTAACCAATGGACCTCAATGGACGCAACTTGCTTAGACACGCTTAAGCAAAACTCTTTCTCTTAGCGCTCTTCTTTACTTAAAAAGCTAATTTTTTTTAATTTAATCACACTGAGAGTGTAGGGCAGGCATAATTTTGGTTCGCACTCCTTTCCCTATTCCGTCCTCCTGTCGGAGCTCCTGGGTTTACCCCGTCCCTGCCGAGGAAGTTGGCCCGCCAGTTTGGCACCGACCGGTGCAGTGGGCCATTCCTCTCCCCCTCCCCTTAAGAAAAATGTCCCCGAGGAACCTTGTTGGGTGTGACGAAGGACGTACTCCCCAACGGCGACCAGCCGCTTTGACCTCAAGGAGGGCAGATTTTTCAATAAATACCCAAAAGTTGAAAGTTTCAGCATAAAAACTCTAATGTTTCCACTTTCTTCAACAAATCACCTTCAAATAAAATCAACTCTTTCCAGAACCCAATCCAAAGGTTTGGGTCCAACAAGTTGCGAGTACGCAGTGCTCCTGTAAACTGTATACCTCTGTACAAGAACGGACTGGGAGGGGGACTGAGGGCACAGTCATTGACAAGGGAACGCCTCCCCCCGGCAGCGTTAAGAGTCATTTACCTAGGGTTCTAGAATGTGAAAATTTCATCTATACTGGCAACGCAGGCATTGCTGATGCAAAACTGTAGCGACGAAATTGTGTTGGACAGCTCGAGATCCCGCTGCTACGATTCTAGGACCTTCTTAATCCAAGCCATTCTAAAGCCCCCTTCCCACATTCACGATTTTTGCTACGGTAGAGCACGATTTTTCAGAGTGGAAAAATCTTGATGTACCGTAGCAATTCGTACCCAAAAACTCATGGTTAATCGAATTTTTAAGTCTTGAAATCCTTACTTGTTCTAAAGTAATTTGTACAGCAGACGGTTCCATTTGGGTGCGGTACAGCGAGTGCTTTCCCCGCCTACATATTTTTTGTTCCTTCAAAAATAATCACATAGATCTTTACGAGTTCCTAAAGCATTTGGCACACTGCAAGCGCAAATATCCATCCCCTATGTCAGATTTCCCTTCAAAATACAGTTGTCAGATTTGCCCTCTTCAATTTTTACTTGAAGAGCAGAACTGTCTCTCTACATTTCTGCAAGTTTAGGCCGTATGCAGATTATTCATTCCCTCGGGTTTTTTTGTGTATACCTAAATGCTATCCTGTTTTCTATACCAAGTGTAACATTTCTTTCATAGTTAAAAAGAGGAAAGTTGTGTATAGTGTTTTACATATTAAAGCACTTTGAATGTGTAACGTATTAGAAAATATCTAGACAGTCTGAACAACAAGAAAGACATAACGGAGAAGATAACTTCCTTACAAAAAGACTTTATAGTTAACTAACAACTTTAACCTATAAATTTTGACAGAGAAAAAGAAAACAAACACGAAGATGACTGACTGTGCTTCCTCGCTATGTCACTTCAAATAATAATCTGAGTGCAGCGTACCCACTTATAACTAAAGAATAAACATTCCAACTTAGGCATTGCCACTAAATCGGTGCGTTCGAAGTCCAAGTTCTAAATGGTAGAAATAAAGCCATAAAATCTTATAAGAAAAAACTTTATAATTTTCATATAGTAGCCTATAATATTACCCTCGTTCATTGCATTTGCATTTCAACTTTGTCGTGCGCTGGTCTTCCTAGTCCTCTCAAACAATATTATGTATGAATCGCCTGTGGTAATATTGTTAGGTTTACCCATAAATATCAGAATTAAGAAGGATTTTTTTGTTCGGTCAGCACGCATAGTGTGTGCATCGTCCGTAACACCTGAACGCACACGAAGGACCCTATTGTATTACTATACGTCTAGCTATTCTCCGATCATGTCACATCTAGGTGATTAATCAGCGCGTTTTCCTGTTACAAAACTGTCCTCAAATAAATAGCCAGTTTAGGTTTTATACGCTGTTGAAACTTCTCTTTTTTGACTGGCTGTGATCAAGTGTCCCCTCACTTGCGTAATTGGATACAACTTTTTAATCAACGATAGATTAGGTTAACCATCTAGGGCTAGATTCTCAAAAGGGGAAGGTGGCTTCGTGCGCTTCATACACAGTGAGGACATGTACACGCGCTCTCGGTACTATATCTTTGTGAAGAAGCTAATAACGTTCATGAATGAGAAATAAATCTTAAGATCAGATATTAAACGCTTAATCTTGAAAGACCACATTTGAGTTTTACATACAGAAAGAAGACAACCCTCCGAGAAATAATACCATGGTCCTGCCTAGTTTTCTATGCGAGTTTTATCATAGGGAGTAGGTTTGTATGCAAAAGAAAAAGGAGAAGGCATCTCAAGTGTGTGGGAAAGAAATTATCATAACTTTTACAAGGTGCATGGAAAATGACGTGTTGTGCACTCTTAAAACGTCCGAATAAAATTTGAACCCAGTCCAAGGCACCGACCCAAATTCGGGTCATTTGCAGTGATCAGGGTTAGATAAAATGATCCAATCCGGATCAATTTTTATCCAAATCTGATCAAATAAATGATGTGGATTTGGAGTGGTTGCCCCTCTGATCCGGACGTTTTTAGAGTGTATTTTTGCAATTGCTATATCATCCTCTTTTCGACATTTGTTGTAGAGGATGATTTCATACAGAAACGTGAATTTTGTTGGTCAACTTCATTGTTATAATTATATTCACGGAAGAATTCTATTGCAAATTTACAACACTGACTATGCCACAAAATGAAACCTTCTAATCGCATCACCTGTAGTTGTTACATGTAAACCGATCGATTAGGTTAACCTTTCTGTACAACAACGCTGGACATGTATGTCCTTTAACCCCAGCAAAGACTTTAACATGCTAAATTTACATAAAATGTTACACAATGTTGGATAATGTCCTAACGTAGATACCCTACACAACGAATTATGCGATACGTAAAAACCATGTTATACTGTAACTTGATGATTCAGCCAGATTTATTCCTTTCACTTGATCTTTCACCATGGTTTTCAGTTTTGACCTCTGCTGAGCTCGGTTCACGTTTGCATCTATCCTGAAACGCATTACGTAAGGACTCACTGCGGTAAAAATACTGAGTTTCTGTTTTTATCCGTTCAGACGTCGACTCCTTAAAAGACCTTTGTCTGTTTGAACTGTAGCCAAATCTGTGCAAATGAACGTTCTTTCTGTCACAAATTTTATTATGTTATCTATAACTTTCAAACGGCCTACTTTATTTAATGAAATATACTTACGGCCAGAGGTGCCACCAGACATTGGAATTTAGGGGTGGGGGGAGACAAGAGTAGGCAGGATTACCTTTTGTAGGACAAGATGAAAAATGCAAACCGCAGGTTTAAGTGATTACAATACAAATGTGCCCTTTAATTTCATTTGAGTGGCAACAGGGAGAATGGCAAACCCCTCGTCCTTCTTAACTTGGACGGCTTTTGCCGTCTACAAGTGCATTGACATTTATTCAAAGTTTTGATTTATTCAAGGACAAGTCCCAAGAGCGTCAACACCATCATAAAAGTGTCGGGACATACCTTGACGAAAATAATTCAAGTGAAAATCGTAAAGCCCTAGCAACGAGGGATGTAGAGCCCACTTAAAGGTCTTGGAGAAAATTTCCAAAAAATTTCAAAAGATCTGAGGTGTAACTGAGGCATTTCCCCATCATTTTTAATCCCATTAAATTTATAAATTTTATTGAATTAGCTATTTTGTAAGCTATGGAATCAAGCATGTACCTGCTAGTTTTGTTTAGGTCTGGAAAAAGTGGGGGACAAACGATACGTTATCCCCTCCACTTTCATAAGTGGAGGCATATTTCCACGTAGCCCACTTGTTGACCCCCATGTCACGCCCAGCTGAAAAGCCCACTAAGCATGTTTCCAACATGATATGAAGATCACGTGACTCTACTGCGTTTACTTATAGTTACTCTGAACTCCCCTCCTAAATGCTATTTGAAGCTGTCTAAAGCTTTTAAAACAAGGTGCATACTTCAAATGCATCTATGTTTGTAGCTTCGTCTGGACAGCAAACAAGTTTACATCTTCCAGGAGCACAGAAGCACCTGTTGCCACGTGATTGTAATTAGGCAAGATACCAGTGGTACACCCTTCAGCGGCTGATAAAGGTTCAGCTTCAGTGGACCGAAAGCTGTCAAGAGGTATGCATTTTTGCGGAAAGATCACAGTTTTCGGGACTTACAATTTTTGGTTTCATGTAAAACTGAAAGACCCATAATTTGTATTACTGAAAAACCCATAATTTAGACAACGGAACACGACACAGACTCCTCTCCCTCCAGGGACATTACTATGAAGAGAAAGTTTCTGTCTTTTGTCCCAACTTTCAATAAAGCTTGCGTCGCAAATAGTTGTCAACATATTTTTCTCACCTCTCTAGGGGACATTGTGGAGCCTCAGGCAGAGTAACACCTGCCTGGGGTGAATGCAGGCCGCAGGACTGTGTTTGGGGAGATTATACATAATTCTTTCGGGAGCGTCTACCTATTTGCAGGGAGTTGTCAGGGTCCTGCTATTTGTAAGGATTTTCGTAGATTTGGTTGTTTTACATGAATAGAAATTATAGATGAACAGCTGAGATATTCCAAAGGTATCGCACCCGCAAAGGTTATGCAGTGGGAAGAGATTTATTGACTCGAAATCCCTTTAGAGAAGATAAATGTGACAGATGTTAACATAATGCAAAGCTTACTTCACACCTTTTGTAAGGCTTAGCAAAGATGAAACTATCTGCGGGAAAAAATACCTTACTCAACCAATTTTACAGGTCAGCTCACAAGTTTACATTTTTTGTAGAAACTGGGATGAATCGTCAAAACTAGTGAATTTGAAGCTGAGAATCAAATAAGTTGAGTCAAAAAGCCATTTCTAGGCTAGGGTTTTACCCATTATGTACGTTATTTGATGTGAAAGTTACGAGAGTTCGGTACACGAAACTTCGACCTAATAAGACACCGTTAATTGCATTGCTGAAGTGACGTTAACTCACACTCTAGGATATGACACTTTGTTAATATTTTTTCTTTGAAACAACTCTTTACTCTTGTGATCTTGGAAATACCTTCCACCAACATCGTCTATTCAATCCAATGGCTAAAACAATTACCAACACTCCTGTTGGAAGCGACTGGAACCTTTTACGGAAAGAAGGAAACGTTGCAAAAGGACAGATGCCTAATCACGATAACTTTGAATTAAATCGGACTTCAGATTTAGGAGTTGAGCAACATCACATAAGTCCTTCCACAAAATTAAGTCTCAATTGCCTTTTGTCCTGCATGTGACATTTGACCTTGTCTATAAGCAACACAAAAGCATTATGCCAAAGGATGTTTTTTCATTGTTTCAAGTGGTTTAAAGGCTTTTTCTAACAAAAGCATGAGGAAAAAGATGGCTAATTTGACCTTTGACCTTTGACGCATCAATTACATATGCAATTTATTTCATGGTATGGTACCTACCGATCACGTTTGAACTAAATCAGACCATGCTGTTTACTAGGAGGATTTTGCGAAATGCTTCTTGTGCTCACACCCACCCACCCCCGCACACACACACGCACACACACATGGAATATACTCACAAACTCACACACTCATATATCCTTAGACACATAAACACACACTCACATTTCTGATATTAGATGAAGTGCAATATGTCATCTCCCAATGCATTACATGTTGGGGGATAAGATAATAGCGCAATGAGTTAATTTGATTTAACCGTATTTTCCTTGCATTACGAATGTGCACTCTTTAACCATTGGAAATATTTCTATATTGGCTCCTTCACTCCAGTTATAGGTATTGGTAGGGTACATTTACCGAAGCTAATAAACCAACTAATGTGTCTTGGGAAATATTTAATGCAATAATGAGAGTACTCAACAAGCCAGCTTGCATATCTATGAGTGGCATAAACTTCATGTTGCTTACAGAGGCAAATTAACTTGAAAACGATAACTGCTGCATTTTTCTATAAGTACATGCAAATATGAGATAGGTGCATATATTGAAAAGAAGGATTTAACTAATAAAAACAGTGTTGCAATAAATCATTTCGTCTTCGAAGAAATAATCGACTCGAAACTAATTGAAAAGTATAGACTCAAGCTACCTATTTGCTGCACATAACTGTATGATATAACAAGGGAGCAATTCATGCAGTTGCAAATGCCACACTCTTGAAGTTTTATACATATTTTGCGGATACGAGTTCCAGTATACTGATATCTGTCGTAAGGCACCTACCCACCAAGTTAAATCTTGATGGGACTCCATATATAGGCCTTTGAATGACCAACTTGTTACAAAAGAGGAGGCAAATTTGACGTATGATATACGTTTGACCTTTAACCTCGAAACCAAAAATTCCTACTTTAAACTTGGTCCTATCGTACGCTTTACATAATGTGGATTAAGTGATTTTGCAACATACTGATAACAGGATGAGCAAATAATGGCAACAACCAGTTTAGCACATTTGACCTTTGACCCATGAAGTCATCAATTAGTCACCCTCAAGTTTCCATTCATCACGTACCGATCCACCAAGTTTGGAATTGATCGGTCTTAATGCTAAGGTAGTCAGTGTGACCCTGCCGGAGGCAACGTGCTTACATTTCGTCTTTTCACTTATGCCTCTACGTCAGGGAGTAAAACGCGAAGAAACACACCCCCTCCCTGTCCCAAAAAATCGCGGAGGGCCGATCAGGGATAAGAACTCTCATCTTTTATGAATATCCATAAGATTGCGAATTTGAAGCCAAAGGGAAACGTGGATGGAAAACAATCTTCTCTTATACCAAAACAACGTATCTTTTCCGTTGAGTCCAATTCTTACCGAGAAGCCAAGCACATGAAAGACAGAGAGCATTAACTTCATACCTAACTAAACGTTTAACACCTACGGTACGTCACTGAGGGTAAACAAAGAAAAAATTCCGGTTTAATTTGTTGCGGTCGATCATATTAAACATAGTTACCAATTTTCTTCAGCTTAACTTCTCGGTCTTCTTGACCTTTTGGCTAAGATCATGAATAATATCTGTACTTACCTGGCGCAGGAGTGTCCGTGATCACGACGGCGGAGCTCCCAGGGACCTGTTCTATTCAGCCAGTCTAGAACGGGACCACTGTCGGGTGGTGTCAGTTAAGTCAAAGTTTTGTCCCTTGGGGACGTTGTTACTCCTTCGGGGAGCAGAACTCCTTCGGGAGTATTGTTTGGTTTTCGCCCCTGGCTCTTCGCCAGAGAGTCAGGGGACTTTTGGAAAAAAAAGATCATGAATAATATCTGTTCTTTTCAGCCAGTTAAAGAATGGGACTTTGCATGATAGACCCTTGATGTAAAGGTCTGAAGGTCGAGAAGTTGGTCAGTTAAGTTTGCTTTCCTTTCAAGAACGAAGCTCCTTTAGGGAGCAGAACGGGGGGAGGGGGGTAAACGTTTGGTTTCGCCTCTTGGCCCTTCGCCAGAGATTCGAGGGAACTTTAGAAAAAGGAAATTTGTTGCCGCCGAAGTCAAATGCTTCATAACAGTAAACATATCCTCTTGGATCACACATTGCCTCTCGGCCTTTTGCCTAAGATTGTCTGAATTATCGGATCTTTTCTCATCAAGAACAGTTTTCAATCGCTCTCGAGCAATAGAAGTATTAATTCGTATTTTTCAACTGCTTTAATCCGCTGCATTGAGCAGCGAACGGCTTTTCAGAGCCGTACAAAGTTTATCGTTGAAGCAGTGTAGTACCTCCTAGCCCTCCTGAAGCAAAGCAGGATGACAGTAATTTGTCAAGAGAGAAGTCTATTTTGTTGAAGTTTCCAAAAGAAGGTGAACGTTTTCGCAATTTTGAAGAAAGCTGGCATCCCGACCACATACTTGTTAGCGGTCCAGCCACTAACACTATAGGACAGTTCGATGTTATGTTCCGGACGGTAGAAGCCAAGAGGAAGTATTGGCTGGTTGTGGCTAGGTCACGGCTGAGAACTACTTTGAGGGTGCTCCAATTGTCACCATTCTTCATGTACCCCATTAACTTAACGACAACATCGTCAGGGAAAAGGGAAACGACAATACCGTATCGCCCTGGAGAAAGATATCCTCTCTGAAGATGGCAGGTCGAGGACCTTGGATGCCGTATTCGGGGCAACCTATCACGTGTTGGAAGTGTGGCGATTGGGGACACTTAACCAACGTGTGCAATAAAGTGAGGTGTTTTCGCTGCTTGGAGGTTAGTCACGTTGCAGGTGGATGTGTACCAGACGTGATGTGCACCGTGTGCGGGAATGAGGGTCACACCTTCAATTGATGCCCCATCTCGTTCACCAACAGAGTCAGCAGTCCTAGTAGTGAGTGGACTAGATGAGGAGCCGTCTTAAAGGATGCGGAGCAAGGAGATGAACGGAACATAGCCATAGCGGTGGTGGCAGGTGACGGGGATGCCCCGTGAAGCGTAGTTGGCAAAGGGGGGAAGGGTGGAGACGAAGGGGTTTCATGTGTGAGAGGGGAGAAGGGGAACGAGGAAAGAGCGAAATGGCAGCTGGTG
The DNA here is from genome assembly GCA_029531755.1 of Holothuria leucospilota. Classification (NCBI taxonomy): domain Eukaryota; kingdom Metazoa; phylum Echinodermata; class Holothuroidea; order Aspidochirotida; family Holothuriidae; genus Holothuria; species Holothuria leucospilota. Next base: position 30,090,156 of record CM055966.1, on the reverse strand, counting down.
AGGGACAAGGGCATCGGAGCGTAGATGAAGTCAGACTCGGAGAGGGGCATAGGTCAGGAAGAGAGTAAGCATGGAGTTGGTTTGGATCAGGTTCCGGTAGAGAGAGAGTGAAGTCTAAGGTAAGAGAGGAAGAGAGAGTTGGGGCGAAGGGGAAGAAGAAAAGGCAAAGGTTGGGGATGAGAAGGGGAGGAGGAAAAGGCAATGGTTGGGGATGAGAAGAGCGATAAGGTTAGGGAGGCAGGGAAGGAACAGTTAGGGAAATGGCGGAGGCGTAGGTGTAGGTGTGGGAGAAGGGATGGTTGAAGGCGGTAGGGGAAGCTGGAAGTGTCACCACCATCCCCGAGACCCCCATAGATTGGGCGGAAAAGGGGGGGAAAAGCAGTTACGGGGAGAGATGACGTTACCCAGTGGAGAGTTAGTGAGAACGAGGTCGCCAAGCTCATCCACGGGGTTAGTTAGTTAGTTAGTTAGTTAGTTTAGTTAGTTAGTTAGTTTAGTTAGTTAGTTAGTTAGTTAGTTAGTTAGTTAGTTAGTTAGTTAGTTAGTTAGTTAGTTAGTTAGTTAGTTAGTTAGTTAGTTAGTTAGTTAGTTAGTTAGTTAGTTAGTTAGTTAGTTAGTTAGTTAGTTAGGTAGTTAGTTAGTTAGTTAGTTAGTTAGTTAGTTAGTTAGTTAGTTAGTTGCCAAGTTAGTTAGTTAGTTAGTTAGTTAGGTTAGTTAGTTAGTTAGTTAGTAGTTAGTTAGTTAGTTAGTTAGTTAGTCAGTTAGTTAGTTAGTTAGTTAGTTAGTTAGTTAGTTAGTTAGTTAGTTAGTTAGTTAGTTAGTTAGTTAGTTAGTTAGTTAGTTAGTTAGTTAGTTAGTTAGTTAGTTAGTTAGTTAGTTAGTTAGTTAGTTAGTTAGTTAGTTAGTTAGTGAGTTAGTGAGTTAGTTAGTTAGTTGGTTGGTTAGATGAGGTTTAACGGCCCAGTTTCCAGCCAACTGGTTCAAGTCGAGCCGGCCACGACCTTTTTTCCAGTTGTGGCTCACTGGCTTGTTCTCCCTTACGCCATTGCTTATGCGGAGCATCACGCACAACGGCAGAAGGTTCCATTTTTGGAGAAGGCCCGGGAATTGATGCGTAAATTTCACATTGTAACTAGTCAGCAAGCTGATTTCGTGGCCCACCGAAAAGTGTAATGAACAATTCGACAGTTACGATTTTTATTGTAGACATTTAGTGGGTGCCACGGTTTGTCCACGATTAAGCAGGTCTCCTGTCCGTTCCACTCATGTAGCGCCTCCTGTAATGACCACCGGGAGTAGTGCTCCCATTTGGCTTCCCAGGACCCCCAGTTTGTATTGCAGCATAATGTGATTTTTTCAAAAAATATTTCATTGATGAATAATAATGTTCCCTTTCATACAGAAAAGTATTTCCGTATGCCTTATCTCACACATTATTGTTATATTGTTCAAATTTTGTTTTTGATATAGTATTTTTACAAGAGTTACACTTTAATTGCAAAGTGGATGTCACAAAATTTCAGAGGGAGTGGGGCGGGAGGGTGTTTGTTTCTACGAGTCTTCCACTTACTCTGCTGATTTGGGTTTTGTATATAATCCCAAGTTTGCCTGCAGCGTCAGTCATTGTCAACGCGACCAGGAGGATAGGCTGATATCTATGCTCATCCATCATGCTAAAAGTAATTCTAGGCTTAGGCTTTGTAATGTTTACGCCCCGAATTTTTCGTCTCGAACATGTGTTTTCTTTCAGAATCTGACTTATGTCAATGGGGCTGAGCCCTGGCTGAGGATTTTTATTGTATTTTCAGTCATGAAGACAGTCCAGGTATTTCTGCCAACACTTCGTGTTTTATAGGGGGGAGGAGCTACTGTCATTTCTGTCGCCCAGTTCCCTAGTAGATGCATGGGCCGAAAGTTCCCCCAGTCAATAATACAATAAAAATCAAAATACAAATACAATCAATTGCGACTAATATTCTCCATCAAACAATAAGGAATACCGAAGACTACATGACGCAGGGAGACTCGGTTTATTAAAAAAAAATGCGAGTGCTTTTTATGCAAAAGTTACTCTCAAAAATGTGGTACATTTATGATGGTTACGGTAACGAAGCTAAGGAACAGGTACTATCGTTTTAGCTGCAAGGTTGCATGAGTCAAATTCAGCCTAGGATGGAAATAAACAGCTGGTAAGTGGGGTCCGAAGCCTCAGGATGTCTGGCATAAGCGTCTTACAGACCTGCATTGTGACGAATATCATTGACAGACAGAAGCTCTCATATACGCCTTTCAGGGGTTCCAAGGATAGCCATCGAACCGCGCTTTAACAACTGAACAATGCCCACGGAACCAATTCATTGTGTCCATAATATTATCATATACCGTACTGTGAACACAACAAACATCTTATGGCCACCGCAAAACAGATACCAGTAGGCTAACATTTAGCACAGTTAACACACAGGTAACAAAAGTTAAATATATACCCCACAACTATTACAATAACAGTCTATAGCCTCTTTTCGTGACACAGAGACCCAGGGTGTTTGACAAGTGAGGACTGTTTTATGATCACTATGTTCAAAGTAAGTTTGGATATGATTAATGATTATGACGTACGGTATAACTCCTCCGTAGACATCATTCTTGGTGTATAAGACAGATCACAATCAGCCTGGGTTTCATTCGGTCGTTACTACCGTTCGCACTTGTTGATGTACGTCCTGGATAGTTGTTGCCCATTCATTTAGCACTTCTTTCGAACTTTGCTACAAATCTATTAAATTATCATAGTCTCCAAAGTATCGGGGCAATAATTTACTCATTTCATCACCACAACTTCACAAATACCCATTTCGCAATGGCAGCAAATGGAACCAGTTCCGCACCCAAGAAGATTTTCATGTGGATTAATCCAAGGAGTTTATCAACCTCCTTCGAAAAATGTGTCGGATTCATGGATGGAGCCCAAACATGGCACGAGCCTTACGTAACATGTTATTTCAACCTTCTATTTAACAATGAAGAAACGTTTAAAATTTTTCCAGGGATGAAGGCATTCGCGAAGCAATTTTACAACGCTCAAAAGTTAATCGATGGAGGTGGACATCTTTACCAAGGAGGAAACCTTACTTCCTCAAAACAATTTAAGTAAGTATGGCCGAAATATTTCAGTATGATATAATTAGCTGCCAATTAATGAGCAGTGCTGTAGCGATACCGATCTCGAGACCGTAAATTATCGCTCTCGTCTCCGAGACAGGTCTCGAGTCCCTATGCAAACAGTGTGTAAAGCCCGTTGAGAGGCCGGTCTCGGTCTCGGACCCTCCGGTCTCGACTACAGCACTGTTAATGAGGGCGACTTATCTTATAAAGAAATGGAGTCATTTGTCTATTCGCCATGACTTTTCTGTGAGTGAGGGTGGGACTGATCCAATGACTGAATTGGTACATTTTGAGATCTGTTATTTAACTGACGACGTGCATTGAGGGCAAGGTATAAGAGGAGGGTTGTCCCCTAATCTCTGAGAATTTTAGGAAAATCAGCAGGACTGAATTCAGTGTTTTACAAAGGGGTCTTATGCTATTGTTATAGGACAAAGCCTGGAAATAGCAAGAGCCGAAGACTCGAAGCCTCCCCAAACAATATTTTGAAACTGAATGCTGTATTGCATTGAATACTTTCTGGCATTTAGTATCATATTAAGATAAGTGTACAAAGCAGCATTTGTGTGGAAGGGTTTATTGGTAGGTAGTGAGACCACTCTGTTATTTCTGAATAGGCTAGCAAGAAATGATTGAATTTATATGAAACTGTGCGAAAGGTATACGCGAGTCTCGGCTTCTTCCCAAACAAAAATTAAAATTAGAAAAGGTTGGATGCAATTTCCTAGAAGGTGGCAATCAACGAAAGTACAAGAAAACCACCATCTTTTGATGTTTTTTTTTTTTCAGATAAACTAAGTTTGCATACAAACTTCAGTTGAACAATAAAAAGTTTCAATTCATAAAGTATGTTTTACTTCTTCCCTTCTACGTTCTGTGGCCAAGCAGTGTTGCTTGAAATGTTCATTTGTCTTAAGTTATTATCTATACTAAGCGAACGTTTATTAAAATGGAATGTATGTTACTTTTCATTTAAAACCTTCAAAATTAATCGTTTAAATACAAGCGTTCAACACGTGCGTATTATTTTCTAGCAATTTGATTTCCTGCTGGTGTCGTATTGTGCCTTAGTAGTTTGAAAACCAGCGAAGCCATAATATTGTTTCAACTGCTTTTAAAGTTGTATCACGTCGCGTTGCGCATAGTGTGAAAGTGTCTGAAGCATCAAGTACGTTTACAACGTTTAAAAGTTCAAAGGCTTGCGTCTTCGTTGTACGAATAACGTTTCTTGTGGGTTGCTGGTAGTACAAATACAAAACCGTAAAAGCATTCATTCCTAACAATCTTTACTATTGACAGATTGACTCTTTTGCATGCCACTTAATTATTTACTACAGTCCAATACGTTTGGGACATTTACACGATGTTCCGTCCGGCCTTACAATTAAAAAAAATTATCATTATATATATATATATATATATATATATATATTATATATATATATTATATATATATATATATATATATTATATATATATATATATATATATATATATATATATATATATATATATATATATATATATATATATATATTATGCATCAGCACCAACCAGTACGCTTGTATGAAGCGGAGCGATAATGTGCCATGAGGAACTGACCTCCCTAAAATAGTTAGCTTTCCCTTTTCTGTGGTTTTGCATATGGTTGCATGATTCTAGATCTGGTGAAACAGCTGGAAAACTCAATCCATTGACACATTAAACTCCCACAGAATAAATATCAAAGTTCCTTGCATTTGCAACTACCTCAGGGGATGAGTTGGTTACATGATAAATTCCATTCAGACAATAGGATTATGAGGTATCGAAAAAAAAGTTGATTAGCGCAGTCTATACAGAGTGACGCATTTGTCATGTGCACAGATTTAATATGACATTTCCCATGCAAAGAAACGCCTTAGGTTACTTCTATCTTGCTTTGTCGCTGCTTTGAAATATGGGTTACAAACTCTTAAAATGTAATTAAACTTCCTCGATACAGTTCCAGTTCTCACAATTCTCAGTTATGCATTGCTTACCAAACTGTAGCTTAACACAATATATCACATATACTTTACAGATAATACCCTCCACTAAACCACATGAATTATTTTACATGCAATTTAAAACCCTAGTACTTCATTTAGTAAACTCAGTAACCTAATATAATTTTTGAGTTGTTCCAAGAACATTTCGTATCCAACGTTGTATATGAAAAGTTTTATTATTCAAGGTTTCATTTTACAGTCACGACTGGGTGAAAGATCAACTTGAGAAGCCACTCGCAGAAGGGAAAAGCTTCATGTTCATTAAAGACGCAGCGTTCGGAATTGATGGTTACTACGACAAACTGCCAGAGGTATAGACTTTCTTTTACTCTTGCAAAATTGATTGACACTTAAAAGGTATACTGCATTGGTTCCGCTAAAGACCTGTTTTTCCAAACGCTACCTTTCCTTTGTTCTACTGACAGACTGAGGTATAACATGTTCCAAACCCCATTGTCTAAAGCTAGTATTTTATCACCAAACAATGGTTTCTTTTCCACTCAGGTTACAAAGAATTAGATAGCACCTACTGCTGAATTACTTTCACCATAATCAATGGTTACATTAAAATGCAAGTTGCACAGAAAATTTCCTGTTGAATGTGCGTGCCCAGTTGCAAGATGCTGAAATCAAGCTGCAGTTTTATGAAAGTATAGTTTGTGTCAATTCATTTTTCTTTTTAGTTTTTTAGCTGTGCTGCATGACATTGTTACGGCTAAAACTATCCAGCCCTAGGAATTCACTTTAATTAAGATGGGGAAGAAAGAGATGGCAATTTAACCGGGATCATTGACCAAATTAGGGCTTCGTTTGACCCCGATAGGGTTAATATTTGACCCAAAATGTTGGTACAATTGCCTAGTGAACCAAGTGTTTTTAGCGGGTATATACTATGATCTTAAAATGTTCTCTAAAGTTAAGATTAAAAACTGGCTTATGACTTCAAAAGACTGACACTAAAATTTTCCCCTTTGGGTAGCTTTTACTTTGGGTATCATCATCAGGTTTGAGGTGCAAACAGTTTCACTAAACAAGTATAACCAAACATACTAAGCAGCTACGCTTTCAGCTGAGGTAGGCTTAGGTACCGTGCTTACGCTACCCCACCAAGCAATGTACATCAAAGCCACTTTTTGATAGGTTTATGCACTTAAATGTTAACTTTAGTAAGCCAATAGCTGATTTGATTTTAAAAGGAAGTGACAACAATATTGTAACCGCACTTGGTAAACAGTGACGTTAAGAATAGGAAATGCTTTGCTTAGAGATCGGGTGACTCACAATTCTTTTTTTTTCATATGCTGTTAAAAACTTTTATTTTTAGGTAGAGGCAAAGCACACGTTCCTTATTCGCCATCCTCATCGTGTGGCGTTGTCAGTGCGTCGTCTTCTCAGTCATCTAGTGGAGTATGGAGGAAAGATGGAAGATTTCGAGATTGGCTCAGGTCATCCCTTCATGGCTTGGGAGAAGCTGTCCCCTGATCCAATGTACAAGCTGTGGAATTACGTCCGTGAAAACATTGATCCAAATCCGATTGTCATTGATGCGGATGATCTTCAAAACCATCCCGAACAGATGCTCAGAAAGTACTGTGAAGCGGTTGGCATTCCATTTAAGAAAAAATACTTAAAATGGGAAAAAAGTGACGAATCTTTAAAGTATTTCTACGGTGCTCTTGATCAATTAGTTTGGGGTAAGAATGAAGGTGTCTACGATGCCGCATTTCTTTCCTCCAGTTTCCTGCCTCTTAATAGTCCAGTTCCTGAGACAATTCCAGATAACTGTATCGGCTATGCAAACGAGTTCCAAGAAGGTTACAAGAAGATGTATGAGACGAGAATTAAGCCAGAGTAAATCACCTGAAAGAGCTCCTAGATACCATATGACGTTACACGTCATTGCGCGTTTTAACAGTGTGACTTCCTTGTAGAGATTTGAGTTCAGTTTTTAAACATGGAGCTGTGTGCACAAATTATCCTACGTTTCATTGAACTAATTTCATTCGCCGGTAGATGACAAGAAGGTAAACACTGAGTAGTTACACTCTAAAAACAAAAGAGTGAAATTCACTACAAAAAGAGTGTACTGAGGGACCACTCCTAGTAAGAGTAAATTTCTCCCAGAGTGGAGTGGAAATTCACTCCCAGCTGCCCAGTGGAGCGATATTTCATTCCATGTGTGTGAAGTATCGCTCTATTTGGAGTGAATTTTCACTCCACTCCGGGCGAAATTCACTCTTACTAGGAGTGGCCCCTCAGCACACTTTTTGGAGTGAATTTCACTCTTTTGTTTGTAGACTGTACCGTTGTTCTTGTTCTAGAGGCCATTAGAGATCGTTTAGTAAGTATGAAACAATAAATTGCCAAATGGTCAGCATTCTGTCTGTCTTGCATTGGAATGTAAACACACATTTACGATTTGTACAGTAATTCACTAACTATCATTTTCGAAAGCTTTTTGACTTCCATTTAATATTCATACGGGGTTGTCCTTATGTTACTAACTTTAGAGTTGTTCAGCAAATAATAGACTTTCTTCAATTATTTAGATATACATTAAATTATTGTTAAATGGAATAACACATTTCATCTCTTAGCAAAGTCTAAAAACACATCCGGAACTGGATTCTTGTAAAGACGACAGTATAGGCTGACTGACTTTTTTGGTTGATTTTAGTGTCTTCCTATTCTTTACATCTGTGAAGCTTTGCTACTGGAGCGACTGTAAAATTTCGTAAGATATCTTTTTTCATTAGATAGTTATACAGACATGTGTAAGATTTTAACCTTTGGTATTGATCAGGAACCGACTGACCACACGGGAATTCGGTCAATGCCCAGTAAGACCAGCTCGGTTTCACTGGATGGATTTGGGTAACAATAAAGGTTTTTTTAACATTAGCCAGTAGATGACAAATGGGCCTGTGTGGAAATGTATTTGTTGTAATTAATGAGATCATCTTTGAAGCTACCACAAAGTGTTTTTGACAACCAAACGCCCCTTTGTAGGCACCTTCTATGCTAACTGTGAAGGCCTTAGTACATGGTTAGACGTTTATACTCTCATAATGCCTAACCAAGGGTTTGAAACTGTTCAGCATTTAGGCTATTGGTAACGTCAAGACTTGTGTTATGCTTCACAATAAGAATACAATGCAAAGTGAAATGTACTAAAGCGCATCTGTCTGTCTGTGTAATGAATAACTGCCGATTTCTATTGTTTTATTGGCCGTTCCGAAGTTCCAACTCCTAGACAAATATCTTTCTCCTTTCCCATACGTATTGATAAGGAATACTGCTCTAACTTTATGGTTGTATCTAAGCTTGTCACAACAATTAGACCTGCTTTAAAAGTGCAGATACTGGAATTTTATTTAAGTGTCTCCATTTCAAAGGATAAACTGTATCTACTTTTGGTACTCTCACTTTTTCTTTTCTTTTTTTTTTGTCACAAATTTTACTGATGATAAAACTATTCGTAAATTTTATCACAGCTGTATCCTTATAATTATTTATTTTTAGTAGATACCGACAGGTAGAGTATTTCCAGTCATTCGTATCCGAACGTAGTCTAGGTAGGAATGTACTTTGTAGCGTCTCCATGTGAATGAGGTAAAGTGCGTATGCTCTGTGTGTTTGTAAAAGAAAATATGACCTTTATCAAAGCAAACCACTGATAATGAATATAAAACTTGGAAAACTTTGAAATTTCTCTGTCAATTAAATACACTCTTCTGTGTTCTTAATTATTTGCAGTTTTACCATCAGAACTTAGCTAACACTGCCCTGTTCATTTTACGTCATATCATACCTCTTCTCTCATACTTTCAGTTACTGTAAAGGATTTATTTGTGAAAACAAACTTAGGGCAAAGATCATACTCATTCTTCAGAATTGCATGTCTAGCAGGAACTTTTTACCCTTTTGGGTAGATAGGGGGGCTAATAAGGGAGGCCGTGTAGACCCACTGAGTACTTTCTTAAACAGTGGCCCCTTGACAAGTTTGTTTCTTTTGTTTGCTTGATTATTCAGTTTATCCCTTGCCAAAATTAGAACGAACCTATGCGATGGCGATGTTGTTTGTGTGTACATGTATTTATTTGTGTGTATGAGACACTTGCTCTTATACAAACTATATCTTAAGGAAGGTTGTGATCTATCTGGTATGTAATGTCCATATTAAATTTAATTAAAAAGCAGTTCTTTAACCATGCTAACATGACACCAATCTGATTGATCTTTGCCCATGGACTTTTGACGTTCTTTACTAAAGTTTTTGCCCAGTAACTTAACACTGAAAATTTATCCATTGGAAACCAGAGTATTAAAGCTTTAATCCAATTGGGAAGAATCGCTATTGAATCTTTTGGCTATCTGGATAACTTTCTATACTTAAATTTGACAGTAAATTCACAATGAAATTGTAAACTTGAAACCACATTACGTTAATAATATCTTAGAGGCAAGAAACCACAAAGCAATTTGACATTCTGGTTGTGTGTATATGAGTTTGTTTGCTTTTCCCATTGATTGTAGGAAATCTATTCTAATATGCAGTTTAAAACCCTTATTTGTCAGAACAACGTTTTGCATATTCCACGCCTAAGATAAACAAATGCAGAAAATTGGCATTCCAAACGGCCTAGACTGCTGGGAATCCAACTCGTAAACACAAAAATGTCGGTAATACGGTTTGCATCGTCAACTCCAAGGCTGTGGTGTAATAGAAGAACTTGAGTCCACAAGCGCCATGGACCGGGAGGAATCGATCTGTGAAACAAGTTTGTCACAACAATTCTGCGTCTTACAACGCCTTAAATGAGAGTATGGAATAATGTGGCATCGCAAACGTCATACTGATTGCAGGAAATCTTAGTCTAAAACACAAATTGAATTTGTCACGACAACATTGCGAGTCTTCCATGCCGGGCATGGGCGTCCGGAGGGGGGTGCAAGGGGGACACTTGCCCCCTGGAAAATCAAAAACTTGAAAAAACGAAGACAAAATAAAGAAAAAAAACGAAGTTAAGTAATGTTGATGTTAAATAACATTACTTAACAGTTCACTCAGTGTGAATGTTTACTCTCAAAACAGGAATTGAACAAAAATATCAACACTCAGGCCCCCGAAGCTCCCCCCCCCCCCCTCGCCCGATCATATTTTATGTAATTTGTGAAGTTTATATTTACGATATTGCTAGTGTTTCCCCTTTTTATTTGCGTTAAATAGGCCTTGGAAGTGCCATTTCCAGCGATCTGGGAAGTATTTTGAGCCAAAATTTTCTTGCACTCCGTGCCAAGTCATGGTGGCGCGGAGCGCTGAGAGTCTGTCTATGGGCTTTGCTCCCCCCCCCCCCCTCCCCTTGACAAATTCCTGGCTACGCCTTTGTCAACACTGTGTGAAAGTAGCATCTAAACTATTTTCTAGGAGTAAAACATTTCCCATGAAAAAAGTTGGGCCCCTCTAAAAAATTTTGCCCCCCCCCCGAATTTTTTTCTGCGGACGCCCATGATGTCGGGGGAGGAAGTATGGAGAAAAATTTGGTATTACAAGCTCCACGTGGCCTACGTATGAGCGGGTTGCACTCTTGTGCCACCAAGACCGTCTACGTCTAATAAAGTGCCAGTTAGCGCACTTGAAAATTTGACACCACAAATGCAACTTAGTTGAAATTCCCTGATCTGAGTCACAACTTTGACTTCTCCGTCAATCTGCTACGTACGGACACTTTCAACTGGGATTTTAAAGTCAGGAGATCATTTCCATTTGGTTTGGCTTTAAAGATCTTCAAGAATTTAGTTTGAGCCTTTTACTGATGAAGCACGGATGTTCAAAGAAGGTTTAGTTCTTTAATGAATTTTGAAGCACTGAATGTCAAAACTTTAATAATTCGTGAAACATATTTGCAACTGCACATATTATCATGTATCACTGTTAAGACACTCAATTTATCACTGCACAACTGGTGATCCCTACCAATAAAATAAAGCATGGTCCATTCGATTGGTGGGATTCACAAGAAAGATTCGGCAAGAATGTATGTATGCATAAGCAAGTGCAAATGAGAAGATTCAATAATAATACTGCTAGTATAAGAATAGCCTGTATCAATCATGGAAACCAATGTGAAATAAGGAAACTGAACACAGTAGTGTTTGGGACTCCTTTCTTTTCTTCGATTTCAATAGAGGAATAACTGTAATTTAGCCAGATAAGGCCCTCTTGTGCTAGTTAGTACAGTACTTTCCGATACAATTGACCTGTCTAGCCATTCAAGACAAGAATAAAGTCTACGTGATAACCACTTTCCGGTTGTTTCGAACACGAAAAGGCCGATTTGGAAGAGCCAGGCTCTCTTCATATCAAAAAGGAAGTTGCGGGTATGAAAATGAATCTTCTCTGTATAAAAGAAAATTGTGAAATGAAGAAAAAAACAGTATTTCACTGTATATTTCACTGACTAGACGAAGTGGTGTCAGCCTCTTGCAACTCTCGGACAATACAACTAAAGCCGCGTGCTTTATATTTGTAGTTAGAAAAGCCATATTGCCAGAACTCTGTATTTACAGATTCACCCTCTTCACCTCAATTTCGAACGCTATTCAGTGCACATAATGACAGGTAGATCTTCAAACTTTGATCTCTTACACAAATTACCGTGTTGTTATCAGGGCTGATAAGTTTGTAAACGTATGGAAATACCAAAAGCAAATAAGTGGGAATGCTTGTGAAGATGCTAACAAGATTAAAAATGATAAAACTTCTGTTCTGATAAACATATTGATAGACAGAAAGATAAAATAAAGGTAATGATATTGTTTGTCCAAATTCAAATTGTCTATTGCTTAGAACAATGTGGGCAGAGTACTACGCAATACGCTCATTTGATGTGAATACACCTATTTGATCAGTTGTTGTAAAGTAGACTGAGATGTATCGGGCCATCTATGTGATGAATTTTATCGCTAAGAGTCAACTGATTTATCAGAAAGTACCTCACATCTAGCAGATTCTAAACGGTTCTCTCAGCGTGATTATCAAATTAAACGCCACTTTAGCAGGTTTTTTCTCCATCTATTTCACTTGGAGAGACACACACTAGTCGTAAAGTTAATCTGTGAAGTAAGTACTTTACTAGTTCATACAGTCACGCAATCATCTGTATGTTGGCTAAATAGAGGAAAGGAAAACTGACTTCACTTAATGACTGCAGCCCTATAAATACCTGCAGCTTCTCAATGCTGAGGTCCTAAACCAACTGAAGACGGATGCAGGATTTTACAGAAAGGGGGTCCACCGAATACCGAAGACACTAGTGAGCGTTGAATGAAGGAGGTGTCGGGAGGTGGTGTCCTGTCCCTCTCTGGGAACTTTTTGAAAAGTTCACGTAAAGTTGTGCCAATATGATGACTCTTAAAAATAAATCAAAGATATCAAAAACGCTATAAGTATGTCCCTCCAGAAACAGAATCACCAACTTTTCAGTTTTTACCCCATTGGTGCCACCAGAATTTGATAACTGGGGGCACCACAGAAAATATACAGGGTATGTCGTTATCCCACCCCAGATAAACCCAGAAAGTGGAAGTGTACATACGGTGGATGTATACATATGCATATCTACGATACTTTGCACCTGGGGTGAACGCCTCTTTGTCACCTAGTACGGAGATGCCGTCCCGGGGGAATGCTTAACGGGAGGACCCTAGCTCCCCTTTAACAGTTTAAGCATGTTTTGTTCGTCAAAGGTGGCATCAGTGTAAATGGTCCTATCTTTAGCAAAGGTTCAACTGATCACAGCCTAAGTTGAAATTCTCGTACTTTAATGAATTGTTCTTACTTTTATCTTTATTGTGTGTAAGCGTAAGGTGTGGTGTTTAGGTGGAGGGGTAAAACTCCTCTCCTTGAGAAATGTGTCTATATAAGATGGCTCGGACCCAAATTGTGTTATCTTTAGCAAAGGTTTGAACTGATTACGTGTTAGAAAATTGCCGTTATTTATCGTGTCATGGCATCCCCCCCGTGCTGGTACCATGAGACCGGCACAGGACCCCTGGAAACTCTAAGGAATTACAAATGGGGACTTTAGTACGATGCTTTTAACTGATATTCGAATAACGCTATAGGAAATCACTCATTACGGGTGCAAGCCTGAAGTTAGACTTGTATCACATGACTTGTTTTCAGAATATTTTGCTAGAATAATACCGTGCAGTATTGTCCTAATAATGGTCTTCCGGCAGACAGTGTAAATTACGTGGTTATGCCCGGGATGGTATTAAAGAAAAGGTAGTACTGAAAGTTAAAGCGCTCGGAAGGCGAGAAAATTGTGGTAGTTGGAAAGGATTTATGAAAATTTTGATACTAGTTTGCCACCAATTTGTGAAACAAAATGCAAGGAATAGCCTATACTAGAATTTTTTACTGCTAAAAAGGGTTCCGGACCCTAAATTAGCCCATTTAAACCCCTCGAAATCTCATCCGAACTGCACCCTGCCCCACAAGCTGCATTGAAGACGGGATGCTTCTTAAAATTTCGGTTTATAACATAGTAATTCTTTTTTCATATACACTTTTGGTTTTCCCGTACCTGTTGAGGCTCCTAGACAACTCCCACCCGAAAAATTGCTCCCCGGACAATTGCCAACCCGAACAGTTCCCACTCCGGACAACCCCCACCCGGAAATTTCCCATCCGCACAATGGCCAACACGAACATTTTCCACCCCGAGCAATTCCCATCCCGGACAATTACCAAAGTTAGTTTTAGATCTGCAATCTGGAAAGAAGAAGAAACAGGCAATTCGTATTCTTGATTAGACTAAGAAGAAGGGGCTACCAGGATGGGGAAGCACAAATGCACTACGATCGCAAAGGGAGAGTTTCCACGCATGAAGTGCAGGGACGGAGCCCCGGTAGGGTTGCCGGGGAATCCTCTCAACCTCTCTTAATATTCCGTATTTAAAAGGAGAAAATGGGCTCCAGTTACTCCCTAAAGATATTTTGTTTCATTTTGTATGAAACGCAATGTTAATGGCCGAGCACATTACAATCAGTGCTGTAGTCGAGTCCTCACCTGCCGAGTCCTAGTCCAAGACCGAGTCACTGGCATTTGAGTCCAAGGCCGAGTCCGAGTCGCGAGCTTCGAGTCCGATTCTCCCCGCCCCATGAGAAAGTGTACTATAAGAACAGGAATTTGCAAACGATCAATTGCCTTTTATACAGAGTTGTTGTGTGTAATAATATAGGGCCTGGGTCTGAATGGCAGTTTGCGATTGTTCTTCTTTTGTTGGCCATGTAGTGTTGCTGTATGTATGCAGAACATGGTACTGTTTTTATTTCCTTTCTTACTTCGTATTGGCAGAAAGGCAGAAACTGACGAAAAGCTTTGTTTGGAAAATCGGTGTAGGCAGGAAAACTGTTGCTGGGGATTTGTGAGCGACCAACCATTTAATATTTTCTATTAAAATTGTTGCAACCTGACAAACTTTTCTTGCGTTCATTAAATTTGAATCGGAATATATCATTTTTGCATTTTTTGTGAATGTCCCGGACCCAAAGGGCCCTACACTCGCAGATGTACCTTTGGTACTCTTTACGTGAGAGCGTTTTCCCTTCGAGTGTGCCTCATTTCTGAAACCGTTTCCACTCATAAGGGTTACAAAGTACCGAACGCTTGTGAAGAGGGCCCATTTGGGACAGAAATTTGCCAAGAAAACAATTGTGCCAACAACCTGACAACACCTCAGTTTTGGAAGCAAAAGGGGTGCGCTATGAAGTGTCTGGCTGCATCTTACTTAAATTGAACTCTATAGATTGAACTGTATGAACTACGGCAGCTGGATTCTCTGGCTTCAAACCCACCTTGAATTTCAGCGCCTGCATACCATTACCAATCCCACTGCCACATCTCTGTGCGCAAACCATACCATAATCGAATAATCCCCCACCCACCCACTCACATGCTCACTGAAGTAAAATCGACGGGTCATATAGTTTTTATGTAATCCAGTGGTGGTGAAGGGGGGCTAGACTGGCCATTTGAAAGGAACTTACGAAATCTGAGGAGACCATATGCCCTTTGGTAGAAAGATATATAAGCCGAAAATTATTTTCTTTCCTCTTATTTGCCTATCCCTATTTGAACTGTGCATTTCTAAACAGTGATATTTCAGAATACAGAATACGACATCGAGGTACAGCTTTATGCAGCCTGGTAACTTGCCACTCAAGACAATCTAGGTTTCTTTGGCCAAAAATGATCTTGTTACGCTAACAGATAGTGACGATCTGCTCAGATAAACTGACACGAAAACCACCTTCTTCCCTGCCTTATACTGTTCAAAAAACGATTTGGGCCACTTAATCTGACATAATTTTTTGTTACCCTCTCTGTCAGGCCTGGATTGGGCCTAATGGTCAAATTTTGATACTTGTGATCCTCAATTCAGTGAGTGCGCATTTAATGTCATTTACAGATAGCGTAGAGAACTGTCCGGGTTTACGTAGATTATTTTGTAAATACCCTCAGAGCATCCGGGGCTTCGCCATATTTATTAGTCCATTCGGTGCTGCTCTGAACCCGGGGCCTTTAGACTGACCCCTAGACACCACAAATTCAGGTGGAACGCTAACCAATCCAAAATGAGGCCTAAAGGCAAAATCATGGATACGTGTCTGGCTGTGGCCCCTGAGATCTTCCTGACTACACATGTGGGCCCAGGGAAAATAATTAAAAGGACCATCCATGTACGTTTAACCGTAGGACTTCTAAGAATATCATGTACACTATACAGCGCATATTGCAAAGAAGTAAATACCGTATGGAGTTTGACAGAATCTGCAGAGGACAAGGTAAAGCTATGTGACGACGGATTTATTGCATAAAAGTGATTCCCAAATTATGCCGGTCTCGGGAAATTCAGAGCTGAGTCACGAGTCTTTGACTGCAGACTCCGAGTCACGAGTCCAAGCCCTCAAAATCTTCACTTATAGAGACCATCCTCGAGTCCGAGAACTCTGTCTCGAGTACTATAGCACTAATTACCAGCAGGCTAATGAACTTCGATATACCATTTTATCAAGTGAACTCAATAGACGAGTTGGGAAATTAGATTTTGCTGTACCATTGTAGTACCGCACATGAAGTATACGGACATTTTCGCACGGATACGAGAGCTTCCAGCGACTGTTTTTGTCTTTCACAATATACAGTCATACTGTCTAATCTTTTTGGTCCAAGTTAAGGAGATTACCTTCAAAAAAAAACTTTTCCTTTAAGGAAATTCTCTTTTACCAGTGGTTCTTATCTAGAAAACTGTAGTTTTAAACTCGAAAATTGTACGTGTTAATACAAAAATATCTGTCTTACACATGCAGTTTCTGTTGTGGTACACTTTCCTTCCCAGCATCTTCTCAGCATGCATTGTATATCGAAGTTTCCCAACTCGTCTATTAATAGAAGCCTATATACTTCAATTTGTCAGATCAAATAAGTACCCTCCTCGTTAGCAGTGTGCACTGGGGTGGGGGGATAAATTCACATTCATTATTTTCTTCCTGTCACACCCCTTGCCAGACCGATCATTTCGAATCCTTTGAATAATAGTGCAGTAAGAGATCTTGGTTAGGTTACGGGTAATGTCAATGTTCAAGGACGACGGAGGACACTGAAGAAGGCGCGGTGAATCACTTCCGCCAGTGGGGAAGAGGGTGTCATACGCATTGATCGTGTCACACCTCATTGCGTGAGACATCCAGTACCGAGACGCATTCTGAATGCATTCTTGGCCGAGAATGGCCGATCACATTTACTAGTGTTACTTACTAAAGTTCTAAATTGAGGACCACTTAAACAATGTTACATGCATGTCATTGCATACACTTGGTCCCTGCCCAGTACAAATAACAGCTTCATCATTACCGCCTTCAGTACGAATACTTGAGTAGAATTTCCTTGGAATTATCCTCTATAGATAAGCTCGCTTGGAAGAAATTGCCGTTTTCAAAGTCCTTGCAACTCCTTCCGCCATCCTCCTTCTCACTACCGAGTCCCAACTGCCATCCTTATAAACTCGACCTATAGTCTGGGATACTGTAATTGAAATTATACCACTAGCTTTTCGAATAACGCCATAGAGGACGTACATTTTCTTTACATGCGGTTCAATATACCCATTGGCTTATTCTGAAACAGTGGGTGTGGAAAATGCCAACGGCGCCAAGAGCAAAGCGCTCCCCCGATGGCAAGTCTCTGGGTTATTTTCAAAATTGTGGGCATTGGAATGAAGCATTCAACTTTGTTGGACAGGACACTGGATTCCAAAAACATACCACAATAATGGTAATTTGACTATTTTTCTTGCATTAAAGAGTCGAGGGGTAACTCCTAGCCCTCACAATTACTGAGTATTGAACAAAATTCTAAGCGTTAAAGTGAAGCATTTAATTATTTGCAAAGGTAATTGGACAGTTGGAGGCTTGCAAAATAGACCAGAAAAATGATAATGATATCTCTTGTTAGGTTAAATGGGGCGTTCAGCCAGTCATTTTGACTATTCAGGTTTGTGGACAATAGTGAATATAACTGGTTACGTGTCGGGGGAGGGGAATGGTCTTTGCTTTCCGTTGAAACTATAGTGACCAACTTTATGTCCAGAAGGCACATGGAATTACTCTCTAGAGTATAGCGGCTAAGAGCCAAATTTTGGGTAAACTGTGCGTCTAGAAAACATAGAAATGTGATTTAAATGTCAATACCTGCATTTATAGTATGTGGAAATTCATTATTGTGATTCACAACATCACCTGAATTGGATCAAACGGCGGTCATTTTAAAATCAAAATGGCCGCCATACATGTATTTCATTCGGCTGAGGGTAAAATTGTTAACTTTTTGACAAAAGCATGAAACTTTCCTCATAAGCTATTTTAAGTATGCTGATTCATATAATGCTTGGTACCAATCCCTACCATCACGTGACCGGCCGGCATTTTCGGAATTTACAAATTGCCGCCATTGGAATCTACTTTCTAGGGTATCTCAGCGGCCAGACAA
Organism: Holothuria leucospilota; assembly: GCA_029531755.1. Lineage (NCBI taxonomy): Eukaryota > Metazoa > Echinodermata > Holothuroidea > Aspidochirotida > Holothuriidae > Holothuria > Holothuria leucospilota. The sequence goes on along the minus strand of CM055966.1, from coordinate 30,071,904 downwards.
TATACACTACATTTGCAGGGTTAAGAATCAATTACTGCGACACCCGACAGTCGAACGGGATCAAACGGCGGCCATATTAAAGTCAAAATGGCCGCCATACACGTATTTCATTCGGTAGTCAGGGTAACCCTGCCGCGAGGTAACGTGTTTACATTTGGTCTTTTCACTTATACCTCGACGTCAGGGAGCAAAACATGAAGAAACCCACTTCCCAACCAAAAAGAAAAAAAACGTAAATGGCCAATCAGGTTTAAGAAAGCCCAACTTATATGAATATCCATATAGTTGTGAATTTGAAGCCAATGGAAAACGTGGATGGAAAACAAGCTTCTCTCGTAGGCCTTCCAAAATCTTTTCGTTGAATCCAGTTCTTAAGTTACCGAAAAGTCAAGCACATGAAAGGAAGATAGCATTTGCCCCATACCTTTATGAAAGCCTCACGCCTACATCATCGTGGATAAAAATTGAAGATATTTCGCATTAGTTTGTTATGGCGACACGTGACGTCACTGTTCACTGCTACTAAACCTTGTACGATATCAGAGTTATTGGTTCTGCGCTTCAAGTGTCCAATAGCGATAGCGCTCTAAAAAATATGTATATTTACACTCGAAGACGTATACTCCCTAGGGGAGCAGAACTCCTTCCGGAGAATGATTGGTTTCGCCCCTTGGCTCTTCGCCAAAGAATGGAGGGGCCTTTTGAAAAAGTAGACTCAAAGCTCCGCCTTCACTGGAAGTGAAAATCAGTAGAGAATGCTCCCTGACGTCACGGTATAAGTGAAAAGACCAAATGTAAACACGATACACGTTACCTCTCGTCACCTGAATATTCAATATTGAATTCAAATTCAATTGTTAACTTTTTGACCAACCCATGAATGTTTGCTCATCTAGGTACTTTAAAATAGGCTGATTCCTATAACACTTGATACTTATAGCTACCATGTGACTGGCCGAAATTTCGAATTAAAAATGGCCGTCATCAGGTCATGGAATCTAGCCCATGAATAGGAGTATCTCAGCATTTAGACAACATACACAAGAAAACATAAACCTGTGATTTAAATGTCGATACCTACATTTTCAGAGTATTTAAATCCATGTTTATTATTAAGAATATTACCCGACGGTCGTAAGGGGGTCAAACTATGACCATTTTGATTTCAAAATGGCCGCCCAGACAACGTGTGCTTCGATGGAAAAATTGTGGAGTTTTAGACCAAATCATGAAAGTTAGCCTGTATAGGTAGGCTACTATTGAATAGGCTGATTCAAATAAAGCTAGGTACCCATCGCCACCATCACGTGACCGGCCGCCATTTCATATTTAAAAATGGCCACCGTTTGAATTCAGTTATCGGGTTATCTCAGCTTTTGACAACATAAAAGTGCAATTTCAATGTCTGTATTCACATTTTTATGGTGAAAACATCCATTTCTGTAGCAACAGATGGAATCTGGCGGTCATTAGGGGTAACAAAGGTTTGACAATGTTTAGTCTGTGTGCTTTTTCCATGGTAACCTTGGTTGCTGAGTATTACCACTAATTTATAGGAAGGGTCCGGACTGACCTAGAAACAAGGCTGTTTACAACCCCTCCCCCTCTCTCTTCACCACCATGTATAAAAATTGTTTATATGATTTGCTTAGGGAGAACTTTATGAAGAGAATGGAGTAGAACTAATAATGAGAACAGATTACCATTTTGATCTGTAGAAACGAGCAGCTGTGAAGTTAAAATCTCCAGAGAGAGCTATTTTGTCCATGAATGTACAAAGGATCTGTAGAAAAGAACAACTAGGAGGTTAGAATTTCCACCCCTGGTGGCCACTTTGATATCGAAATGGCAGTCGTTTGACCCCCTTCCGACCGTCGGGTAATATTCTTAATCACAAAAGATGGATTAACACAGTCTAAAATGTAGGTATTGACATTTAATTCACATGTGAATGTTATCTAAACGCTGAGATACCCTAGTTGAAAGATTCCATGTTGGCCATTTTCAAATTCAAAATGACGGCCAGTCACGTGATGGTAGCGATAGGTACCAAGCATAATATGAATCAGCATACTTGAAAGTACCCATGAACAAACATTCATGATTTGATCAAAAAGTTCACAATTTTACCCTCAGCCAAATGAAATACATGTACGCCATTTTGATCTTAAAATGACAGCCGTTTGATCCAATTCAGGTGGTGTTGTTAATCACAAAAATGGATTTCCACGTACTACAAATGTAGGTACTGGCATTTGCTATCACATTTGTATGTTTTCTAGACGCTGAGATACCCTCGTTAAAAGATTGCATGGCGGTCATTTTCAAATTCAAAATAGTGGCCAGGCACGTGATGGTAGCGAGGGGTACCAATCATAATATGATACACCGTACTCGAAATTACCTATGAGGAAATTTACGTGCTTTTGTCAAAAAGTTCACAATTTTGTGTGTAAGCGTCTCAGGGTGCGTTGAATCCGAGGTAGTACTTCCATGGTTGAATTTTACCAGGGAGCTGCTATTCCCTGATTTTACAATGAGATTCCTAACTTCGGGTTAGACTTACTGTCCTGGGATGGCACGCATTACGTAACCTTATTTGTTTACCGAGGAAGTTTTGTTCAAAAGATTTTCCTGGGCATTCTAAGGGCGATTAGTAGTGAACAGGTTACAGCTAGCATGAAAGGCTATTTTGAATTGCGTGATATAGGGTGATTCGTTTTGGCCTCCGACGTGTACAAACGGAGAAAGTTGGCTCTTCGCCAGAGAGTCAGGGGACTTTTGGAAAAAAAAAAAAACGGAGAAAGTGTCTCTCATGGCGGGTTGTCCTCGTCTAAGGAAAACCAGGTGCATGGGATGATTTAGCCAAGTCACCTGTAAGTGCCTAATTTTTGTTTGTTTTTATTTTACTTGGGTAGGACCGTAAGGAGATTTTTAGCAAGATATAAGGGGCTACCAGGGTCGGGTGTTTTAGCCATAAGTTTATTCATGGAATTGTGTATTGTACGTATTTCCCGTAGCTCAAGGACTGGAGTCACACTTTATAGAAATGTAAGGGGTCGAATATTTTTGTAAACACTTGTCAAGTATCTAAAGTCTATTTCAAATGGGATTGAAATATTGTTGTTACAATTTATGCTAATTCGCGTGATCTCCATATGTAGTGAAATTATTGCAAGACTGTGGGAATGGAGGACAGACTTGCTCCAAGTCATCAAGTAATAAATTAATGTAATGTGTGGTGGTTAAGTACAAAATAATTTTTGAAGTTTATAGGCTTATGATGTAGAGAGTGTATCAAGTAAAACGTGCTTCTTTGTTGAATTGCGGGGTTTTCCCTGAGGAGTAAGATATGCGCTATGCATCTCGGCATATAAACAAAACAGCGTTAGCTGCTTAAGCTGGGATGAAGGATCTTGTTAACATTCCACATCCTGTATATACAGTAAAACCCCGTTTATCCGAACCCCGTTTATCCGAAACCCCGTTTATCCGAACTAGCCGTCAGATTTAACAACAATAATAGCCAACACAATTACAGTAGTAAACACCAAGTTTCAAGTGCTTTACAAGGCAAAATTCAACGTTAATTTTTTCAGAAATGCACTAATTTTTCTCGGGACTTTAAAAGTAATGGGAAGATGTCACGATGGCTAAAACAGCCGACAAGTGGACATAGAAAACAATCTGTTATCTCTTTGTCAAATTTGGAAGAAATATCGTACGTATTTGCTTTGAAATTCTTCTTAGGAGCCATGAGTCGGTATAGGCTCAGTATCTTCTCATACAAAAATACGTTAGGCTAGCGTAAGTCTAAGTTTCACTAAATCTGAAAAGTTAGTAACGTAGTGAGCTTCATACCTAAGAATTATGAAAGTAGAACTTACAAAAACATTGCGAACTGCTGTTTGAGAGTCTCCTACACATGTGTCTCTAACATTTTTTGAAATTTTTGCAGAATTTATATTCTAGATACCTCTCCAGATCGTTACAGCTTTTCTTCAGCACACACATTCATTTAGTGTGTAGAAAGCATTGGTCATTCATTCAGACGAGCGAAGGCTCAAATTTTTGGAATAAAATCTCTCTGTTTTAGACGTCTTAAAATTTATTTGTCATATCATTGGTCACAAAAAATAGTAACGAAATATTTTGGGAGATTTTGTGTGCAATTTTAAGCCTTTTCGGAATTATTTTGGAAATGTGTTGACACACTGTCTTATATGGACCCAGTGTACCGTACTTAAGGCAAAAACTTGGAACCTCGTTTATCCGAACTTTTTCGTTATCCGAACAACCTTCGGTCCCGATGTGTTCGGATAAACGGGGTTTTACTGTACTGTAAATGCAGAGAAAAGGGCAAGATCGTCATTACAAAAACCCAACAACGTTCTGTATTCATTCCGATTCTCTCAAAACCCTGTTGACTGGCGATTACGGACCCAGACTCAACACAGGCAGAGTGCCGGGAGGTGCTCTGTGACAGATGGATATCAAGCATAATATGAATCAGCGTTCTCGAAAGTACCTATAACCAAATTTTCATACTTTTGTCAAAAAGTGCACATTTTTTCCGTTAGCCGCTGTACTATTAAAAGGCCTGTGGCTTTAAAATTTAATGACCTAACGGTGCCAAAGGCAATGCGGGAACGCAGTGAGCTTCCCAGAATCATTTCACTTCTTGAAAATGGAACTGAATGTGCCCTGAACAGAACACAAAATCGGAATTTGAATTTTTATAATAGCATTTTACCAATGGATTTAACGCTGCATGAGGATTGTTTGTAGGGGGGTGGATGCTGGTATAGCAGCTGCATTGAAACAATATTTTTACCGACAGCCCGGAAAGCCCTTGATACTAATTCAGACAGAATTTGAGCAGTCTGACAACGTATATAGGTTGGACAAAAAGCAACAAACGTGGAAATAATTTGACTGATTTAATTAGTGAATCCCGCACTAATGTTCAGGACCTCAATGAAAAGTAAGAGGAAGATGCATCACGTATTCATCACTGGTGTCAAAAAAAGGAAATGGTCCTGAATGCAGAGAAAACAAAAACGATGCTTATAGGGTCAAGACAGAGAGGAATACTACACTCGGGAATGAAAATACACTCCATGGTAAGATTGCAGACTCGGCCACTCTGCTTAATGTAGATTGTGAAAAATTATTGGGGGTCAGAATTGATAGTAACTTAAGATGGAAAATGCAAGTAGATTTTATCTGTAAAACGGTAAGCCAGAGGTTAGCTTTGCTTAGACGAATTCAACCTTTTATTGAAAGAGTAACCAGTTTAATGTTTTATAATGGCTGTAGTTTACCTACAGCATTCAAGACTATTGCAGTATCGTATGGGGTACATGTAGTCACAATCATCTTCAAAGGCTTATACAAATGCAAAAAACAGCTGCAAGAAGTATTTTAAGTGTTGGTTACGATCAAAGGTCACATGATATCTTTAATGCATTGAACATGGACGACCTTGACATGAGAATCCGTAAGAAGAGACTAATAATGGTTTATAAATCTCTTAACGAACTTTCTCCTACGTACCTGGAAGCCCGCCGGGGGTCACCGTCCTCAGCCTCACTCACTCCGCGCCCGCCAATGCCAAGTTTTTGAACCACAGAAAACTGCCCAACCTGATCGGTTTAAACCGATCAGGTCGTTACGTCACAGCCACTTTTTACTACCGCTTTGGCACAGAATTAAGGGAGTTAGTACAAGTGTCCCCGAAGACAGTAGGCAAGCTCACCTCTGACCCTTAGACTCATCACTTACATTGGGCGAATAGTTTGTTAATCACTTCTGTAATTTTAACATATTTATTTTCATTTTCACAGAGCTATTTGTAATGTCCAGTTTCTGTATACAAAAACTGAAATTTCAATCATTAAAACTGGTTAAAAACAAAGAAATGACAAGTTTTTCAATTTAAATTGTTGTATTGACAGCAAACCTGTAATCTTAGAAACAGGGTATGGGAAAACTCTATTTGAGTGCCATAGCACGGTGAACCTAGCTGAATTTTTGTTGGTCTGGTGTAGCAGGACTATATTGACAAACTTGTTCCATCCTTTGGGACTTTCCAAAACCAGGTAAAAGTTGTTTGAACTCAAAAATATGTGACCTTCTTATAAAATTTCTAGTTTCCTCTAACTTGCTCCATGGCATAGTATAACTACCTTCATAGCTTAAACACATTTCACCATAGTTGGTGACCTTTGGCACTGTTTACCAGCCAATTTACAGAACTTTTATTGCCTTCGTGTTTTCCAGATCATCATGTGAGTATGTTTTACAAAACTGAGAGAAGAACTGGGCTCTACATATTTTTATTTTTTTGTTTTAGAGCTTTGCATTCTTTGTGCACTTAGTTGATAATTGTCGCCGTAGCTTGTTAATGTTTTAGACAGACCACAGTGGAAATAGGAGTGCCTGTCAGGCTGTCATCCCTGTACAGTACATGTTTGCATCTTTGTAACTGATATGATTTATTTTCTCTGTATCTGATACATGTATACACGGCCGTACGGGACGGCGGTGATTTTTCGCCCGAGTCCAGACCTCATTTAACGGCAGGGGTGGAGCCAGGATTCCCCCCGACGGGGGGGGGGGGGCAGCGACCAGAAGCCCCGACAGCCCGATGCCGCGAAGGGTTGGTGAGGGGGATTTGAAGAAAACCTGTTTACTATACCATGCCATTGCGAGGCATATATTGCATAAAATTTGTATATACTAGAGGAAAATAGTTCCGCGCTGATTTAATGTTTTTCCCGGAATCTAAACTAAGAAAAGATTTTTTTTGGGGGGGGGGGGTAAGCCTACACTAAAATGAATCTGTATTTATTTAAAGCTTTTTTAGGTCAATTGTCCGGGCAGTTGGGCACTATCGGGCATAAGTTTCATTGAACTTCCCTCCTCGAGTCACTAGCCATACCGTTCGGCAGACACAAGAGAACATAAGCTACTGTAAGTTTAGTGAAATGCGATGAAATTCCTCACATTTACATAAATCCATGTATACTACTTATTTAGTTACTTGGAAAGATGGAAAAGAACTGCACTACATTTAGCTATTAGTTACGGAACTGAGGAAGAGTGGGCAATAGCGTACCATAAATTTTGGGTTTATCGCAGAAATGACCCTTTTGAAAGGTAAAAGAAGTAAACCGACCTTAGGTGGCGACAGAATGTTCTCGACAGGGGGCCGGACCATAGCAACGACCCCAAGTTCCGACAACCCCTATGTCGAGCCTAGGGTGGCTAGAAGGGGATATGAAGGAGCCTGTATACTCCATGCCATTGCAGGGCATATTTTGCACAATATCATTTATACTTCAAGAACCCAGTCGCGCACGGATAGTGTTCTTTTGGGTCTAAATTGCAAATTTGAAAATTTTGGTATAGGCTTACGCAAAAACAGGTATGTAATTATTAAGAACAAAAGGAAAGAAAAACAGACACTGTAGGGGTTGTAGACTGTATCGAGGATAACGAACAATTGTGTCAAAACCACGTACTTGGACTACCCATTAAAATAGCCAAACTGATCCGTGAGTCGCTCACACCTAACTCTACCGCATGACACACACAAGAGATCAGCAAGATAGGCTTTGGGATATGAGATGAGATGAGATAAAATTTGGGACCTCTACGTAGTAATCTGTGTACTCTGCCTACATGTTACTTGGTAAGATTGACAGGACTTATAATGTCTAGCTTTGTGGAATGGAACTATTGAAGAAACTGGAGTGACTCTACTGTACGCGTAGCGCGCCGAAAATTGTGGGTTCTTACAAGAGAAATTGTCTTGAGCGAAAAAAAAAAACAGGTAAACCGGGTACTGTATACTTTATCGTATCGACTAAAACTCGACGGGTGGGCCATGGCCACCTGCCCCTCTGGTGTGTATTTATTTCACTGTCCAATTTTCTGTCCGACTGAGGCAAAATATCTTCCCTACATAGTTAGGTTTCTGATATTTGAGGCCGACTGCCCCATCCCCACCCGTACGGCCATGCATGTATAGGGCCTACATGAACATGCATGTGATAATTCACCCTCAATTGGTCAACTGTTTTTCTAATTAAATCAAAAATATTTTCAAACCTTCAATGCAGGTAACAGGGCTTTTAGTGTATGATTTGCTGAACGCAACATGATGCTGTGTCAACCAAAATTCCAGAAGTTGATTAACATTTAGCAAGACAAAAGGCAATGGCTTAACTTCTCCTTTAGATTTTATAATACTATCCAATTACTTTCCAAACTGCGGTTAATTAACGGTTAGGCATAAACTGCTTTGCCCCTATTTGGCACGATTTTCTCTTCAAGTAGCTCTGGATGCGCAGTGAAAAGGACTCAAAAATCCGAATCTCACTAAACTCAGGTTAATGCACTAATCGTTCTAATGATTTAAAAATTGTATGACGCTCTCCTGTAAGATAGGAGGCTGGATAATGTGAAGTTGCATGGAGACTTGGGAACAATGGTTTTTGCCCAAGCAGTGTTACAGTTACTAATAACGAGAAGAATGACACAAATTTCCTAATGGGGAGGGAGACACCACCTTCCCTTTAGTCCCTGCCCAGGATGCCCCCCTTCCCGCTAAGAACCACTTCCTGTGCCTTTGGTTGTTTGCATGTTTGGTACTCCGTCATCCAGTGCCATTCGAATATAATTAAATAATTGTGTTAGACTCCAGAGCCTCTGGGATATCTCCCTTGGCCCTCACTTAGGCGAGGCCCCAGGAACAGCCTCTGATAAAGCCCTTTACCCACCCATGAAATTATTTTATGTCAGATTTGACCTTCGATAACCAAAATCCTGTCTACGTAGTGCCGCAAGATTCTACTACTAATGATAAGAAAATATTCCTTGCCAACAAGAATACTTTAGATTAGCTGCTGTATAGATGTGAATATCACTGGCGTTGGCAGGGTTCTTGTTGGGGTCGGGGGGGGGGGGCTAACTGCAGGGCCTGATCGCCGGCCTGGAGGAGAAGTCTAAGGAAAAGGGGTGGGTGGGAGGGGTATCCCCTCCCCTTTGAGAAATTTTTGAAGTACCCTCAGATGCAATGAGGTGCAACATTTACCATTGTTTGAAAATCAATTTTTCTGTTCCATTGCAATTTTTTTCAGAATTCTATTGGGGGCCATGGCCCCCTGCCCGCTCCCTCTGGCTACGCCAATGGTGAATATTGGAATGACAAATCTATGATTTCTGTTATAAAAGAAATCCATTGTTCTAGCTTATTAATCTCTTCACTAGCCCCGCATCTAGACAATGTACCGAAGGGGGAAGGATAGCTACCAAAGGGGTAATTCCAGGGGTGCACGAGCCGTACTAGAATAGTCAATGGTAACTTTAGATCTGCTAGGGAGGGCGTGAAGCGAAATTTGTTTCTGGGCAAGCCTTCCCCTGCCCTCTAGTCGACGGGCTTGCTTTTCCCTGTGCTTAAAGGAACCTTGTAATATCAGGCTTGTAAATTTTGATATATTTGTCACACTGCTTAGCATACGTGAACTATTTTCCAAATAAAAATATTGTACACAACTGTACATGTGCATAAACTGAGGTTACAATGTCCACTTGTGCAATAGAAGTAGACTTAGTGTAGCATTAAATATCAGACAACTACTTATTCTTCCCAAGTAACCCTCCCTTGGAGACCACTGATTGTAAAAGGTTACAGAAAAGTTCAATCACAGGACAGTTACCATATAACATCGTTGAAGCTAGGTTGTAATGTGTCCCCTAAGAGCATCATGCTGAGGGTTTTGACTGACAGCTGTAATGGTAAACTTTGAAAAGGACAGGTGGTTGTGACGATAAGGTTCTTTATGTATGCAGGAAAATGGTAACTTTTCGTCTACTCCATTTTGGCCGTTCAAAGTGTAATTAGGTCCACATTATGCACAGAGGTTATGCTCAACTCATTAGAAAGGCGATCTCCAAGTCTTGTTAATTTTAAATTTCTACAGTACTTTAGTTTTCTCAGTTTAACCCCAGTGACAGAAACCAATTTGAATTCCCCAAATGTGACCACTTGTGGGATAAAAATCCCTTATGAGGCCTCGTTAGAGGTAGTGATGATCACGTGACTCAAAATCGAGAACGGCACAATTTGTGGTGCCAAAAACCTCTCATTGGAGTCTCACTCCTTAAGATCAACCACAGAAAACAAATTATACCTGTCTGGTGGCAAAACTGACTATCACAGAATAAAAAATTCATATTTAGCTGCTAAAGAATGGAATGAACTACCTATGAAGCTAAGAAATGCTACATCCCTGAATAATTTTAAAAGTAAACTGCATAACCTTATATCTAATGCATAGTTTTATGTGAACCTTATAGTTTTAATGTGGTACTTTTAACTGATTGACTCCTTAACGGCTGTTCTAAAGTTTTATGCTCTTACGTTTTGCATGGTTTTAGAATTGTAAGGTGTCTTCAAAATTTTGACTTTATTTTATTGTTTAAAATGTTTTATGGTATATCTCGTTTCATTATTTTTATTCTCTGTTTAAGACATCTGCTTTTCTATCAATAACCTGTTTTTCATAGTTTAATGTTTTCTTACTCCTTTACTTTTTTAATTCCCTGGTTTAATTTGGTCCTTGTGCTTTATGCATTCGCTTATTTGCATTTTTAGTTGTTTCCATTGTTCTTCTTTTGTTTTTTACATTCTGTACATTAACTGCATTTTCATATGAGGGCCTCGGGGGAGATTAGCACTATTTGCTAACCGAGTCTTACCCTCCTTCTAAAATGTTAACAATAAGTAAATAAATAAGCCATGTCGATGGGTTTTGGCCTCAAGGTTTGGGAAATTTGCTAATAAATCACTAAAAATGTAATGTTCAAGCAATCTGGCAATCAAGATAGGGACACAAAGACACAATTTTATGATATCGCCTGTGAAGTGTTGCCAAGGAGACCGTCTTGGCGTGCTGTGTTGGCGCCAGTTGGGGCAGGTGGGCCATGACCTCCATCGAGAAAGGCTTTCCGCCGGTCGAGGAATTTTCTAATTTCGTCGGAAGGCCGTAATGTATACGATGAAACATGATTTCCCGACGAAGGCTAGTTGTCCTGAAGATTTACTTGATTTTGCTATAAATAAGGGCAAATCCTTTGATGAAAACCCCAAATTTTCCAATTTTTCAACTAAAAACACATTTTTTTCAAATTTTCTCAATGAAAGCCCAACAACTCCAAATTTGCTCCAATAGAAACCCAACATTTTTGACATCCTTTCGGTAGCCCATCGACTTTGTACGCGGTTCGGGTTGGTGGCCTTACATCGGGAGCTTGGCCCTCCTGTCGGCAAAAAATGAAACCACCCCTGTAGATGTGACTTATATTGAAGTAGTCAGGCAAATTAATGGTAAATGGTAAGCATTTTTATAATAGCCAAGTGTCAAGCAGAGGGTAAAAGTAATCCTTAGTTGCTGCCCTCTGTTAAACTGTTCTTTTAGAGAGTGAGGGCAGCTGCCGAACACCTTGCAACAGGGATGGATCACAGTCAAAGAGCCATCATACAGATGCCAACCTAATATTGCCAACGAAGGAGGTCGATTTTGCTGGTGAAGATACGGCGTCGCAGCGGTCGACAATATAACACAAATTATACATATAAAAAGCCTGGTCTGGCGGCCCCGGGCACTAGCCCCCCTCCCCATGTCGAAACTTTGAAGGTCCATTCATAACAGAGAACTAACTCCAGAAATCCGTCGTCAAGGGGACGGACAGTTTGGCTCGTAACCACACTGCAGCCACAACTCTTCCCTCGCTTTATCACAACCTTACCTCGCTCATCTACGTGGCATCTACAGTACATACAAACCCTGCTTGGAGTTATTATCTATTAATTCGAGGAGGCACCGGGGTACCGTTAATCTTACTAACAAGTAAAACTCGCGCTTGCCTTTACCTACGCCACCGCCACCCAAGAGGGATATGTTCACCACCCAAAGGGCATAATTCGCTCACCACAGACCAGCAAATATTCCCTAGAACAGACGATCTGATTTATTTATTTTGTATGTATTGCAATTTATTTATATCGATCATTTTCCACATGCAAGACCTAGATCAAAGGGCTTGCAACCAAAATCTGAGTATTGTTGTTTTGTCGTTTCTAAAGCCAACCCCTCAAAACTCTTCGAAATTTGGACTACATTGATTTTACCTGTGACACCAAGACATGCAATGTGGTCCCCCCCCCCCGGAAAATGCTTAGCAATTAAACACTGTAAGATGCAATTTCCCGGCGTCTGGCAATCAAATTAGCCAACGGTGAGCTAAAAAGCATTGGAGTAGCCACGTTCAGACATCTGGGAATCCAGATGGGGATGGGTTGTTAATGTTATTAAATTTAGGTTTTAATTCAATGAATGACTTCACTGGTTTGAACAGCCTTTCAATTCTTACTCTGCAGTCCAACCAGCTGGACTAGCTAGTTAACCCCAAAGCATTAGGGAGACCGATGAGACCCAATTTTCAAGGGGTATACTTTTGTGAACACCAGAACATCTTTACTCAGCTTAAACTTTTTACAGAAAATATCATGTTTCTACCGGACAAACCGTTTTCTCTATATTGATTTTGAATGTTTTTCAGTGCTGGCTTGCACTTGTGTGGTGTAGAAAATACATGTGACAAACTGTTTGCGAAATAGAATGAAGATCACAAGGGGTCACCCCCAATTTTTATTAACAAAAGGCCACCTATTTGGAAAAATATTGCATGTCATTTGGTATATCAGTAGTAGAAATGACACTGATGATATGACTTAGTTCTCCCACGCGCACCGAAAAATCGCTTTCACATATATGCATACTGTACCTTTCGTGAGATATACGCGGCTAGTTGGTTACGTTTAATATTGGTCGAGCACAAGTACCCACAAATCAGTGAACGTACCGACAAACCTAATATAATGAGGACTAAAGCGCCCACTTTTTATACGTTACTGCCTTTTATTTGGGAAATGTTTACGCAAATGCACCTTGCGTGAAGTCCACAGAAAATGACATTTTGTGACTTAAACTTAATGTTTCCTTTGCTTCCATACACATTAAATAGTGTATTCGTTGTAAAACAACATCCTGGTACATTAGTTTTATTTTGATTACTTCAACCCAAGTATAAAGTACACGTGTGCGTGTGTATATGGTGTTTGGTGAGTTTGTGGGAGGAACATCACTTCATTCGACCTGAGTGATCCACACTCCCGTGGGGGACATTTTGGTTGTCTTCTTTTTACATAGCAATTACCTATCTACGAATAACACTGAATATGCCCTAAACAGACCTAAATATTGCAGCTTGCCCTTTCGTTTTATAATAGTCAAGGCTAACGGCCATTTAATTTCTTTATGCAGCAGGTTTGAGGGAAGGAATCTAGGATCACTAAACTTTCACTGGGTTTTGAAATAATTCAAAGCACGCCCCTTCCTTCTTGAAATCTTCCTTCTAATTCTGTCCAATTCGACAATCAGTGCACAGGCCTTTTGGTAATGTGTTTTAGGCACTGCATCTACAAGTGGGAAAAGAGAGCCTGTTAATTTACGGCGTTAGTACTATCAAGTTCACAGCCGACGCGGACGCGACCGACTTCACGATTTGAGTAAGTTGAAAACTAGCGCATGTTGCAGTGACCCGACCCCCTACGTGAGTTTTGTAGCAGAGCGAGTCGGTTAGGTGTGTGCAAAATTTTGTTCTCGACCTGACAGTCGGTTCCGATTGCGATCCGACAGTCCACATCGGAAATATCAAACTGTTTGATATTCGTAGTAAAGGCGGGTTGGTGGGGTGCTGTCGCAGTTTTGCAAGGTTTTGGCCGAGTGCAGGTGTCATCGACCCAAAGGCGACTCATTTTGTTATGAATTGGCCAAAAAGAAGCGTTTGCAAAATCGGACGACGGCTCAGAGTGCGCGCAGGCCCGTAGCCAGGAATTCTGATATGGGGGGGGGGGGGGCACCGACACCTCATAGAGGGGCACCGAAGAAGATTATGTTGTTGTCAGTAGTGCCACCACATGATTAGTTTGCCAGAACTACAGGGGATTTTATCTCAAGCTTACCACACATAGCTTAAAGGTGTCGGTTAAGTTACGTGTGCACATGCGCGCGAAGCGCGCGAAAATTTCACTCTTCTGATGAAATTTTTCCCTTCGCTTGCAATACAGAGACGTAGAAATTCTCCACAAGTGAAGGGAACAAGACTATAATCACGATATATCTTCAGCTCAGCAAGCGCAGGTGAAGCCGGTTGAGTACTTTGCGAACGGCGAGGCGGGACCAGGGGATGCCATTAGGATGTGATCCAGTATGATTTTGTTAGGACCCAGAGGGAAATTCCCCGAATATGTGGCAAATTAACAATATGAGAACACCAGCATGAAGCTTTGAGCAGGACTTTGAATGACAGTGAGAGCACGCCGATGTCTTCACAGTTCACACTTCAGATGGTCATTATTGTATTCTACTTTGAACGAAAGTTTGCTTGAAAAAAAAAACAGAAAAAGTAAATTTTGGAATAAATTTTTGGCACGAATAAATTTAGCTTCAAATTGTGAAGTCGTAGCGGAGCGAATGTCACTCAAGGTACTAGATTACTACATGAAAGCCCATTGATGTCCGGGATCTAACTTTGAGCCTTCACCTAGCTTTGGCTGGAGAATTCACTTGAATTTTTGTACTAATAATGTTCATGGGTGATATTACTTCCCTTGTGAGAACTGCGCTCGAAGCGCGCCGAAAGTTTGCAGGAAAATTATTTACCACGGTAAAACCTGCATACAGACTCAGCAAGGGGTGGTGGAAAGATAAGCCCGACGAAGGGACCATGCTCCCCTAAGAGGTCAAGCAACCCGAAGCCCCGTTAGAAGCAATGGGTTGCAGATTGGATACCGAAGGCGAAAGTTTGGGCGACCGTCGAAAAATTTGGGGTTCTGTTGAAGAAAAATTGAAAATATTTGGTTCTTATTAAGGAAAGTTAGAAAATTTGGGTTTCTATGGAAGAATCTGCCTCTCTTTGTCCTAGACAGTTCTAGTTCTCTCGTCTAAGTTACTCCTTCCAAAACTGTGTTGAACCCCTCCTCGTGCAGACACAAACTCAGTTTAATGCTTAAGGGCATATCCTGTTGGGCATACAAGGCCATAACATGTAACCAGAACATTCTCTGCGCATGCTGTCAGTGCATTGTGAGCTTTGATGTCAATCAAAGAGCATTCACCTATGACCAATTGAGAATTTTGTTTTCGCCCAACCAAAACGTATTTGGGGTGATGAGTGTTTGTCTTTAAGATCAAAACCAAGACGCCGGGGGCACGGCCCCTCTTGCCCCGGCCTGGCCACGGGCCTGAGTGCGCGCCCCAATATGTGACTTATAAACAGTAGATCAGGTAAATAGACTTTAAATAAATCCACCTCGACAGTGTGTTGTGAGTATGGTTAACTTGATCTACAATCCGACTGCGACCCGACGCACCTGACCACTAATATCGACAACTCATCGGCAGTTTGGTTGAGTTGCGTCACATTCTACTTAAAGGCTTTAATTTTCACAGTGTCGGACATGGTGTCTATATCATGGCAAACTATTATGCAACACGGTACTTCTATTTTCCGACACCCTGGATTTCTTCAAAAGACAGTGGCTTCCAGAATAGCGTAGTAGAGATCACTTACTTATACAGAACCCATAATATGTGGTTACTTTTCCAACAATCTATAATAATTTCCCGACAAACAGAATAGTTTGCCAGTACAGTAAAATCTGGGAGGGGTTAGGTCTCTGGTTGATGTATCCAAAGCAATATTTCCACCCCACACTAATTTCCTTTAAGTAAAACGTAGTGCAAGACACTTTAAATTTGGCCTTTAAATTTTGGTCGGGCTGTGTGCCGGAGAATTAGCAAAAATGGAAAATGGACCTACACAACAATATCCAGCTGTGGCGTAACCATCAGCTGAGGCAAAATGCTAGGAGGAAATTCTCATCAAAATGTCTCCAAGATTGCCATCAATGACACTTCCCATGCAGGTTGTAAGTTGCTTCTAAAAACTCATTTTTCTGAGATTCCATGTGTCTCAGCAATGTAGTTGCCCGACGAGGAGCGAAAATCCCTGGGGAAGCCCGTAGCCAACTGGGGGGGGGGGGGAATGGACCAGGGGGCCACTAGATAATCAAAACCTATACCATGGCCCCAAACCATTTTAGTGTATCTCGATCCCTGAAAAGATATTTCGTCCCCTAGAACCTTTCTCGCCCCGATTCGGTAAGGGAACTCAGTCATGTCTGGCTAACGGGCCTGTCCCTGGGGCAACTTGAAGGCCCGACAAGGGTGATTGGGGAGGGTAAGGAAGGCGCCAGGGAAGGCAACGGGCGCAAGGAGCTAAACCTTTCACACAATACCATTCCATGTCTTGGGAGATTTTGAACAATGCGAGTTAGTATATGTACTGAGTGTTGCGTTGGTTTATTTTTTTCATTTTTTTTTCTTTTCAGAAAATCTGATTTGAAGAAATCTGTACTCATAGAAATGAAAAACAGATAAACCGTTGGGACAGTTGACCCCTAGAGGGGTCATCTTTTGGACAAAATGCCCAATCCCCGACTTGATTACCGCACCGTATATGGCAAATAAGAGAAATAAACTGAACGATCTAAGATGAATTTTCTACCTTTACAAAAACTTTGTAAATTATGTAACCTTCAGTAAGGGATGGGGTTGTTCTTTATATATTAACAAAGTATGAACACAGAAGTAATGTGAATATCGAACGCAGATTTTGGTTCCTTCGAAAAGTTCGGGTGATTCCCTTTTTGGGAGAATCTACTTTTTCCCCAGATCAGGAGAAAAATTGTTCATGGACGCCTCCACTGTGTCTATTTTACCCACAATTCCAGGCGTTCTTTGTGTAAATTGTCAGTGGCGAATGGGGCATGCAACCCCCTTACAAAATTTCTCGGTCTAATGTAGTGGAGGTAAGGTATATTCGGTACGCGTATTGTCATAGCTATACAGAAAAGCCACTTCCTAAGTGGTGGTTCACCACGTTGTTTTTTTTTGGGGGGGGACGCAAGTTTTTAAGTAGTTTTCGTTCTTGCTAAGCCTTGTCTTCATTAGGCTAGCAAGCCTATACAATGTGTTCCTAAAGTATTTCCCCATTCGGGAGAAGTTTGGTTTTCTCCTAAACGGGAAAATCTCCAGGACTTTTGAATAAATCAACCTCTCCAAGTTAAAGATGACGAAACTGTCAGGAGACTTACCGGTGGTCCTACACACTTTGTCATATCAGCCGCGAGTATGACTCCTCGACGACCTTGATGGCTCATCGTAACCTAACCTTTGACCACCATGGCTTGGGCTGAGGTAACAAAAATGGAAATAACAGAAACCTGCATCTTGTTGAAAAAGTCGCTCTAAAGCGCAAGTTTTACTACCCTCATCTACCTTGCATGTGTCACCATTGTAAAAAAATAAATTGACGTACGAAATGCCCTAAATTGCAACCAATCGCACTGTAAAATACAAGCGTGTCATAGCAGCTTGCGTCAATAATATACGTGGGTAGCCAGCACGTATATATAAATTGCACCAAGCCTCGTCCTAAAACACAACTCTTGTCACTACAGTTCCTCGTCTCCCATGCACGCATCAGTGTGTAAGAAAGTTGGGAGGAGAGAGGGGGGGGGGGGATTGGGCATTCCAAATGTCCTAGCTACGCAAGGAGAAACATAATGGAATGTCCAACCTGAACCACAGTTCACTGGGGGCATCCCTTGTCCACTTTAGCAGCCGCACGGGTCAGTAACATTAGGACTACAGCGTTAGTGTGTCGAAATTGCACATCAGAAAGAACCAGATTAGAGTTAGAGAAAGGGTAGAGCCATATCCTGTACAAAATGTCTTAGGGACGGGTCGGTGGAGGGGTCGTTACACACTCCAAGCAGAACGCCACCATGACGGGAAGCGGTCCGTGCATAATTGTCAATCCTCCATCCAATATTGCCGACAAAATGGAAATGCACTGTGTAGATCTTTTACAGTTGAAAAGGTACATCGTTCTAAACATTCCCTTTTCAGTATTATGTGATTTAATGCTTTGGACATTTAGATTACAAGACACCAGAGGAAACGACAAATGTTATTCGGAAAAATTTCTTCTAGAAGCAAAGTTAGGCCTACTTCAGATCTAATTGATTTTGGCATACAATTAAAAGAAAATCATGCACACACTAAACCACAGTGGTGTCTGCCCTCTAAGTAAGCAAAGCTACGTACAAATCTTTTTCGAACCATTACCAGTATGATCTCTATCCCTTAGCTTTGGGGTGGGGACATGGGCGTAGGGGCCCAAGTTGATGGGGGGGGGCTGGAACGACTTAACCCAATATAACCCAAAATTTCCGCGCGCTCCACGCACGTTCGACATGTTAATGTACGGTGTATATCATATACAGGCATGTATCGGTTATCACACCTCATGCCAGTTACATACAATAATTTGCCGTGTTACTACCTTCTTTATTGGTTTTATTTTTGGTGGAAGTCGTTGATCGCCGGCCTGGGGAGGGGTCTAAGAAGAGGGGTTCCCCTCCTCTTTGAAAACTTTTGAAAAATTAGGTGTCCTTACATGCAATCTGGTGCCACATATGCCACCTTTGAAATAAAATTTGTGTTAATAATTTAATTGTTTTAGGTGGAAAAAATCAGCATCAGTGAGGGTGGGGCATGGCTCAATGGCCCCTCAAGTACACCACTGATAACCATAATTAAAGTTTAACCATTAAAAAACACACTGATGAATTAATACGGAATATATAGGTGCTGGTGAAATTTAGATCAGAACTTTATATTAATTACCAAGGAAGTTTTTTAAACTTTAATAACCCTTTAGCTACATCGTTGCATTATTTTCTTTCAGAACGTGCCCGAAAAATTCTCAGCATTTTGCCCGAATTTTCACAAAAATTTTTTGTTGAGGAGTCTGCATCCCCCAGCCCCCCGCCTCCTACTCCTATGGGTGGGGAACTTCAGGAAAGCGGATCGTACGCAACCTGCAAGAGCATTCTGGGACATTTTACCATCATTTTAATCCACTCAAAGGCTGTTTCCAACAATTTCAAGCTTGATTTTATTAATTCAGCTAGTTTGTAAGCTATAAAATTAAACATGTACCTGTTAGTTTTGTTTGGGTTCTGAAAAGTGGTACACAAAAGATAAGATATCCCTTCTACTTCCAATAGTGAGGGAACATGTCCCCGTGTCCTAATTTAGAGAACGGAACACGTCACAGACTCCTCACCCTCACAAGTTATTACTATGAAGAGAAAGTTTACGACTTTTGTCCCAACTTTCAATATAGCTTGCATTGCAAATACTTGTCAACATATTTTGCTCACGTCTCGATCGAACACCGTAGGGACAAATAACACCTGCCTGGGGTGAACGTAGGACTGTCAGGGTCGGGCTAAGCGTTTGGGGGGCACGGCGCACGCATTTTATGGTGACACTACTAGTTCAGTAGAACAATTGATACCGGATAACCCGAGATATATACTACGCCTAAGACGGTCAATTTTTACACACACACATACCTACGCCATCATCAGGCGCGGATCCAGGAGCCACAGAGGTACGTGCGCCCCCGTCCTTTGCAAGCCAACAAAATCAAAAGAGACAAAATTGAAAAATTTGAGCCTTTGTGTACTCATCTGGTTACCAGATACTAGGAAATGGCATCTAACCCTGTTAATTAGCCGAAAATTGTCGGGGGTGGACTCCACACCCCACCAGGGACTTCCGGATTTTGCCCACAAAAAGTGTTCCTCCCTTTCTTTGGAGCCACGCCTGATCATAACTGCATAGATTCCTTTTGTCGAGAAATAAAACTCTTTTTGAAACATAATTGAAACAGTTATTGGCGGAAAGTTCTTCGAAGTTCTGATCGTATGAGAGAAATGACCAGAAACCAAAGAGCAGTTTAGATTAAGAGTAGAAAGCAAATACCTAGGCATCATGGAAACATTCGTGTTAGAGGTCTGCCCGGCGCCTAGTTATGGATATGATAAGTGATAGTAGACGAAAAATCACAAGAGACGTTGCGCCAACTTTGCCTGCTAAAAATTACGTCATGGACCATATCATCATCGTCTCAATCTTCTCGCATTCTCGTTGTGGTTAAGGGTAATAAACTTTATTGTTCGTACATCTGTACATTAACGAAATATGATTTATTGTATCGAATACTTACTCGTAGAACAGGTGATAACAACAGCTTGATGTAAATACCGTGATGGCTCGCCAGGTGCCTAAAGGTGCGTTTTGCGGGGAGGGGGGGGGGCGTGAAATTTGTTTTCTCAGAACGAATGGGGAGATTTTCTGAATTTTCATTGAAGCCATATTGCCCCTATTTGTCCTGGGAAAAAATTTCCGCTTCCGCCAGCAAACCAGCAGGTTTTGGCTTTGGTGTGAACGCAGTTTAGATTAAGAGTAGAAAGCAAATAGCTAGGCATCATGGAAACATTCATGTTTGAGGTTTGCCCGCCGCGCAGTTATGGATATGATAAGTCATAGAAGGCAAAAAATCACAAGAGACGTTGCGCCAACTTTGCTTGCTAAAATTACATGTCATGGACCATAACATCATTTCTCAAAATTTTGGTGCCCCCTAAATGTAGGAGGTCCCTACATGTGGGGGCCTGGTGCAATTGCACCTGTTGTTCCCCCCTCCTCCCCCTCCCCTTTAATCCGCTATTGGGGATTGTGATTGTACATAATTCTTTTGGGTGCACCTTACCATTTGCAACGATTTTCGCACATGTGGATGCTTATACGTTAATAGAAATTATTTTAGGTGAAGAGTTGCTGGCTTTGTTGAGGGCGATATTTCATTTTTTCAGTTTTTTGGTCGCTTACTTTAGATTGGGCGGTAGAAAGAAGGGGGGATATGTAAAGGTGCGTTCACACTAAAGCCGAAACCTACTGCGTTTTGCTGGCGGACGCTGAAATTTTTTTCCCAGGACAAATAGGGGCAATATTAATTCAATGAAAATTCAGAAAATCGCCCCATTCGTTCTGAGAAAACAAATTTCACGTCCCGCCGGCAAAACGCAGCAGATTTCGGTTTTGGTGTGAACGCACCTTCCGAGGTGGTAACTCCATGCTTTAGGCACCTAGCGAGCCAGCACGGTATTTACATCAAGCTATTGTTATCGTCTGGTCTACGAGTAAGTATTCGATATAATAAGTCATATTTCGTTAATGTACGAACAATAAAGTTTATTACCCTTAACCACTACGAGAATCCTGCGAGAAGACTGAGACGGTGTAAAAAATG
Organism: Holothuria leucospilota; assembly: GCA_029531755.1. Lineage (NCBI taxonomy): Eukaryota > Metazoa > Echinodermata > Holothuroidea > Aspidochirotida > Holothuriidae > Holothuria > Holothuria leucospilota. The sequence goes on along the minus strand of CM055966.1, from coordinate 30,050,541 downwards.
TAACTTCAAGCTGTGTTCAACCTCAACACCATGTCAGCGCAGTGTTTGCTACGTCTTCCGGCTACGCCTAATTACGAACCCTGTCAGAATTCCTAACTCCGTCACAGCTGATATAATAAATAGATAACAGCTGAGATATGTCAACAATATATGAACGCTACGGTACTCCACAAGGGAAAAGTATATCGCTCCCAGAAAGGTTATCCCCAAAGCCCATCAGAGAGGTTTAATGTGACGGATGTAATTAGCATAATGCAAAGCTTGCTTCGCGCCTTTTGTGAAGGCTTAGCAAAGTTATGATTGTCTGCGGGAAAAATACCTTACTCAACCAAGTTTGCAGGTCAGCTCATATGGTTTACATTTTTGCAAACAAAGTGGGGTTTATCGTCGAAAGCTAATGCCTTTGCACAAAGTCGAGAATGAATTGAATCGGAAAGCCATTTCTTGGCTAAAGCTTCACCCATTATTTGCGTTATTTGATATGAAAAAGTAGAGTGAGTAACATGAGTTTTCAGCCTAATACGACACTGTGAGCGGCATCGCTGTAGTATCGTTAGCTTATGCACTAGGATATGACACTTTGTTCATATTTTTTTTATAAATCGACTGTAAACTCTGGTGATCTTGGAATTACCTTTGACCAGCGCCGTCTCAATCCACTGGCTAAAAAAATTTATGAACGCTTCTGGAATCCACTCGAAATTTTTACAGAAAAAAAGGAAACTTTGGAAAAGGACATAAACCTATCACAATTAGTTTGGATTTAATCAGACTTACGATTTAAGACTTGAATGACATCATAAACTTCTTTTTTTTTTAAATTTAGGCCAAATTGACCTTTGTCTTATTTGTGACATTTGACCTTGCCTCTAAGCAACATGAAAGCATTATTTCAATGGTTTTCTTATTGTTCCGTACAAATCAAGTGCATGGTTTAATAAATTTTTCTAGCAAAAATTGGCAAAAAGATGGCAAAAATCAGTTAAAACTAATTTGAATTTTGACACTATCAATTACACATAAACAAAATGTTTTGATCTAGTACCTTCCGATCACTATGGAACTTTATCGGAGTAACTGTTTAGGAAAAGTTCGCGACATGCTCTTGTGCTCACACACATGCACACACTCACCAACTCAGACACTCACAAAGATTCCAACGGTCCCGGTTTGACCGAGACTGTCCCGGTTTGGAGTACATTTTCCCCGGTGTCCCGGTTTGCCTGCTACTTGTCCCGGTTCCCAGAAAATGTTTTGTGCACTTAAAATTGGGACAGTGTACGTCCGACTGGGTCGGAAGGCCTAACGGTTCATTTATTTTCATCCTTAATATGAGTGGAAATTCCTCTATGGGGACTAAAATTTTCGGCGCGTTACGCACGCCACATGAAGCTATTTGTTCCCTTCTTTACATCATATGCTTCACTGTAAAGTTAACTTAATCCTTCTTAGACGAATGTACTGTAGTCCACATCATTTATCCGCAGAATGTAGCCCAGGACCACGGGTGAGCCTACCTTACAGTAGGAAAACATTTTTCGTAATGTTATCGGGAATACCCGACTTATCTTAATCCTCTTTTCGTTCGACAGGCACATATATAGGGACCTAGGCCCTTCTTCCATTATTGGATAAAAAACTTGTGAAGAAATAAAAAATTAGGAGAGGAAAACAGTAGAAAAAATGGAAACACTGAAAATGTAGGTGTTGATGTAGGGAGTAGGGTGAGGCAAGGCTAAATTTTGGAATTGTCCCGGTCTGAAGAGTCAAGGGTTGGAATGTCTACACTCATATATTCAGGCACATATAGACGCACATAAATCTTTACCTTTCTGATGTTAGATGAGATACAATATCTCATCCCCCTATACATTACATGTCGGGGGATGAGATAATAGCGCAATTAGCAACAAGATTATATGATGTAACCGTGTTTCCTTGCTTTATGGAAGCGCACTCTTTTTAATCCTTGGCGATATTCTATAAGATCCTGTGGCTTCTTCACTTCAATTATAAAATTGGAAGGGTACATTTACCGAAGCTAATAAAGTAAATTTTGTCTTGGAAAATATTCACTGCAATAATAAGAGTGCTAAACAAGTCAACTTCCACATCTGGGAGTGGCATTAATATTATATTGCCTACAAAAGCAAATAGACCTTGAAAAAGTTACTACTGCATCTCGTTTATAAGTTCATGCAAATATGAGATAGGTGCAAATATTGGAAAGAAGAATGTAATTGAAACAGTGTTAATAATAGCCTATTTCCTCTTGCAACTATTTGAAGAGTAAGGGCACAAACTAGCCATCTGCTGCACATAACTGTATGATATAATAAGGAAGCAATACATGCAGTGGCAAATCTCACTCCCTTTGTGTAAGTTTTTTACATATATTGTGAATGGGAGTTCCAATATATTGACTTATTTCTATGGTCAGGTACCTACCCACCAAGGTAAATCTTGATGGGACTTTGAATTACACACTTGCTGCACTTGCAAAAAAGTAGGCCAATTTGATATGCTTGGCGTACGTTTGAACTTTGACCTTGACTCTTAGCAACCAAACATTGCTATTTTAAAGTTGGTCTTATCGTTCTTTCCATATCATGTGGGTTTATGACTTTCAACATGCTGATAAGCAAATAACGGCCAAAACCAAGTTTAGTAACCTTTGACCCAAGACGTCATCAATTACTTGCCCTCTGTAGCCGGCTTGCTATGGCCTCCTGTTATTAAAGTCACTCCAATTTCTTCATTAGTTCCTTTCCACATAGCTAGATAGCAAAAGTCCTGTCCGCCTTACCAAGTAGCATGTAGGCAGAGTGCACAGTCTATGTAGAGGTCGTAAATTTCTGTTCCATATCGCAAAGCCTAATTGCTGTTCTCTTGTGTGTATCTTGCGGTACGGTCAGTTGGTGAGCGACTCGAGCAAAGTTTGGGTATTTCATAGGGTACAGTAGTCCAGGTGGTTTCGATAAAATGTATGTTATCCCCTGTATGGTCTACAAGCCCTACAGTTTTTCTTTTTTCTTTTTGTTCTTGATGATTACATATATTTTTTGTGTAAGCCCAAACAATTTTCGCGGGCTTCGTTCGCTTTGAATTTCAGGTTTCAGATTCAAAAGTACACTATCAGTGCGCAACTCGGCTCACGAAGTATTAAGTGATATTATGCAAAATATGCCCTGCAATGGCTTGGGATAGTTAGGCTCCTTCATATTCCCTTTTCGCCACCCCCTCGACATAGGAGCGGTCAGAACTTCGGGTCATTGCATGATCCGGCCCCCTGTCGGGAAAATGCTGTCGCTACCGACCTGGTCGGTTTACTTGTTTTGGCTTTCAAAGGGGTCATTTCTGCGATAAAATCCAAAATTTTCGGTCCACTTTGCCCACTCTTCCTCCGTTCCGTTAATAACATCTAAATATAGTACAAATCCTTTCCACCTTTTCAAGTAAATTAATATAAGTAGAATACATGGATTTATTTAAATGTCGGTCATTTCATCTCATTTTGCTAAACCTAGTTAATGTTCTCTTGTGTCTGTCGTGCGGTACGGCTTGTGACTAGAGGACGGAAGTACAATGTAGGTTATGCCCGATATGGCCCAACTGCCATAACAATTGACTTATATATGCTTCAAATGAGTACAGATTCTTTTTAGTGTAGTCTTATCCAAAAAAATTCTTTGAAATTTTACAGTTTAGATTCTGGGAAAAACGATAAATCAGGGCGGAAATGTGTTTCTCTAATATATTCAAATATTATGAAATATATGTCCCGCAATGGCATAGCCAAGTACACAAGTTTTCTTCAAATCCCTCCTCATCAACACCACGACGACATCATGGCTGTCGGGGCTTCGGGTCGCTCCCCATTCGTCGGGGCGTAGACCCCCCCCCCCGTCAGGCAAAACCTGGCGCCACCCTGAGGACGAGACGCGGGTAGCCTTATTTTATTAATAAGTGCGAGTGCCTTTTGATGCCCAGCATATTCTTAAAATCTTACATTCATGCTAGGCCCAACGTTAACGAAGAATAATGAGGGAACAGGTACGATTCTTTCAGCTGCAAGGTTGCATCGATCAAATTCGGCTTAAGATGGAATGAAATAGGGGGTTAGAGGTTTGGAGCCTCAAGACGCCTCAGGACGCCTGACACAAGCTCTCTTATATGAACCCTTTCAGGGGATCTGAGGTTAGCCGTCCAGCGCATAGGCGTAAGAGGCGGGTTCACTACAACTCAAGTTTGAGCAATGATAACCTCTTTTAGAGCCACACAAGATCTTCCACCTTGGCAAAATTGGTACTCAAGTGCCTCAGTAGTACACAAAAATTACACTGGTAGATGACAACGGAATATTAAACAAGGAAATTTTTAAGTAACACTTTTGTAAAAATAGAAGATCTTGTGTGGCTCTAATCATTGCTCAAACTTGTCTTGTAGTGCTAAAACTTGTATTTTTTTTTATGAAATATGAAAATATTGATGTTAAGCTGTTAAGAGCCTACACCAATGGAAGATTTGCCTGGTTTCAAGTTTTTTCAAAATTTATGTGCGTATTAACAATCTACTTTTCTTTTAATAGCAGAGAGCTCAGTAGATCTATACTTATTCAATTGAAGGAAATATTGGGCATAAAAATGATCCCACGGGCATAGGCCAACTTTCTCAACGAAAAACAAAGAAATTGCGAATTTTCAGTGCCACTCATTTCATGTCAGTAGGTTTGAATGTGGGAGTCCAAATTTTTCCCACGTATTACCTGGTTAAAGGACTACCCATTAATAAAAGGAAAGGTCGTTGGATAATACGCTTAAAGAGAATCTGGTACTCAAAATTGTCCCAGACGCTAAAATTGCCAAAATTGCCGGGTTTTGGCGAAAAGAGCCTATTCGACAGGCCACTACAAAAACAGACAAATATTTTGGGGAAAACATTTAGTACATTGTGGGAGACTTTGCTAATTTTACCACTTTTACTCCTAAAAATGTTTTATACTAGTACCCCAAATATTGGCGCAAAAGAGCTTTTCTTGCGCTAAATCAGCCAAAGTGATCAAAATGGTGGCCATTTTGAAATGGCTGGCTACCTCCCCCCCCCCCCCCACCCTCGGCACATGAAAAAAATGGAGCACAAACTCTGCTGATTGTCTGATGTCTACTCTACATTATATCAAATTTTTAGCAAATATAGCAAAAAACAAAGTATCAAACCAAAGTGTACATGACTATTATGCCCATGGCAAAACAGATCACCGTAGGCGCACTTTCAGTACAGTTAACACACAGTCAACATAAATCAAATATGTACTATGCAAGTATAACTAACACTCGAAGGAAATAATCTCTTTTCATCATGACACGTAAGATCTAAAGTGCTTGACATCTGAAGGGAGTATTTTTATCACTCAGTCACTATGTTCAAAAAACTATGTTTGCGTATGATATTGACGTAGCCGGCTCTAGACATCATTCTCGGTGTATAAGAGAGATCACAATCAGCCTGGGTTTCATTCGATCCTGGCTACCGTTCGTCAGTTCGTACTTGTTGATTTCCTTCCTGAGTGGTTATTGCCCATTGGACTTGCTTCTTTCAAGCTGTGCTACAAATCTTTTAAATTATCATAGTCTCCAAAGTTCTGTGCCGGGAAAAATTAATTCCTTTCATTAACACGACTTCACAAATATCCATATCGCCATGGCCGCAGATGGAACCAATTCAGCACCCAAGAAGATTTTCATGTGGCTTAATCCTAGGAGTATATCGACCGCTTTCGAAAAATGCGTTTCATTCATGGATGGAGCCCAAAATTGGCACGAGCCTTACTTAACATGTTTGTTCAATGATCTATTTGAAGATGAAGAAACGTTTAAAACTTTTCCAGGGATGAAGGTATTCGCAAAACAATTTCACGATGCGGAAAAGTTAGTCGAGACTGGTGGACATCCTTACCAAGGAGGCAATCTTCGTCTCTCAAAAGATTTCAAGTAAGTATGGCAGAAAATATGTAAATATGATATAACTAGCAATGAGAGCGACTTGTCTCAGAACGAACTGAGTTATTTTGAGTAGCCGTGACTTTTCCATGAGTGAGGGAGGGGCTGATCCAATGACTGAATTGTTATATTGTAAGTCTTGTTCATTCATCTCATATTGAGGGCAGGGTCTAAGGGGAGAGTTGTCCCCTAACCCTTGGGAATTTTTGAAAAATCAACATGAAAAAATGGGCTTATGTTATTGTAAGGACACAGCCTCGAAACGGCTAGTGTGGAAGACTCGGAGTCGTCCCCAAAAATATTTTGTAACTGAATGTTATTGTATTGAATACTTACTGGCTTTTAGCAAATTAAGATAAGTGTAATTCGGGATAGGCTAGTAGGAATTGGTTAAAAAATATGCCAAACACAGACAGACAGAGGGGTCTCGGCTTCTCTCCCAACAAAATAATTTAAATAAGAAAAGGTTACTTGCGATTTCCTAAAATGTGGCAATCAAAAAAAATACAGCAAAATCACCTCAGATGAAGTACTGCATTGTCATGCAGGGTGACTTTGTGCAGGGTCGGATCCAAGGGGGCGTAAGGGGCGTACGTCCCCCTATTTTCGTCAAAGCAATGATTTTTGTAGCCAAAATTTTACATCTCCAAGCCCATGAAAAAGGTATGATCAGAACAAATTCTAACAGAATACATAAAACAAGTTCTACCCAAATGTTGGCAATTATGAGAACTTTCAAATTTTCTGGAAAGTTCAGACCACCCCCTTGTACCATGACTTTCTGCAGACGGTTACACACACCCTTCCTCATATTCCTGGATCCGGCCCTGATGTGAACAGTTTGTAATTTCGAACCACACTAGCCAGTAATGATCATGTACTGTCAAAATGCTCAAGAGAAGGGGACTAGTGTTGAGTAGTCGCCAAATAAAAATTTTAAAAATAAACATTGGCGTCCTTCAATCAGCGGAACGTCACTCTCAAAACGAATGTGGGATGTTGGTGAAAGTTGGGGGCTGGCCTGGAAAAATTACATTTGATGGATAGAGCCCCTTCCATAAATATGCAACTCAACAAAACGTGGCGTGGTACGATACGACTCGATAAAAATGTCCCCCGGCGTTTGACACTAAATGCGGCTTACTATCACTCGAAGATTTTCACCATATTGTTTCCAGTCAACATTCTCTTCAGAAGAAATTGTTTTCTCACCATTTTCCCTACAAATTATATATGTGTACATGTCGCAGAGAAAACTTCAATTGAACAATAAAAAGTTTCAATTTATACAGTTCGTTTTACTTCTTCCCTTCTTCTGTGGCCAAGCTGTGTTGCATGAAAAGTTCATTTGTCTCAAGTTATTATCGAAACAAAGCGAGCGATTATTTACAAAGAATCTGTTACATAATATTTATTTAAAACCTATAAAAATTGAACTCTTTAGATGGAAGCCTTTATCACATGCGTATTGATGTTTTGTTATCGGGTTTCTTGCTGGTGTCGTATAGTGCCTAGTTTGAAAATCTGCAAAACTTTAATATTGATTTAACTGTACCAGTGGCATTGCGGCGCATAGTGTAAAATGGTCTGAAATATCAGGTTAATAACGTTTAAAAGTGCAAAGGCTTTAGTCTGCGTTGAACGTATAAAGTTTCTTGTAGGTTGCTGTTACAGTACTCATACAAAACATTAATCTCCTCCTGCAATCTTTACTATTGAGAGATTGAGACTTTTGCCTGCCACTTAATTCTGTAATACATGACAATACATTTGGGACATTCTCACGATGTTCATGTTCGGCCTTAGAATTAAAAAAAATATATTAACCATGAAATCTATCAGCACCAACCAGTACGCTTGAATGAAGTGGAGAAATAATGTGCCATGAGGAACTGACCTCCCTAAAATGGTTAGCTTTTACTTTTCTGTGGCTTTGTATATATGGATGCATAGTTCTGGTGAAACAGCTAGGAAACTCAATTGATTGACACATTCATCTTCCACATTATAAACTTCAAATCTCCTTGCATTAATAACAGCCTTAGGTGATGAGGTTGTTTAAATGATAAGCCCCACTATGACAATAGAATTGTGATATTTCGGGAAAAAAAAGTTGTTTAGCGCAGTCTATACAGCATGATGCATTTGCCGTGTACACAAGTTTAATGCAACAGTTCCTATGCAAAGAAACTTCTAAGGTTACTTTTATCTTGCTTTGTCTCTGCTCTAAAAAATAAGATACAAAGTCTTAAAATGTCATACAACTTTCTAGATATTGTTCCAATTCTCACAATTCTCAACTAGCATTGCTTGCCGAATTGTAACTCAGTCTCACAAGATATCACATATGGTTTGCAGTTTACACAGTCCATCCACTCATATGAGTTATTTCACATGCGATTTAAGAAGTTCTTAATCTAAGTCAGTAATTCGGTAACCTAATATAATTTTTGATTTATTCCAAGAATCTTTCGTCACTATTCTTCGTTGTATATGAAAGGTCTTCATTGTTTACATTTTACAGTTGGGACTGGGTGAAAGAGCAACTTGAGGGGCCACTCGCAGAAGGGAAAACTTTCATGTTCATTAAAGACGCAGCGTTCTCAATTGATGGTCACTACGACAAGCTGCCAGAGGTATAGATTTATTTTTACTCTTTTAAATGAGTGGCACTTTCAAGGCATGCTAAACTGATTTCGCTAAAAACCTGTCTTTTCAAACCTCACCTTTCTTTTGTTCTATTGAGGTATGCCATGTTACAAGTTCATCGCCCTAGGCTATTTGTATCACCCCACGAGGGTTCTTTTCCACTTGAGTCACAACACAGCAATGCCTACTCCTTTATTACTTCCGCCTTAGTTAATGGTTACATTAAAATGCAAGTTGCACAGAATGTTTCTTGTTGTATGTGCATGACCAATTGCAAGATGTAGAAGCAAGATGTATTTTTTCTGAAAGTAGTTTGTGTCAATTCAGTTTTCTTTATACTTTTAGCTGTACACTATTGTTACGGTCATAATTATCCAGCCCTAGTTATTCGCTTCAATGGAGATGGGAAGACAGAGAGCTGGCAATTTGAACGAGATTTATTCGTCATGGCATTTTCCATTGGCATTAGAAATGGTCCTATGTGAAGAGAGTAACAATCAGTACCATTCCCATTCCATGTAGCAATGTGTCATTCCTAACTCAAGATATCTTATTGGAAGGTTACTTTTGTTGAGAAAGACAATCAGTTCTTCTTAAGATCACAGAATGTAATGTAAAATGGTCACATTACCTCATATTTCTTTTGTTATTCTTTGAATTTAATGTCATGTGTGTCCTTGAAATTTGTCACTGTTTGAATATTTCAATAACGTTATCTTTCCAAGTAGATTTATAATAGAGCTTTACCATTTATAGGGTAAAGTAAACAAGGTCATTACAAACCCATCCAGTGAGTGCCAACATTACGACGAAATCCAATGTTCAGTCTTACAAATATGCCGCGATGACATCACAGATTTCCCACCATGCACCTTATCTCTTGATAAATACATTTACTTGATAATTAGCATTTTTTAAATATTACATGCTATTGAGACGGGGCTTCCTCCTAATCAAACAAAAGGTTTTCTGCACCTTTTAAGTGATTGAATTTAGACCCTTGCAAATCTATCTAGCTGGATTTGATTTCCATCCAGGTATTGCCGTAACTGTGTCTACGGTAAATTCAATTTGACATTTGACATATTGAAGCGGGGCAAAATGTAACGAGTAAATAAGTTGATACCTTGATTTAGTTCTTATACAATGCTACAGTATATGGTATTGTCATGAAGTGTTCTTCGAAGTAAAATATTAAAATCAACTTACAGTATGACTCCAAAAGACTGGCAATCAAATTTTCCTCTCTGAGTAGCTTTTAGTTCGGATATCATTATCAGGTTTGCGGTGCAAATAGTTTCACTAAGCAAGAATAAACATGTATCTGCGGTACCATGCTTCACGTTGCCCCACCAAACATTGTACATAAGTGGCCCAAGGCCATTACGTTAAACCTGGAAATTTCTCATAACAAACTGAAACTTTCAGGATAGGTCTAACAATATGAGTATAACAATATACTAAAGTCCTCAAAAATTTCCCAGGAGCTTTTTCCGAAATTCAAGATGTCGTCCAAATGGCCCCCATTTCTAAGTTTACCATAACTTTGCAACCAAATAAACTTTAAAGTGACTTAAGTGTCCAAATCGATGCTTTAAGGCACAATGTGTCCGTTTAAATCATTTATGGGTTTTGAAACTCACATATATCCAAATCGAGATGGCGTCCTTTCAAATGGCAGCCGTTTTCGATTTTCATCATAAATGTTAAACTGTTCTGTTTGTAATATGATTTTCAAGTACCTGAGTATATATGTTTTAAGGCACAAGAAGTCTGATTTAATCATTTTAGAATGTTTGTAATTATTTATATCCCACACTAAACTGGCCGCCACACAGAATGGTCGTCGTTTTCAATTTCCACCGAAACTGCCCGACATCAGAAGTATCAATACGATGTAAGTGCCCAGATATGTTTTGTGGCACAAGGAGTCTGGCGGAATTTCTACTGTAGTTTCTTTGCTCCTGTTTAGCTCCTCTTCACATGTGCATGTTCGTAACGGGCTACAATTACTATCAGCAAAATTTTACCATGGGAACGACGGTCTCTATTGGCACCTTGGGCATCTTCCTTTTTCTCTTAAAGTCGCCTCCCTCAGAGTAAGATGTGGTCTTGCTGTTTAGATTTTCAGAGGTTTCTTCCTTGGTGATTTACGGAGTAAGCATTTTTAAGGTGATCTACGAATGACTATTCGGAAATTTAGAGCACTATTAGCTAAAACTAAGTAGTGTATAGCTTATTTTTGCGAATTTGAGCCAACTTATTTAGTGCTGAGTTGGTTCTGCAATTTTTGGGAACAGAGCGATAGGGTGTGGTTCCATACCCCTTTAGTGATGTTTTGCTTCCACCCTGGCTACTCTCCTGCCATTGATACTCTCAACGTTAATAGTAAAGAAAGAATCCTAGTGGCGTAGTAGAAAAAAACGATAGCTTGAATGCATTAGGATATCTAGTTATGAATCTTTCAGTAATTGAAGAATTCCCATCCCGAACATCTGTTGCCTAATATACAGCTTGCTTAGCAGCTGCGGGTTCAAGATAGGCCTTCAGGTGTGCGATTTCTTATGTGCCAGAAGGAACACGGGGAATCTTAACAGTACTGGTCGTTACTGTAGCTTTGGCCAAGGGTGTATATCGCCCCTTGTTTCAGAGAACGGCAGTTTCTTTTCCTGGAGCCTAAGCTTCTCACTCATCTCTATGATGTGTGTAGATGAATACTGACATCCAAAGGCATTGGGGAAGCCGTTAATTCTATATTACACCCCTTCGGTAGCAACTGCTACCCACGAATCTAGGCTCAACTAACCGAGTTTTTCAAGAACTAGGTCCATGTCAGGACTGAAACATTGAACGATCGTTCCTTCAAGCCTCTACTGCCCTGACCTCTGTGAAAAACGGCTTTTCAGGCCCGGGGAACGACAGCTTTGTTTGTACATGTGTGTTTTTCTGAAAAAAGGGGGCTAGAGTGTGAGTACTTCATACCCTGTCAGATTGCGACGAAGAGGTCTGAAGTTCCCAAGAGCCAAAAACGTGCCCTTCATAAGGCCTTCCTTAGTCTGAAAGTGGCCTTAGAATTTCATCAAAAGGTGTCTGGACCACACAACGACTTCTTAAGGAGTCTCCGCCTTATGTTTAGAGACGGTCACATGAGAGCGTCTGTCTCTTGCTACCTTCTCTGCATCACAGATGACTACTTTGGAATTGGTCACAGGTAAGACTCAGTAATGTCTCTGGTAGATTGTTGAGGAAACTTTGTCCCACACTGAAGCATGTCCTCTCTCTCTCTCTCTCTCTCTCTCTCTCTCTCTCTCTCTCTCTCTCCCTGTTGTGGAATTCCTTCTTACGCCAGTGACTGCACTTCGATTCTTCGGAAGTTATGTTTAAAAACCCACCTGCCTTCTCCTTACCTTGCCCACCGAGAGGCGTCTTTATGGTGTATGTGCCTATACCAACTGCCCACTTTAAAAATGCGGAAAACCTTGCTCCCGCCCATGGCCATACCAAAAGGGACAGCTAACCCCGGGTTTCATTCCAGAGTTGCTAGGCATGATGTGGCGCCACCACTCTGGACGAGCTGGATGGTAGATCTATTAGAGAGCTCCTTTGAATGTAAGGTGGAGACGCCTCACGAACCTGAGTCTACTGTTGATGTACGTTGTGTTGCATCCGACTGGTCCACAGTCTGCTTCTACGGCTTCCACCTGCATCATGAAGGTACTGTAGGTCATTCAGGCAGCTAGCGATAGCAAGGTTAGAAGTTAGATTAGTATTTTTCTTGTTCACGGATGTTCCCGATCTCGGCGGCAGCTCATTTAAACTAATCCGATGAAGATCATGAAGAAAGACACTAGGCATCTCTTCTCCTGTCTGCACCTGCTGGCATCTTCCCTACTGACTTTCTCCATTCCAGGGCCCCTTAACGTAGCAGCTCCCACTCGGCCATAGTCTTTTTGATAGAATTGTCTGATGCTGAACAATAGTCTTTCAGAAGCGTTTGTATCCGTCTCATTCTGCCAGAAATCTCGTGCATATGGAACATCATCGTTAACAGTCCTTTGAATCTACATCTGGAAAAGGGGTCACAAACAGCAGGGTTGAAGCCCGGGAGCTCATAAATCCACAGTACACAAGCGTACTCATCAGCTGATCTTTCGAGAAGAGGCCTCGAGCCCACCAAGACCAACAACTAGGCAAAATACATCCCCTTAAGAGCAGCTAACAAGCAGCATCAGCTCCACGAGGACAAGAGTCCCGTGCAACAAATGAAAGCCAAAGTCTGTGGATCTGCTAAGTAATAAGGTATTGAATGTAACTCAAACCCTGGAGTTGTTATAGGATAGCAACTCTCTGTTCAAACAGAAGAGTTACAGAAAAAACATTTAGCAAATGCATGGCTGGCAGAACAAGTACACAGGAGACAGAAAATGTCACATGCGTAGCATACGCACGAAAGTTGACAAAACATTTACAGCTGGGAGCAAAGCGTTACTACAACAAAGTATTCAAGCACGCCCTATTGAGCTATACTTCCAAAAAGTGGCAGAACTCATCCCAGCTCTAAATGAGTTGTGTCAAAACCAGTTGCAAAGAATGAACTGACTCTTTTTGCTAACAGTCCTCTAAAAAGAAGGATACTGTTCTGTACTAATGCTGTAAAACAACTCGGAGGAAATCTCTGGCAAATCTAAGCGGCAAGGGCACATCTTACTCGAACTGAGGGAAAGTAGCCTGGAAGATGCAGAAGGAGATAATAGGACACGCCATCTCAATGCCAACGGTGTTGCCGGACAGAAATTACCGGCAGTTCGGGACATGCGAATATTTCATGTGAATATTTCATTTTATTTCATTTATTTGTTTCATCACATTACATGTTAAAATAATATGGCTAAATATTGTCAAACCATATGAAGGTAAATAGGAGTTAAGAAACTGAAAGCTTTCACTATAGACTAAGTACTACAGTGAAATGAAATAGGCCTATTTATCTGGGCACTTACATCGTATTTAAATACTTGTGAGGTCGTCCATTTTCGATGGAAATTGAATGTGACGACCATTTTGTACGGCAGCTATTTTGGGTTTGGATATAGATAAACTGCAAACATAATAAAAATTATGAATAACAAACACCCTGTATCTTAAACATGTGTTCAGGCACTCGAATCATATTAAAAAAAGAAAAGTTTAACACTTATGATGAAAAATGAAATGGCGGCCATTTTGAAAGGACGCCATCTTGATTTTGGATATATGTAAGTTTCAGAATTCACAAATAATGATTTAAACAGATTCATTATGCCTTGAAACATATATATATATATATATATATATATGGACCCTTTAGTCACTTTTCTAATTTATTTGATCGCAAAGTTATATTAAACCTTGGGAATGGTGGCCATTTTGGACGCCATCTTGAATTTCGGAAAAAAGTTCCAGGGGAATTTTGGGAACTTTTGGTTTGTTGCTTTACTCATACTCCTAGACCTATACTGAAAATTTCAGCTTGTTATGATGAATTTCTAAGTTTGACCATATTATGGCTAATACTCTTGGATTACCGTGCTTCTTTTCGATACTATTTTGCACTTTCATTTTAACTTAAGAAAGGCAATAGCGGATTTGAATTTAAAAGAAAGTGACAACATTATTGTAACCGCACTTGGGTAAAGAGCCACTTAGAGTCTAGGAAATAATTCCTAAGAGATAGGGTGACTGCTGCAGTGTTTTTTAAATGCTGTTGAATCCTTTACTTTTAGGTGCCATCAAAGCACACGTTCCTTCTTCGCCATCCTCACCGAACTGCGTTGTCAGTGCGTCATGTTCTCAGCCACCTATATGAGTTTCCAGGAAAAGAAGAAGATTTCGACATTCAATCAGGTCATCCTTTCATGCAGTGGGAGAAGCTGTCCCGTGATCCAATGTACAATCTGTGGAATTACGTCCGTGAAAACATTGATCCAAACCCGGTTGTCATTGATGCGGATGATCTTCAAAACCATCCCGAACAGATGCTCAGGAAGTACTGTGAAGCGGTTGGCATCCCATTCAAGAAGAAATTCTTAAAATGGGAAAAAAGTGACGAATATTTAAGAGGTTTCTACGGTTCTCTCGATCAATTAGTTTGGGGTAAGAATGAAGGTGTCTACGATTCAGCAATGCTTTCCACGTGCTTCCGGCCTCCTAAAGGTCCAATTCCTGAGAAAGCACCAGATAATTGTATTGCCTATGTGAATGAGATCATGGACGGTTACAATAAGATGTACGAGACGAGAATTAAGCCAGAGTAAACCACCTGAAACAGCTCCTTATACCACATGACGTTTAACGTCATAGAGCGTTTTATCTGTGTGACCTCCTTGTAGAGATTTGATTCAGTTTATACACATGGAGTTTAATGTACAAATTATCCTACGTTTCATTTCATCCCACTAATTTCGTTCGGAAATGACAAGGAGATAACTACTAAGTAGTCTCTGTTGTTGCGGTGGTGATTGTTGTTCTAGAGGCAAATAATTATGAAACAATGATTTGCCAGACTGTCAGCATGAGATCTGTCTAGCAATCGAATGTAAACAGAAATTACGATTTAAGCAGTAATTCATTATCATTTTCGTACGCTTGTCGTCTTTTGCCAGCTTTCCATTTGATATCTATGTGGGGTTGTCCTTTTCTTGTTAACTTTAGAGTCGTTTAGCAAACAAAAAGACTTTCTTCAAATTTTAAGATATACATTAGATGAATTACTGTTAAGTGTATTTACAAAGTTCTTCTCTTAGCAAAGACTTGCCTACATCTTTCCAAATAACACATCCATAACCAAACTCTTGAAAAGACGACAGTGTAGTGTGAATGAGTTCATAGGTTGATTTAAATGTTAATGTCCCCCCGTTCCTTACATCAGTTAAGCTTTTTTGCTCTTAAAACAAC
The DNA here is from genome assembly GCA_029531755.1 of Holothuria leucospilota. Taxonomy (NCBI): domain Eukaryota; kingdom Metazoa; phylum Echinodermata; class Holothuroidea; order Aspidochirotida; family Holothuriidae; genus Holothuria; species Holothuria leucospilota. Next base: position 30,034,960 of record CM055966.1, on the reverse strand, counting down.
ATTTTTTTATTCGACAGTTATAGAGACATGTGCATGTGCATATAAGATTTTATCCTTTAGTGTTTATCAGGAAGCGACTGACCACACGGGAATTTGGTCAATACCCGTGGGCAGTTGGCTTCCGTAGGTTGGTGGATTGGCTGGCTACCCGGGGTTACTTGGCTGGATTTGGGTAAAAAATAAGCTATTTTCACACTGGTCAATAGAATACAGATGAACCTCTTTTGGAATGCATTTGTTGTAATTAAAGAGATCGTATCTGAGATAAACCAAAAGTGCTATTGGCAACCCAACACCCCCTTTGTAGACACTTTTCAGACTAACTGCAAAAACTTTGATAAATGATTACACATTTATCCTTTCATAATGCCTGCCATAGGGTTTAAAACTGTTCAACATTTACTCCTAACGTTAAGACTTGTATATTTCTTACCATAGAAAGTTTGAAATACAATGCAAAGTTAAAGTGGCGAAGCGCATGCCGTGTTATGAATAACTGCGAATTTCTATTGCTTCAATTGTCTTTCCGAACTTCCAACTCCTAGATAAATATCTTTCCATTCGTAATGATACTTGGAATACTGTTTTATCTTCACGGTTGTATCTGATCTGGTTACAACAATTAGAGCTGCTTTTAAAGTGTAGATACTGGAATATTACTTAACTTTTTCCCTTTGAAAGAATAAGCTGTGTCTACTTTGGTGCTCTTACTTTCCTTTTCTTTTGCTTTTATCTGATCATAAAAGTATATCGTAAATTTAATCACAGCTATCCTAATGCTACTGATATTATATTTTTTTTAGTTATTAGTAGATACCGACAGGCAGTATATAACCAGTTATCTTTATCCAAGTGCAGTACTTCGTCTAGGTAGGAATGTACTGTGTAGTGTCTCCATGTGAATGAAGTAAAGTTGCGTATCCTTTTTATGTTTGTAAAAGAAAATATCAGCTTTATCAAACTAAGTACTGATACTGATGTAATCCTTGAAAAACATGGAAATTCTTCTATTAATTATATACACTTTTCTGTGTTCATTGGCCAATTATTGCAGTTTACGTTTACAACGTAGGTAATACTATCTCCCGATCCAGTGGAATGCTTTGTTCATTGTACGTCATATCTTCAAGGGCGGATCCAGTGGGCAACTGGGGGCAGTTGCCCCCATGACCAATCTGGCGCCCTGAAATACAAAAAATGGGCCCCTCCTGTGTCCTAAGAAATTAAGTAAAACTACCACTTGCTGGCGTACCCCCTTTTCAAACTGCTCCCCCATGAGCTAGAGGCTGGATCCGTCCTTGCATATCCTACCTCTTCTCCCGTATTTTTAGTTACTGTAAAGACTTTATGCAGAAAACAAACTAAGAGCAAAGATCAAACGTCTCCGGCAGAAAGTTTTTACCCATTGTGGTGGATAGGGGGTACAAGGAACGGCTGAGAAACTCCCCTGAGTACTTTCTTAAACAGTGGCGCCTTGAAAAGTTTGTTTAGTTTTGTTTGCTTGATTTTTTTGTATTCCTTGCCAAAAGCAGTGAGATGGTGATGTTGAGTGTGCGTACATGTGTGTATTTATGTGAGTGTAAGACACATTACTATTGTATCAAGTATATCGTATATCTTAAGGAAGGTTGCAGTGTGGGATGTCATACTTGGTATGTGGATTTCCCATATTGAGTAGGTGATCCGTATTGTATTGAGGGAGAACAAAGGTCCTTTTGGGTGGCCAGACGTCAATGAAATTGTCAGCTTGAAATCACAGTACCAAGCTTTCATCCAAGAGGCAATGAATGGCAAAGCGTATTGGCTTTCTAGTTTTATTTTAATATTTCTTGCCGCAGACATGAGGAATCTATGCGATGATGATGCCAAGTGGGTTCGTGTGCGTATGCGTGTATGTGACACTTAGCTTGTAAACACCATATCCCAAGTAGGGTAACCATGAGTTTATACTTGGCATGTGGATACCCCATATTAAGTAGGTGATCCATATTGTTTTGATGCAGGCCTTAGGTCATATGGGGTCGTCGACAATGAAACCGTAAAAAAATATGAAAGTTAGGCTATTGTAACCAAAATATTTCAAGAAAGAAAATTTCGATGAAACTTAGTATGCCAGTATCCCTATATTGTGTAGATGATTCCTATCGATTTTGGTGGAGGTCAAAGTTCATTTTAGGTCACCAAAGGTGAAAAGTTGAAAACCTTAAAACACAGTAGCTTAAGAAGAGTATGCGTGAGACGTCTCATTTTTGGTATGTGGATATTACATAATAAGTACATGCTCCCTATTGTTTTTGTTGTAGGTTAAAGGTCATGTACGGTCATCAAAGATCACTCTGTAAATACCATGAAAATCATTCGTGACCCCTATAACTCAAGATTGGTGAGCTTTAGGGATTTCATACTTGGCATGTAAATACCCCGTATTAATTTAATTAGGTTATTGCTTGGTGAAGGCGTAAGCACAATACCTCAGCTCAAGGAGGAAGATTTGAATGAATCTCACACTAAGACTGTGAGTGCCTCGTATAAAGCAAAAGAAACCTAGTAATTGTGGTGAAGGTCAAAGACCATTTGATATCACCAGAGGTAAAACAGTGAAACTTTGAAAACATCTCGTTAACACAACATCTTGAGATGAATAACCGTGAGGGACCTCGCATTTGGCATGAACATGCCCCATATTGAGTTGACCATCCCTCTTTTTTGTGCAGGTCAAAGGTCATCATCAGAGGTCAAACTTAACAAAGTGTGTAAATGTGATAACTCAAGAAGAGAAATGGGTACGAATCTGAGCACCCAATGTTGAGCGTAAGATCTGTGTAATATCTGGTGGAGGTCAAAGGTTATTTGAGGTCACTGAAGCTCAAACTGTTAAAACCTTGTAAACCTTATATCTCAATGAAGAAATCCTATGTGAATCTCATACTGGGAATATGGGTGCCCATATTGAGCAGTGGCGTAGGAACCGGGAGGGCCAAGGGGGGCATGGCCCCCAATATGATTTGTGGGGGGCAAAATGTCATTTTGGCCCCCAATATTGCGACAGTTTACAGTTTCGTTTTACCCGTTTTTGCTCGCAAGAGGACAATTTCTCTAATAAGAACGCAAAATTTTCGGCGCGCTACGCTCGCAGAAGAGCTACTCTACTTTCTTCAATAGTTCCATTCTACATCGCTAGATAGCAAAAGTCCTTTCCACCTTACCAAGCAACATGTAGGAAAAGTACACAGTTTACGTATAGGTTGCAAATTTCATCCCATATCGCAAAGCATAGTTACTGTTCTCTTGTGTGAGTCAAGCGGTACTGTCAGTTGGTGAGGGACTCAAGGAGCAATATTTGGCTATTTCATATCATAGGTAAGGTAGTTTCGATACATATTATCTCCTAACCGGTCTAGAACCCTACAGATTTGCTTTCTTTTCTTGTTCTTAATGTTTACAGGGGCGGATCCAGGTGGGGGCGCACCCGGCGCACGCCCCCCCCCTTCTTCGATGACCAACGATTTTTTGACCAACGATTTTTTATATATATATGGAAAATATGCTTCCCAGATGCTGAAAAATCTCATCTACGAGCATCTAGAATTCAAATTTTCTTGCGGGAGGACCCCCACACCCCGACGGGGCATCTCGCCTTCGGCACTCGCTCGTCGTCCTTCAGCCGACAGTGCGTGCCAGTGTTGTAACGAGTCACTCAATTTTGCAGTCGAGTCTAGTCATTTACTACTTTCAATGCAACTCGAGTCGAATCAGTGACTCGAGTCACTGTATTATTTCTATGAGGAAAATTATGATACAATTGCTCGAGTCATTTCCCTTCTGAAAATTAGCGACTCGAGTCATGACTCGTTACAATACTGGTGTGTGCGCCCCCCCCCTCTTCAAAATCCTGGATCCGCGCCTGGTTTACGTATGTTTTTTGTGAAAAACTACCAAAAATTTTCGCGCTTCGCCCGTTTTGCAATTTTTACAGCTTAGATTGCGGGGAAATGTTTAATCAACGCGGAACTATGCTTCTCTAGTATATACAAATTTTATGCAATATATGTCCCAAACGAAATGGTCTAGTACACAGGTTTTCTTCAAATCCCATTTATACCCGACGGCACTGGGGCTGTTGGGGATTCGGGTCGATGGCCCCCGTCGGGCAAATCTTGGCGCCACCAACTTAATAATAGTAGACTCTGGCTGTGAAAAATCTCTGTTCCAACCAATCCACCGAAATCCATGGTGCTAACTCCACTCTGAATAATTTTGAATAAAGCCGAATACATTGTGACAAACTTAATGACGTTAATGTGTTTTAGAACAAATTCAAATCAACCTTTAAAACATTTCACAACAATTGCCAGTGCACATCTTGATGGCTGCTATCAAGCCTGGCAAGTGCCATTTCCGGCGATCTGGGATGTATTAAAATCTCAAATTTTCTCGGTTTGCCCCGTGCAAACCTATGGTGGCGCTCCGCTTAGATAATAAACGGGATTCAAACTTGCAATCCTCGGACCCAAAGTCCGGCCAGCTCAACTAATCCGTCCTCACAGAAATTTTAGAATGAAATCAAATCAAGCTTTACATTTTTTCACAAAAATTGCACACTTGCTGGCTGCTATCAAGCCTGGCAAGTGCCATTTCCGGCGATCTGGGATGTATTCAATCTCAAATTTTCTTGGTACGCTCCGCGCCAACTATGGTGGCGCTCCGCTTAAATAGTAAACTACCCCACTCAAATAACTACAGTCCTCCAGAGCCTCCCAAATAAAAATTTTAGCTACACCACGGCTGCATGGTGTTGACGGATGTTGTAGTTGTTTCCTTTTTCTTTGAATATTTTTATTTTGCTTAAATTAAAATCGGAAAAATTATAATGAGCAAATATGATGTTTTGGTGTGGAAAGGGGTATCAAGGTCGAGATATCGCATCTGGTCTGCCCCCCCCCCTCATGTCAAACATCTTCCTACGCCGCTGTTGAGTATACAAAATCAGTTGTCTTTGGTGGAAGTCAAAGGTCAAAGAATATTGTAAAAAACAGTGTAACGATGACTTGTGAAGTACAAACATGTTTTGATCATATCTAGCAGTTAATATTCAACATCAATAGTAAACAAGAGGCTGCTTAATAAACATGATAACATGATTTCAATCTCTATGATCTATGCCCATGGATTTATAACGTTCTTCCCCTAAGTTTTTGCACATAACTTTACACTGATAATTTTTCAACTGAACCAGATTAATAAAGATTAATACACTTGGAAAGAATCAATATTAAGCCTTTTGGCTTTCTGGATAACTTTCTATGCCTAAATTTAAGCACATTAAATTCACACGGAAACTGTAAACTTGAAACCACGTTCAAGACTTAAACTATATCTAAGAGGCAAGAAACCACAAAACCCTTTTGACTTTCTGGTTGCGTGTGTTTGTGTTTGTTTGTTATTCACTGATTGGAGGAAACCTATTTTAAAGTCTAAAACACATTTTGTCAGAACAACTGTTTGCATATTCTATGCATGGGATGCCTGGGATAAAAAGATGCAAAAAATTTGGCATTCCAAACGGTCTAGATTGCAGGGAATCTAACTCGTAAACACAAAGATGCCATTAACACGTTTAGCATCTACAACGCTTAGACTGAGGGTATGGAGGAACGTTGAATCCAAAAGCTTCATAGACTACAAGGAAACGATCTGTGAAACAAATTTTTCGCAACAATTTTATGTCCTGCTTTGCCTTAAATGAGAGTATGGAATATTTGTGGAATCGCAAACGCCCTTTTGATTGCATTGTCCTGCATTTCAGAGAATCGCATTGTTTTCCACACCTTTGCCACCAAGACCCTTTACGTCTAACAAAGGGTCAGTTAGCACAATTGAAAAATTTACATCACAAACACAACCCTGATTTGATCAGGAGTCTCAACTTTGTCTTCTGCGTCTGCTATGTACGGACACTTTCAATGGGATTTTAAAAACATGGCATCTTTTTAATTTGGTTTGGGTTTAAAAACTTTCAAATATTTAGTTTGAGCCTTGTACTGATGGAGCACGGACATTCAGTCAGGGTCCATGCAGTTGTTTAATGAATTTGAAGCACTGATAAAACAAAACTTTAACTTATAAAATTGTTGCATTGTTTCATGTAATCACTTAAGACATTCAAATTATCACTGCACAAATTGGTGATCCCTACATAGCAAAATAACGTAGGACATATTCGATTGGTATGATTCGAAAGAAAGATAAAATTTGACAAGAATGCATGTATGCATAAGCAAATACAAAGAAGAAGAAGATTCAACGATAAATCTACTAGTATGAGAATATCCTGCTCTAATCATGGAAACCGATATCATATAACGAAACTGAACATAGTAGTGTTTTGGACCTTTCTTGCCTTCGACTTTAAGAGAGGAATAACCAGATAAGGCCCTCAAGTGTAATTAGTACAATACTTTTCGATACCAGTGACCTGGCTATTTTAATTTCAAGTCAAGAACATAGTCGACATAATATCCACTTTCCGATAGTTGCTAACACGACAAGAACAGGTTTGGAGGAGCCAGGCTCTCTTCATATCGAAAGGAAGTTGCAGTTATGGGGACAAATCTCAGTAAAAATTGTTAAATGAAAAAGCACTTTTTCACTGCAGTATATTTCAAGGACTGGACGTAAAGACAGAATACTGCATACTACGTGGAGATAGCCTCTTGAAACTCTCTTTGACAATGGAAATAAAGCAGCATGTTTTATTTTTGTAGTTAGCAAAGCTACATTGCCAGAAACTCTGAATTAACAGGTTCACCCTCTCCACATCTTTTCCTCAATTTAAAACGCTAAACAATGCACATAATGACTGTGTGGATAGTCAAACTTTGATCTCTTACACAAATTACCATGTTGTTATCAGGGCTGATAAGTTTGTAAACGTATGGAAATACAAAAAGCAAATATATGGGAATGATAGAAAAGATGTTAACAAGATGAAAATGGTAAAACTGTTCTGATAAGCATATCGATGGAGAGAAAGGTAAAAATACAGATAATAATATTGTTTGTCCAAATTTGACTTGCCTGTAGCTTTGAACAATGTCGGTAGAGTACAACGCAACACGCTCGTTTGGCATGAAGACACCTTTTTGATCAGTGGTTGTTAAAGAGGATGGAGATGTATCAGACCATCAATGTGATGAATTGTATCGATAAATTTCTACTAACTAATCGAAAACTACTCACATCCAGCACTGTAAACGGTTCTCTCAGCGTGTTTATCAAACTGAATGCCACTTAAGCATGTTCTTCTCCATCTATTTCACTTGGGGAACGCGCTCAGGCTAGTCGTAACGTTAACCTGTAAAACAACAACCAGTCAGCAGGTACGCAACAACAATTGCTCAGTCGAGCAGGGTTCACTAGATCGAAGGTTCACTAGACCGAAGGTCCTAGCTCTTACTTAACCAGAATCCTTACCCAAACTCTAATCCTACCCTATAGGATAGTTCTAACCGTTCTAATCCTAAACCACAATCTGTATCTTACCCGAATCCTAACCCTACTAATTCGAAGTAGAAGTTAGCTAGCGGACCTTCGATCTGGTGAACTTTCGGTCTAGTGGGCAGTTCCCACTTAGGCAACCACCCTGTTAGTTGACGAAATAGATCAATGAAAAGCTGACTTCACTTTATGTTTGCAGCCCTATAAATACACTGCAGCTTCTTCATGCTAAGGTCCTAAGCCAAGACGGGTGCAGGATTTTACAGGAAAGGGATCCACTGAATGCTAAAGACACTAGTAGGCCGCGAATGTGGGAGGGTTCGACAGGGGGTGTCCTGTCACTCCCTCCCGACGTGAATTTTTTTTTTGAAAATTCCATATGAACTTGTGTTATTTGGTGACTCTTACAACGTAAATTACAGACATTTAAATAGCTGTAGGTATGTCCTATACAGAAACAGAATCAGCAACTTTTCAGTTTTCACCCAGTGTCGATACTTTTCCCTGGGGTGGACCCCTCTTTTGTCACCCAGTCACCTAGGGGAAGGCCTGCATGTACGAAAATTAGCCGAAGTTAGTGATATTTGATTGTAGCATGGCACTCTTCAGTGTTGGTACCATGCCACCGTCATAGGGTCTCCTGGGAGTTCTGGAAATTACACAATGGGACAGTGGCGGATCCAGGGGGGGGGTCGCCGGCGTCCGGACCCCCCTCAAATTTTCCAATGTGCCCTTTTTCAAAAAACGTTTTTTTTCACACTAGCAAAAAAAAAAAAGAGACAGTTTCACAGGTAATGATGATAGTGCTGTCCAATTCCGAGGAGATTTTGGTTACCCCTATCCAGTATCGATCAATCCACTCCTAAAAGTCTAGCCATGTATCACAGAAACTTTCGGCAATATATTTGACTACGGTAGCCTTATATTGATTGGCCGCCCCGAAACCCGAACAGTGCAATCGTTTTACAGTGAATGTGACTACAGTATGTCTGCGTGACAATCAGGCATTCTAATCACTTTTCGGTTGGAACCACGTGTGGCGTGCTTGGGCATTCAGAGCAATACAAAACACTCAGATATTCCGTCATACTCACCAGCTAGTGCTTTATGCAACGTATTACTATTGGGTTTTAATATTGATTCCAAAAGGTCACTGCTAGTCTTTTGGTCTTACAAAATGATCTGTTTACACTCCATAAACGCTACATCTATACGAAACCTTCCCTCCGACCTCTAGTATCCATCCTCTCGTGAACAAGAGAGGGTACGTAAATACGTTTCGCTATGATATTTATAGTCTGGAATTACTCTCTTCTTTTATAGTGTTGCCCTAGTGATGGGAATAAAAAGCCAGTCTTAAGCCGCGGTCACACTACAACGAATTCGGATCGGATTCCGATCCGATTTTTGTGAGTTTTTATTAAAATATTCTCCATTTCGAGTGGTGAAGAGCCCAAATTTTGCCAACCAGTGTAAATATATGATTTGCATCAGAGGTCTATGAAAATGAAATGTTAACTGATTTTTTTCGTGACGTCACACTGACAGACAGCTTTTATCGGACACGCGTAGTCCGATAAAAGCGGTCTGTCGATGTGACGTCACGAAATAATTCGCATAAATTTAATTTTCGTAATCCTGCGATAAAAATCATATAATTACACAGGTTGGCAAATTTTGGGTTCTTTCCGACCCGAAATGGAGAAGATTTTAATAAAAACTCACAAAAATCGGATCGGAATCCGATCCGAATTCGTTGTAGTGTGACCGCGGCTTTAGGTAAAGTCCACGGCCAAGAGTTGACCAGAAGTCACAATAGACGAATTGGTGTTTGTTTCATTTTAAAATTACTATATAAAATCACCAACAGGTCAAATAACGCAATGTCAGTCGGATCAATTTTTTGACGTCTTTGGACAGATGACCGGTCTGCTGTCGCAAATGAAAAGCAAACATTCGACTTCAGTCATCTGTTCTGACAGAGTGTTTTTGACAGTCGCGCTGCAACTATATAGGGAACACAAGTACAGTATTTTAACCTCCTCCCCCAGTCGAGATAGCGGTGGCTAGGTTCATGCCCCCCGTCGGGGAAGACTGGCCCCCTATCGGAGCAGTTTTACAAATATCAATTTGTTTGTTACTTAACCCCATACAGCTTGTGTAAGCGTTTCCCACGTAAAGAAAACGCGCTCTGTGGAAAACAGTAATAGTATGGATACGAAGTTTCCATCGCTCGTGCTCTGTTGCATAGCAAAATTACAGTACTGTTCATTCAGTTTTATGTTTTAATATGTCTCACCTTTTGAATGACATAAAAATATATCGATAATATTTCACTTTTACATAGGGACCTGGTCAGATTTCAAAGGCATCTTTTTGCATGGCAAGCAATAACCATGAACTTTTGACCTACTGCTGTTTGTACAAACAAGCTTGGATCGTCGATGTTCATGCATTGCTGGATTGGTTATCATGTAAACTTTTCAATGGCAACCTTTGTACTTCTCTATAGGGACCAGGCCAAATTACATGTAAACAGACATAAAAATGAATATGCATAAGCCTGGCACCAATGAAAAGACGCCAAGCGATGTGTGAACAACGCGACCGGTATGCGCCATAGACTTCTACACCGAGCGCGCGTTGTATGTACAGCGAACATCTGTGCAGTGGTAACAGAACATTTGGTCACGCCCACACGACCAATCAAGTGTACGGGATGAGCGTGTACATAAATTATAGATAGATATCACATTTCAGTTTAGACAGGAAAGTGTTTTGAAACAAATTGATATGAGTTTCGTAGGGGAGTCTTAGTCCGACGTACGCAGTCCCCGACGACAACTAATCGACGGTTTACCTGTTTTTTGCTCTCAAGAGGATAATTTCTGTAATGAGAACCCAAAATTTTCGGCGCGCTAAGCGCGCTGTAGAGTCACTCTTTTTTTCAATAGTTCCATTCCACATAGCAGGGTAGCACAAGTCCTGTCCACCTTACCAAGTAAAATATGGGCAGAATACATAGTTTATGTAAAGGTCGTAACTTTCATCCCATATCGCAAAGCCTAGTTGGTGTTCTCTTGTGTGTGTCATGCGGTACAGTCAGTTGGTGAGCGACTTACGGAGCAAAGTTTGGCGATTTCATCGTGTAGTCCAGGTGGTTTCGATACAATGTATGTTACACCCGATACGGTCTACAAACACTGCAGTTCTTTTTTTCGTTTCGTCATATGTTTTATGTGTAAGCCTATCAAAAATTTCGTCCGCTTCGCGCGCTTTTCAATTTCACGATCCAGATTCAAAGAACACTATCAGTGCGTAACTTGGATCATGAAGTATTAAGTGATATAATGCAAAATATGCCTGCAATTGCATGGGATAATGAGGCTCCCACATTTGCCCTTCTCATCATACCCTCGAAATGGGGAATGTCGGAACTTGGGGTAGCTGACATGGCCCGGCCCCCTGTTGGAAAAATTCTGACGCCACCCATGGTCAGATGGTCAGTGTACTTATTTTGGCTTTCATAAGGGTAATTTCTGGGATAAAACCCAAAATTTTCGGTACGCTTTGTCCACTCTTCCTTAGTTCAGTTATACTTACAGCTAAATATAGTACAAACCCTTTCCACCTTTTCAAGTTAATAAGTAGAATACATGGATTTATGTAAATGTCGGGAATTGAATCGCATTTCGCTAAACCTGGTTAACGTTCACTTGTGTCTGTCAAACAGTACGGCTAGTGACTCGAGGAGGGAAGTACAATAAAGTTACGCCCGATAGGGCCCAACTGTCCGCTCAATTGTTCTATATAAGCTTTAAATTAGTACAAATTCTTATAAGTGTAGGCTTACCCAAAAAATTTTCGCGCGCTTCGCGCGCTTTGCAATTTCACCGTTTAGATCCCAGGTTTTGATTCCAGTTTGTTCATGTCTTTTGGTTTATCCTTTCTTTGTCAGTATGCGGTAAGTTGTGTAATCGCTGACGTTTATGGTAACCAAAATTTAAAAAAAAAATGAATGTGCCCTTTTTATGTTGGACCCCCCTCAGAAAAGACCCTATATCCGCCCCTGTGGGACGTTAGTATGATGCTTTTAAAGTTGTAACTGACATCCGAATGATCCTACAGGGGAGCATTCCAAGCGCTTTACAGATATCGTAGTTTCACTAATTTTGAACTAACTACAAATGAACAGCTTCCAAAGGGGAATGACCGAGAGGGAGTAAAGGGATAGAGCATTAACATATTTCTTCATGCGTATTCTCTTTAAATGCACTTAATGACATTTGAGTAAGCTTGCTTAATCAGTACTTCAAATCATGTAGACCTACATCACGTTACAAATGTTGTCCATTATAGAAGATTGTTACATGATCACCTCCTTACGGATGCAAGCCTGAGATTGGACTTAATTAACCCCTTTCTGTACAGAAAATACAGTCACATTAAAGATAAGTCGATCAACAGGACTTGAACACTCTAAAAACACTTGGTTCGTAACAAATTTTGACAGAATATGGGTCAAATTAAACCTTGTTTGGGTCATTATTTGACCTCATAATTTTGGTCGGTTCCACCTTGACCAACTTTTGGGTCAAAGTGACCCAAGCGTTTCTACAGCAAGGGGCAAGCTTTCCATTCCCCAGCCTCCATCTTTTCTCTAGACTACCCGTTTCTCATGTGATATAATTTTTGTACTGCATTGTGCAGTTGGATTTTTATCGTGATTTCTAGATGCCCAGAAATGTAATCTACCGGTCTTTAATTTCAAACTTTTCCTGGGAAGGACCTACAGACCCAGATGTATTGCCCATTTTGGCGATTACATGATCATTACTGGTTACCTAAAGTTTCAAAGTACTCATATTGCATAGGTTATACATGCACGATTCCATTAAATTATTCTCCGTGTACTTCTCTTGAATGCCAGATAAAAGGAGATGTCGTGTAAAAGTATATATACGGTTTTCTACGGGACCCAAGTCCCCGAGTTTTGGAAATAGGCTAATGAGGGTTTCTTTCCACAATCATTGAATAGTCTATGTAAAACTTGCTTTAGCTTCGCTGCCTAATATTGCACAATTCCATGAAAAAACCTTTGTTTAACATACACTTATCTTGATTTCAAGATGCCAGGAATTTGCATCTAACAGTGTTTGACCCTCACACGCTCTGTACTGATTTGGGTCCTTCTGGCTTCGACATCTTTCCGGCTATCCCCTTACAAGATGAGCTGCGTTTTACAAGACCCTGGATACTTTTATGATAAGGACTACTGGCATGAGCTAAAGTTATGTATATGATGTTATGTGCCTTTACTTTGAGGCAAAATATTTGTTCACGCTCTATTGATAGTTTTGAAATTGGGTCGAAAGCAGAACAATTTTGGAAGCCCCTGATGACCAATTGTAGGTAGTTACGTCTATGTTTCAAATGATCCATGGTTTACAATCCATGAATTTCTGTACAAGCGTTATTAATACCTTAGTATTTCTGTTACGATCACACCGGCTTGAAACTAGTACTTGTAACAAGTTTTCCCTTTCAAAAAGTAAACGTGGAAGAGGGTTCCTACTCTCCCCTCCCCAATATATGAGTCACGGGTATCAAAGATTATCCCAGCCTCTGATATCCTCCAAGCGGGCATAATAGGAGAGCCAATGGTTGACAAAACACCTCAATTGATCAACCGGAAGCCCCTAGTTGAATTGACTATAGTCCCTTTCTGCAGTGATATATATGTGTGTATATATATATATATATATGTGTGTGTGTATGTATGTATATACAGGGAGTTGCAACTCCCTGGTATATACATGTGTGTGTTTTAAGGGTACAGAGGATACTACGCTTGAAATAAGTAGCCACCCAGAACCCTTTGCTATATTTGAGATAACCGTACCTTTTGCCATTTCAACTCAATACATAAATAACTTAACAGAGTGTCTAAAGGGCAGTGTCAAGGTCACAAATATTTCCTTTGTGATCCAGCGTTCCACCTGCTTTCTGGTGCATTTCATCACACTGGGAAAAACTTATCACCGGCCGGAATGACCTATGTCGGTACCTCTTTTCGAGTTTCGTAAATATATAGATGAGATTTTTAGCTTGTGATCAATTTATTTGAAAAGGATCAACGTAGCGGTGATCTATTTGGGTGGACATCGCACACTAAATTGTTTGCAGACTGAATAGGACGTTTTGGGCATAGAAAGGTGAACCTATATACCTCTTTTCACCAGCGTGGACTCCTGAGTTAAACGATGGCCTCTGACGGTTTATACAAACCAAAAAAGATTTTCATGTGGATAAATCCGAGGTGCTTATCTACTTCTTTCGAAAAGTGCGTAGCGCATATGGACGGAGCACAAATATGGCATGAGCCATATGTCAGCTGTTACTTTAATGAGATCTTCCGTGATCCAGAGGTGTTTCAGAGGTTCCCTAATATGCAACCCTTCCTTAAGCACTTTATGGCAGCAAAACAGTTGATTGAAGCAGGAGGACACATTTACCAAGGTGGCAATTTATTGCCAATGGAAACATTTACGTAAGTAGTGAAAGCCCTGACTCCTTAATGCATACGTTTTCTAGCGAAGCTACTACGATTAAGGGAGTGAGCGGTTCTCCCAGGCGGTTGGTTAAAAGTTTGGCTACACCACACTGTAACTTACTTTAAAAGTGTCTTAGTTATTTACTCTCCCATGACTTCGGGATCATTACGTACATAAAACTGAGCATATAGCCATAAATTATCAGTGACTTGTTTTAAAACCTAAATGAGAGGGCATTTAAATCAAAACAGTATTACTCGTCAGCCTGGGTGTGCAGGAACTAGGGTACGAATTCCTCAGGCAGTAGTCCATGTTTCAAGAACGAAGTAACGGAAAGACGGAAAACGACAAAAAGCAAAGTAGAAAGAGTCATTTGTGCTGGGAGTTTAGAATATTGACGAACTCTGACTGACCTCCATCGTACCAATTACGCTTTAATTTATAGAATTAGCAAGGTTGTTCCCATGGAGGTACCAGGGGTTTGTCACTAGCTACTGAGTGGAGTGTTTAAAAGGGGCCGGGAACACAGAATCCCACCTCCTTGACCAGTCGGTGTAGAATTGCTCAGTCGAGGGATTTAAGGTAACAGGGTAGAGAAAGATTAGAGAGAGAACAAAACACTCAAAACGTAGAATTAGTCTACCCAGTAAGTTGGTGGTTACGGCTCTAAACGTTTCCGTACGACACGGTGAAAGGTCATTTGAGGTCAAAAGATTTCAAACTCACATTGGTGATGCATCACATTAATGAAAATAGTGGCCCGGTAAAACGCATCTACTGCATGCGTTATACTTTTGGGGCTAGTGCTGGTAGAAAAGTCTAGTGAAATGGATTTATTAAAACCTCAATATGTTTTCCCTGTCTGTATGGATACCGCAAACGGCACTGCGCAGGTTCCGTCTGGCCTTAGGATTCAGTTTATCAAATGACACGTGGAATGAAATATTTTCAGAACAATAACCAGCAGTTTCAATTTTTGTAAAAATTCAGTGATATACATAACAGGTCCGGTAATCCAGCGGATGAGTAGAGAGTGTACTGTAATGTTCTAAAACTAACTTGGCTTTTTCAAGACTTATTTCGTACCTGGAATGTGAATTCATGAGACTGTATGTTGTCTCTTCCTTCATTTCTACTTTGCTATTCCCTTTGTTCTTTCACCAAGATGAAGTAACTTCCTTTATTCCTTTTGTGCAAAATAAAGTACAATCTTTTTATGAACTTAGCAAAATTTGATGTTGTAAGGGAGCTTACCTTTCCCAGAACCGTTGCATGTGGCAACAGTTTTTCACCATATTTCACCAGATTTTCATTTTCCATACACCGCAGTTATGATTGGGTGAAGGAACAGCTAGAAAAGCCGATTGCCGAGGGGAAGAAGTTCATGTTCATCAAAGATACTGGATTGGGTATAGATGGACACTACGATAAGTTACCCAAGGTACTTTAACATTTATATTAATCCCCATATGTGCTAAACTGCACTTTACGGGTACACAGTGAAGTGCATTAAGGCGTGTCGACTTTGCCCCAGATCACCACTGCGTATAATTAAATTGTTAAAATCCAAGGTGCGAGTGACTTGATGAGTTATCTCACATATTTAGAAGTCAAAGTCTAGTAATAAAACTGCCTTACCCTCAGATAGGTACTTTGATTTATGATCACGATCTGTAGCAGAGAACCAATCGTTCTAACCATTAAAACGGGCATATTGTGTGTAAGATACTCTCTTAGTTTAGATAGGCACTGCACAAAAGGAGAAAGGTCATAGTGCGGAGTTACTTTTTGTTAGTTTGCTTTGGAAACTAACAAATGGGCAGTGTCAAAGTAAAGACAGTATATCCATAATCTTCCATAAGGCGTTCTTCATTGGTTCATATTCTCTTAGACTCGATGATTATCATTACATTGATTAACTTATTTCATATTCATATCATGTATGATATTTAAGTAGAATTCTTTGACAATTAAAGGACTTTGGGCATTATTTGGCAGATATCCCAGGTTTCAATTTATTTGCTCTTGATGCACCAGGCTTCGTGCTATATTATACTTCAGGGTTACCAAAAAAAACAAGCCCGTAGCTAAGGAGAGGCCAGGGGGACGCTTTCCCCCTAGAACTCCCAACCCAGAAAATAAAAAAATATCATTGCCCTAATGCATTTTAGCATATTTCGCCTCCTAAAAAGTATTTGGCCCCTTTTCTTGACACTGACCTGACAAGGACTTCTACCTTACGTCCATTTTCCAGTGGGCTCATCTGCTCTGAAGCAACCTTTAATTCTATGAGTCCAATCTCAACTTGTATGCATTCAAAACTAGCATCAGATGGGACCAAAAACCAGTGCCAGGCTACGCACTGGATGAAGAGCGGGTAAATCTGAATGACAGTGACAATGAATGAAAACGAGTCAATGGAAGAACACGGTAACTGAATGGTCAACAATAAAACAGTTTAAAACAGTTGATATATGCAGGTATAAATTAAAACGCTATGGCAGCTTGACTGTTCTTGACTGTTTTTGTTTGTTTATTTGCTTGTTTGCATTTTTTTTTTTTTTTTTATTTTTTAGTTGGAAGGGTTTTATTTTATAATTTGAAGAAAAAAGGATCCTTCAATTAAGCAAAGGAAGAAATCATACGTTCGGCTATGCTTCGGGAAAAATTTTAAGGACTGTTTTACTCCTCTATGGGAGGTTGATATGCTAATGTGTACGTCATATGGACGAATCCCCATGCGAAAACTGACGTATGTAGCCTTTTTAGTGCCTATAGAGCTAGTAGTTCACCCAAGAGCTTTGCAGGGAGCTCAGAATTTCAGACGTATATTGACACCATTTAAGTGGAGCGAAACCATAAGTTGACAACGTACAAGGGTTTTTTTCCTAAACACACCCCTAGATCGCCGGAAATTACACTCCGTATGCCCTGTTTCGACCTGCAAGATACCCCTCTAGGCTATCTCTTCTTAGAAACTTTATAGCTTATACGCATTTTGAGATATTTTAAAGTTTTGGCCCTGTATGACCCTACTTGCGTGTGCGCCACTACGTGGGGCTAAATGTAAATTAAAAGTGTTAAAGCCAATATTTGCTGGACAGTTTTTCATATCTGCGTCTGTCATATTTTGCATGAAAACAAGTGGGGCCATTTAGGTTAGGCACGGAAGGACGACGGAGTACCATTCAAAAATTTGTATGCCGTACATTTATACGTAAACGTTAGCGCATGGGCATACGAAGACGTTTACATGCGCATATATGACCTTATTCTTTTCACCGGAATGGAAACATTCTGGGATAGTCAAAAACTTTCAAAGTCGCCTTGTATTTACTAAAAATATCGGCAAGATATTACATCCAGTTACCATACCTTTCTCCCCTTAACTATTCCATCTCTTGGGATCGCTAGCCTGGTTACGGGCGCTTCCTCAGAAAGAAAACTAAGCCTGTTTTCTAAAACTATGAAAATACTGCAAATCATTTGTAGACAAGCAGTTTCTTACAGAAAGACACTTGGGCGTCTCAGAGCTAGCATAGGCGTATGGGATGGGTGAGCTGAGGACTGCACCCCCTCTCATCCCTCCGCTTTTGAGAGAAAATTTTATACTTTCGGGCAAAATATATGCTATATTATAGGGCATACTTGCATTAAAATGTTGCACACCCCCCCCCCCCCCCCCCACCCACCCACGGAAGTAGTCTCGCACGCAGAAGCGTTGCGCGAGATATGTGTATATAGACAGAAGTAATGTTGTAGCAAGTCATACATCCAGTCTGAGTCAGTGCTGAAACTACCTGGTTCAAATTTACTTGTGGGAGTTAGTGTAAGATGAGGTTTTACGGCTCAGTTCCTAACCAATTGGTTTAAGTCGGGCCGGCCACGGCCTGTTTTCCAGATGTGGCTCACTGGCTTGTTTTCCCTACTCCATTTACTTGTGGGGAGTTCCAATGATATAACCCACTGATTCCAGTCTCAGAATAATATATTATACTCAATAATAGTATACTCATTTTCAGACTTCACTGAATTCACAGGAGCCTACAAAGTTTTATATGTTTAGAGTTTCCAATAAGAGAACATAACCTGCAATATTTTCGGTAACATTTTTTTAAATTGACCTTATTTATAATTTTCTTTGATGAACCATCAGATCGAAGCAAAGCATACTTTTATAATTCGACATCCTTATCGGATGGCATTGTCAGTCCAACGTCTACTGGCCAGTACATTTGACTTTGAAGGTGAACCGAGTGATTTAGACATCGGATCAGGCCACCCTTTCATGGCATGGGAGAAGTTGTCCCCGGACCCAGTCTTTAAACTGTGGAAACACGTTCGAGAAAATATCGATCCGAATCCAATTGTGATTGATGCTGACGACCTCCAAACTCACCCAGAACAGATTCTTAGAAAGTATTGCGAAAACGTTGGTATTCCTTTCAAAAAAGAATATTTACAGTGGGAGAAGAGTGACGAATCGTTGAAGTACTTCAACGGTGCTCTCGAGCAAATGGTGTGGGGGAAAACAGAGCACGTTTACGACGCGGCATTTCTGTCTTCGTGCTTTCTCCCTCTCAAAGGTCCTGTTCCAGATACTATTCCTGAAACATGCATGGGCTATGCAAAAGAATTTCTGAAGGGGTATAGCGTTATGTATGAGGGAAGGATCAAACCAGAATAGCTGGGACTCAGAAACTGAAACAAGCCCTGCTTAGCATTCCTTCAATTGCTTCAAATCCCTCAACAGACTCATGTAAAAGGCGTTGTGTTTCTATTGGATTAGCTCATTATCTAATTAAGTGATATGGTTTATGATTGTGAACATTGAGAATGGAGATACTAAGACAGCGGTGCAGACGCAATGAAAAGGATATATCTTTAAAGAAACGTTTGGGAAGTTGTCATTGTTGTCCACTAGTCAAGTCAAAAACCAGTATATACAGATGGTTACAGCATGTCACTGCCAGATATACCAGGAGTTGCTATCCAAATGGAGATAGCTCCCCAAAACTTCCTTTGAAGTGAGGTTTCTGCACTCAAGGTCATTTAGTAATCATTCGATGATCTTGCTATAAGCAGTAAGCTGGATTAACAAGTTGACACGAAGAGGTTTGTCGTCTGCTACATCTGGAGTAGAACTATAGCGATTTTTCACATTGCCATAGCACTAATTTGCCTAAAATATAAGTATATTTTCTCTCTGGTGTCGCTTGGTGTCACAAATCAGATCACAACAGCTTGAGTTTATGTAAACTTGTGAACATAGATTTAAGTCCGTTTATTTTAGGAAACCCGAGGAAACTTCAGAATGCAGTAAAAGAATTAGGCTTCTGCCTCTTTAACTTATTTGCGTATGGTCTCTTTAGATAGATTAGGGGCATTTGTATTGATGTAGTTCCTTTAAACAACCGTTTTGATTTTAAAAGCCATGTCATTACTATGATGGCGATATACAAACCTATACATCAAAACATTATTCAATTTAAGCGCCTTGTTTAAGTATTACTAGAGGTGAATAATGTGGCAAGGAGAAAGAAATCAAGTTGAAAGCATTAAATAAAGGCCATAGGTCCTTATACAGTGCCATCCTCAAGTATACAACACAAATATTCGTGTTGCCGAAAATTCGAATAGATTCCTGAAACCGAACATACAAGTTTTACTTGTTGTTCACTAATGGTTCTATATTTATTGTTTCGAGTGATTTTCCTTTTTGAACTTATCGCTTTAAATATATATATATATATATATATTTATATCTTTACTACATGGTATCACAATGTTCAGTTGTATCATATCTTTTTTGATATTTGGTCGTAGGCTGTAAATTTAAGAAGTCCGGAAATTTACATGTTTTACCAGTTTTTCTGTATATTATATATACATATATATATATATATATGTATATGTGTGTGTGTGAGTGTGTGTGTTTCTGTGTAATATTCGTAATTTATGATTATTGTAGTAGAACTTATTTCAGTGTTGTCCACAGCTCCTTTCAAAAAAGTTACGTTTATCACTAGACCCTTCTATATACTTGGTAAACCATTGACAGCCTGGCAATCAAAATTCCAGAGGTCGAGAATTCCATCACAAACGGCATAGCTGTTCTCTTGTGCTAGGCGAACACTAGGGTAAATGACAAAGGGAGAGGTTTAACTATGATTTCATCTGACAGACAGGGGTAGATACGATACGAAGATCGTTATCACTTAGAGTGTCGGTCCCCTCGAGAGCTGATATATTTTGTTCTCAAAGACAATCGGTTCTTCCCTGTGTAAACAAAAATTTCGTTGGGCTTCGCGCCCTATGTAATTCTAATAGTCACATTTTAAAGGAATATACTAAATTAGAAATTAACGTCCGTCTCTCCAGGGAGATATAAGAGCAACTCCCTGGTCTCTCTTCTCGTCTTCACAGATTACTGACATATCCCATGACAAGTCATCAGTGACAACACTAAGCTTCGTGTTAAAGGTTTAAATAGTTTGTTTCGCGGGTCATAATCATGTGGAAAATTTGTTGAGTGTAAGTTTGTTAGCTGGTATAAATCTTTGATTTACTGTTCTACTTGTATGCTAGTCGTTCATCACTCACTACCTGACAAATGGCAACAGGGCTAAATTCGTTTCCCTTTTGTTGCTTTGTTTGGCTGACCGTTAAGGCTCTTTGCAAACATAATTAGTTTCCATAACCTAATAAGATTTGTGTTGTCCATATAAATATTGTTTGGTTGATGATAAAAGGTCGTGTAAAGATAGCAATGAATACGGTTTATTTTGCCCTTGTATTGGTGTGACGCTCAAGTGGTTAGTGGATATGATAACCATACTTGCAAATAAAACAGTGTTGTCCGCAGTTTAAATATAATAATGAGAGACACTGCCACTACCTGACTACCATACGAGACCAGGCTAAAATGTAAGTTTAGTTGCACTTGCATCACTTGTAATACTGGGTTTCTATGGTGCGTTGCAAAGATGAAACTTATACGTTGATTATTGCATTTCTGTTTTATGTAAAATATGTATTATACTTCCATGACATATTGCATGTTAAACTATTTAAGGAGTAGCGACTCAGTGCACTATTTATATTGTGTATTTGTTATTCTTCTTAGGACTACTTTAAATATTCAGCGTAATGTAGTCATTTGTATCTTTCCTTGTGCAAGGATTCCTTTTCAATGAACAAGAACGAGATCATTATTACATATGGATGAGGGTATAAGCTAATTGTTCCCCTTTTGGATGTTTATCTTATAACATTAAAATTATTAAATTAAATCACCGTATACCAACAAATACAAGCCAGTCAGCTTGCTAGATGAAATTGAGAAATTGCGCTGTTTTTAGTTCTACAGGCCCCCACTCTTTAGAAGGAGCGGGCAAATACCCCCGCATGCACTCTTTAGTGTTGATACTTAAATGTATATTACCTGCAAAAAGCCAATATGATGTTTTTCATTGCCTTCACAATATTTCCTGTATAAACATATTATGACCATTAATTATTGGAAACAATTTTTTCGTGCCCTTCGAGCGTGATTTTATCTCTCCCGTTTTCTCTCTAAAGAAGGAAGGCTTAGTGCAACTTTCATTTGTCCAATCAAACGGATGATGAATAAGTGTAGGGTTTCATCTTTCTAGGTAGATCTCTTTGCCGGCAAATGCTAATGCGGGATTTTTTAGTTGGTTACTTTAACCTTTATCGCATGTATAACCGAAATGTGCAACTACCAAGTCCATCTGGGGTGGATTGCAACACCCGACCGGCAAGCCGTGTGTAGCCTGAAGAGATCATCAGTCTGGGCCCGCTAGGCAATTTATTACTTCAGTTTCTTTAAATACCAGTAGTATGTAAAAATGGGGCTGGGGGAACAGCTTACCCTCCCCGTTAGTGTGGCTAGTCGGGGGGGGGGACTAAATGACTCTGTCGGGAGAGCTAAGAAAAAGGGAATAGAGAGAGATATAAGGGACAGAGAAGGATTGAAGAGACAGGAGAAGCACCCAAAACTTAAATTCTCCGTTCATCTCTGAGAAAGTAAAGGTACTCGTCCCCACCCGTATAATATCATTAGTCCATAAATATCCAGTCTGTAACCCAAGTACTATAAATTTTCTTTCCTTCAGTAGCCGGCAATGGCAGCCTATATATTCAGGTTTGGCAGGATACATGATGAAACAAAGCACTACTGCTTTGAGAAATTTGTCAAAATGGTGGAGAGTGCAGTATCAAGTATTACGGTGTGTTTGGATGCCAAATATCTTCCATAAGGACGATCTGTGCATGATAGTCTTCTCGTCGAATTCATTCCTCCTTTTGTCTGCCTGATTTGCGCCTATACTTGAGTCCATACCGCCCTGATTATACGTCCATCCTTGGAGTGAACAATTTCATAGAACAGCAAGACGAGGGATCTTAAACAGAGGGGCTAATATAAAATTCTCTGAGCACACTAACTCTGCAGAGTCCAGGCAGAAGTACGATTGTGGTGGCAAGTTTGTACTGCAGAAATTTAGAAAGGGATTTCGTACAGTCTTGGGATTTGGGGATGCCAGATTTTCTCTCTGTAGGTTTTGATGACAGCCTTGTAGGCTACACAGGTTCAAGAATTTCACTAGTAATTATAAAAGCAAATCAGTCTTAGTGGCTTAAAATGCGGCTTTCTTCAATTTGGGGCGTTTGGGATGTCGAATATTCTCTTATATTGGCGAATCACGCATGGTACTAGACATATTCCAGTCAGTTGTGTTGTAGAGTGGGGTTTCCTGCAATCTGAGGCTTTTAGAATGCCACGTTCTCTGACCTCATTCTGACCTCATTCCTAATCTTTGCCCGGCTGAGTTTGGCTTCAGTCCCTTTGAATCACCCATATGACATTTTGGGCCCGCTAGATTATGGCCGGTCCATTTGCTGTTCAGTTAGAAATACATGGAAAATTGAAAGTGTGTCTCAGTAGTATCCTGGTGACCCGGTCGATGAAATGCCAAAGAGATTAATTTGCAGGGTACCTTCTCCACTGGCGGGAACAATTCACTGGGCCTGCGTCAACGCCTCTTTGCAGTCTTTGAACCCTAACGCTGCCTTAACCCCCATACAATGGGTTTTCCTTGTGCAATTTAGTTAATGCCCCCGAATAGCCTCCTTTCTAAGGAGTGAAGGGTATTGAACAAACATGTTTGTTACCCCACCCATTTATATTTGACGAGAAAACCAGGTCTTAAATTGAGCAAAATAAAATATATCAAGAATTGTTCATATCATGGATATGGTTTCGAAATTCATTTGCTGGCTTCTTAAATGAAATAAACCCTGATAAATAGAGCCTCTGGAACTAATTTTCGGCTGTCTTTATGTCATATTTTGCAGGAGCTTCCAGTGTTTTGCCCCTGGACCCCACCAGGGGCCCGAAGGCGGGTCCCAGGACCCCACGCGTGAACATTCGCGCTTTGCGCCCATGATTCGTTGCACTTGTTAGACCTTCGCGCGATACACCACCCCTCCATATCAGTATAAGACGAATCACACGTTGTGCCCCCCCCCCCCCTCGCCGCCGCCGAAGTCCTACACATGCCACTGTTAAATACTCATATTATGACTAATATATCAGCATTTAACCAGTAGTGGCACAAGCAGAGGACAAGGACCGTGGTGGTCCCGCCGGAGTATGTTCTAATTTCTTCGAGAGTCAAGCCGAGGTGATGGGCACCGTACGATAAAGTGTGTAATCCCAACGGTGATCAGTCTCCCGACGGTTTACCCTTTGTAGTTCTCGAGGAGCTCAGATTCTCCAATATGAACACAAAAATTTTGCACGATTATTGTGCTGTAGAGTCTTTCTTTTTCGTTCAATATGCTGTCATGAAATGTAGGTAATGCCATCGCCCTGCCACCTTATCTAGTAACTTAGACATACTCAGCTTTCCTACACTGTGTGCGAATGTTGGAAAAGTTTCTCCTCATAGTTTTTAGCTCAGCTGAAAGCTTTCAGCTGAGCTATTGCTGTCGTGCACGGCAAACGTCTGTCACCATACCATTTGCGTTTAAGTGCCTGACATTTCGCTGTTTTTCGTTAGATTTGGCTGAAATTTAGTAGAGATGTTAACAAAAGTGATATCTGTATGCTGCGACTCTTTTCGATTAATTTGACAGCTATTTGACCTCGGGAGGGGGCTTTGTTTGAAAACTTAAAATCCCCTACTTGTCTTTCAGTTTTGCACCAATCTTGATAATATGTTTCATATAGATAGTCCAATTTGTGCTGAACAAAAGTTAATTTTTTTTTTCGTTTCTGCAATCATTAAAGGCATGAAAACAGCACTTTTTGAAACAAATTCTGGCGAAGTCCTCATGTTCGGGAATACATCGAGAATCCCAGTTGTTATCATTTGAGAGACTGTGTACAACGAAACGAGGTACAAAAGTATACTGAACATATATAAATGTACTGGACGTCTCGTGCTTAATCGTGTGGAAGTGTTTACGCAAAGTGCAGTGCATCGATATTTGAATACCGTACGTGGACTACCCCACTATGTCAGACTATGTTTGCTCAGCTCTTTGCTTTCCAAGCCAGGGATATGACATGAATAAGGAATATACCGTACAGCCTACTATGGAGGCGTTACGTGAACATGTGGCGCTGATCTCATTCAGGCGTTTTAATAATAGACTATCTAAATTGGTTGGATGGTTAGGCCTACTCGAAAAGAAATACCGGACGTTTGAAAGTTGTGCAAGTTCTTGCGAATACTGTGGCCTTGTGCGAAACAGTGGTATAAGCTAGGCCTACACATTTTTGTGTTGAGGCAGAAACAAGTATTCAACTTAGCCTGATGTCTGAATGGTTTTATGAGTTTGGCTTAGAGTTTAAAGAGAATATATCCAGTCGCCTCTCATTCAGGCGTTTTAATAATAGACTATCTAAATTGGTTGGATGGTTAGGCCTACTCGAAAAGAAATACCGGACGTTTGAAAGTTGTGCAAGTTCTTGCGAATACTGTGGCCTTGTGCGAAACAGTGGTATAAGCTAGGCCTACACATTTTTGTGTTGAGGCAGAAACAAGTATTCAACTTAGCCTGATGTCTGAATGGTTTTATGAGTTTGGCTTAGAGTTTAAAGAGAATATATCCAGTCGCCTCAAGTTTCAAGTTATTTGTTAACATTACCTTAATCTTTCAAATCTTCTTGTATCTCCTTTACAAACATTCTTCTTAATATTTCTGGACAAAAAATATTTAGTATGAAAGGTAAACAAATGACTTATCCTTCCTTAATATCAAATTAGTTTATATTGTCACATAAAGGAAAGAAGCTACTCGTGAATTGGGACGCCGGCGCGGGGTACACTACTTCAAGTTAAGGTGAATGTTGTCTAGGAAATGTCGTAAGAGGAAAGAGGAACCCACCCCTTTCTTTTAAACAGAGAACATAGCACGTTGATTGAAAATACAATGCTTCATATGGTTTAAGCTTGACGGTTGTGCTAACATTCCAAAAACAATTTTCGGTTTGAAAAGGAAAACGTGCTTTTTGAAGGCGTGTGCCATATGTCAGTCTCGGAGCCTGCAGGAATTGTGCAGCTCAGGCTTCTAGTCAAGCGGGCCAAGGGGGCGAATCCCTCTTTGCTCTTTGAAATTTGTTCGCCGCCTAGCAAGTTTTCAAGTTGCCATTGGCTTAATGGGATTTGTATACATTTGGCCCCCTTAAAAATTTGTTAGCCCCTGGAAGCCATTTCGCCCCATTCAGTACCTTGTCAGGCTACGAGCCTGGTGCAGTCACATGGGCGTCGACACTGCAGGAACTGCCCCAGTCTTGTTCTCCGTTGCCGAAAGCCCCACCAAGTTGTTAAGGGGAAGCCATGGCGGATGATACTTCAATAGCCTTAGACTTAGGATAAGCGTGCATATTTTCCCAACGCTCTCTACGAACTGTAGTTACCCTCCGGCCTGTTGCGACGCATTATCCGGTCCTAAAAGCGATCGACGATTTATACCTGGTAGATCCCAAACATAAAAATGTTATGCAGTAAAATAATTTTGTATGGGAAAACGGGACTAAAGAGTACTCAGAATTAGGCGCGTAAAGAATTTAATTTAGAAATTATCTCTTTATATTGAGCAATTGAGCAATTGAGCAGTTTTGGTTTTTCCAAATCATAGTGGCAACCCGCATTTGAACTTTTGTCCCTGGACAAGTTCAAGGAATATCTTTGGGGCAAAATATCGCTTTTAAGACCTTTAACCATTTGTAAAATTTCTTTATCGGAAGTTACTATCTGGGTCTACTTATGGAAAACAAGTGAGGTCTACAAAGCAGCACACTCATAAATATTCATTATTTGTATACTAACATCTGTGCAGTATATAAAGTTAACTTTGTGTACCAGATTTAGTCTTTCAGAGACTTCGGGAGTTCAATACACATTTCATTGCATTCAGTTTATATTTATCTCCAGGGTTGGGAAGTAACGAGTTACAAGTAACGCCGTTACTGTAACGAGTTACATTTTGTGTAACGGAACCCTGTAACGAGTTACATTTGCATTTCAGTAACGGAGCAAGTAACTAGTTACAATTCTGTGTAAAAGTAACTGTAACGGCGTTACATTTGGGTCCCGTTACTTTCCCGTTACAAATAGTCAAAATGACCACAAATTGCATTTTCTTTGAGCTAATAACAGAATAACAGAAAATTTTCAAATTGATGACACTTTGGTAGTAAAATGTAAAATTATTTTCGATATAGGCTATTTATCATTCATCGCTATTATCGACGTCGCCCTCACCGACATCAAATTTTATTCACGATTAGAATCAGAAGTTGATATTAGATGCACACGCTGCAGGCTTACAGGCCGGGCCACTTGATTGTCTATTGAACCAGGGAGTTGTCAAATAGCAACTCCCTGATTGAAATAAGTTTAAAATTGATCTGTATGTCAAAATACTTATTAGACAGATCAATGCTTATTATCCATGAGACCGATTTGTGCGATTATTTGAAAAATACTGAACGGTCCTCTAAGGCTCAGCTGACTTTATGTATTCTAAGTAAAGTCAGCTGGGCCTTGGTTTACTCATATTGTCCTTTAGAGGACACAGTGGAGACAGTGTACCGTGAGAAACGGGTTGGCCCATGGGCATTCAAATACCAGCTTACTTTGAAAGTTTAATCATTGCCTCTTGAGACGTTAGGGCTGGACCCGTGTTCACCCTATCCGAGTCGGAGCTAACTGCGATTCTAGATTCCCGAATCTTTCCGAGCATGGTACTACTCAGGATCCTCAAATTTCTGCCAGTTTTGATTCCAATGGCACCAATTCCGAGACCAGTCTTTTTGCCAATGTATATCATATCACACATACAGATGTTTTAATTCTATCGTACATGTCCACCATTAATTAACAAAGTCATCGTTTGTACTCACTTCCATAGCCTGGCCTCCTGAGTAATTTAGTTGATTGTATGTGACAATACCTTAGATCTGTACATTGTGCACAAATGGAACTTTAAACACTTTTAATGTAACTTTCATATTTGAGAACTCGGCTGGAATGAACTCCGAGTCCGAGTCCAGTTACATCACATTCCGTAAAAATTTCGATTCCGGAACCTTCTATCCCGGGCAAATTCCTAATCTAGAAAAACGCTCTTGAGACCGGCATTAAGCTAACCGAATCCGGACTCTTGCGTTGGAGCCCAGTAAATCTATACGGTGCCAAGCGTTGGTAAACACCGTGCATCCATTTATGCATCTAATTTAACATGTATGGTATCTTTATTTGAATCAAACGTATGAATTTAGGCTATATCATATTCTTTTCAATGTCCGTAACTCCTTACACTGGAATAATAGTACGGTTAATATAAAAAAACAGCAGAATATTGAAATGGTCAATGGCGTTAAAAGTATCCTAACAAAGCTAATTGGAAAGAGAAGTGTCCGACTTAAAGCTTTACCTATTGTAAAGGGAAAGTGAATTATGTGCACATGATCTGCATGTATAAACTGCATAGTATCACCATTTCTATGCACTGTTTTATATCGACACAATGTGAAACTTGAAATTTATGGGGAAATATCACTTAGCCCAACCCTAGCGGTGAGGTTTTAAAATTTTACTGCTAACAAATGTATTCATCCTCTTATTATACCATATTTATGCCCTTGAGGGGTGAAGACTTTAATTACTGCTGAAACAACGCTCTTCCCCTTTCCGGCATAGCCGCTAACCTCTCTAAATTAGCCGACTGTGTGATGGGAGTATAAAGATTTCAACCCTCAAAGAAGTACTTTGGTAACTGGAAAAGTTTTGGTTATAACCATATTCCTCTAACAAATAGTTTGCGTAAGCTCCGACACAGTATCATGATTCGCTGCTTCATGTTGAGCATTAGGAGCCTCTGCGACAATGCCCATTGAAGATCAGCTAGCTTCATTGACTTTCTTTGGGGAACATCTAAGGATAACCGGCACAAATGAGGTGTCGGTCGTCTCATGTGCCCCCGTCTTACTATCTAATTATGCCCCCCCCCCCCTCCATTTCAGGTACCGAGGTACCGTATATTCACCTTGAAGTAACGAGTTACTTTTGAAATGTAGCTAGTTACTTTTTAGTCAAAAGTAACTGTAACTAGTTACTTTTTCAACATTGTAACTAGTAACTGTAACGAGTTACAATTTTACGGAATTAACTGTAACTATAACGAGTTACTTTCAAAGCGTAACGGGAACAACCCTGTTTATCTCTTTGTTTTCTAACGTACATATGAACAACATGAGTTACAGACCCAACCAAAATATTGACTGCAGACTTTTAGGTCAACAGGAAAAGCTGAGCTTCGGCAACATTGTTGCGCTTGTTTCTCTTGCATATGGCACGGTGCAAACAGATAAACCCCTGTCGAGGTAGGTTCTATATTTGGTCACCATCAATGGAGATTTTGTAACATGATTGTACGTCAAATTTTTGCCGCACTTCGCAGTTCTGCATAACATAGCTGTAATTATGAAAACCACACAACTGTACTACTCAGCTTACGATACAGGCAGTGTCAGTTGGAGAATTAACAGCTCTGGCAGGTGTAAAAGGAGATACTATCCGGATGTCCGGGAAAATATCCCCTAAGGATAAAGTGTCCAGGACAGGAAATCCTGGAATAAAAATATTTGTCCCGACATATTCTACCTCGAAATAAGTCCGGGAAATTTGCACCTCAAGACTTCTCAGGATCAATTGCCCTGGACAGTAGGGACACTACTTCCTTTCATTCCGGTACATGACGAAATGGTGTCCGTTTTTTCCATTATTCTCAATAGCTTTTCTTTCTCTCACAAAACATGTTGGTGTTGGTGACACTTCTAATGGTAAATCTGGTGTATGAACACACGTGAGTAGGTAAATAATAATGGCGATGATGGTGACGGCGGTGGTGACGGTGGTGGTGATGGTGGTGGTGGTAGTGGTGGTGATAGTGGTGCTGATGGTGCTGATGGCAACGACAATGACGATGACAATACCGATAACTATGATGATACAATTTTGCATCGAAGTTCCTTGTAAGTGCAAATTATTTTAAAGGGAAGGGGGAAGCCCCTCCCCACTCCCGACAGATGCTCGACTTGAATGTCTAAGTAATCCGGAGTAAATGTTTTTTCCAGCCCAGCTACTGATTCACTGTAACGAAACGTTGTTTTACCTTTCTTTTGAAGTGCACTAAATTTTTACAGTATGAGATGTCAAATGAAGGTGTGGGAAGTGTCATTTCCTGCAACTTAGGAGCCATTGTAGCAACCACTGTTGGTCTGTTTTCCCGTCCAAATAGGTTTATTTTAAATTGCGATTATATTTCTGTTCTGCATTAGGTACATGTCAATGCAAATTGTGACAAATCTGAAGTTTCGCTTTCACGACAATTTCCTAAATACCCCTTCACTTATAGCCAAGACTTATTTCTTATTCCACGGGTTACTATCCCACCACGAGGTTTTACATAGGACATTTTGACAAGTAAACGCAACTTTTGAGCAATTCAAGTTCAAGCCACCAGCACCTATGTGCCCTTTTTATCACAAGCCTCATATCGACACCAACAGTACCTTTACCTCAATCAGCTTCGTCCCTGGTTACCATCCAGGTTACTCTCACATATATATGATGGTTTTTCCCTCCATTCCCGCATGTCTATGGTTTGAGACTACAGTAGCACATTCTCTCATGCGATGTAAACAGTTCTTGCAGCCTAGCTCTGCTCTCCTGACTCCTGGTCGTTAATTAGACGGCGTCAGTTGAATCCACTGTACTGTAGTGAAGCAATTTTATGACGTCAAAGTCAATCAGAGTATAACCTTTGAAATAACTCCGCTTTCCTTTCTTATTTTGCA
This sequence comes from Holothuria leucospilota, assembly GCA_029531755.1. Classification (NCBI taxonomy): domain Eukaryota; kingdom Metazoa; phylum Echinodermata; class Holothuroidea; order Aspidochirotida; family Holothuriidae; genus Holothuria; species Holothuria leucospilota. Next base: position 30,004,513 of record CM055966.1, on the reverse strand, counting down.
ACCCGACATACTCAGTGCTCTAAACGTCCTTCCACTTTCCCTGAATGACACCTTGAACCCTAGTAAATGTTAAGATTATAAAACTGTTTTGCTGTGATGCAGAAATTTCTCCCAAGAAATGTGTTTACATTAAAACAAAAACAGCCGGTTACATCTGTACATGTTGTAATATAAACTTTCCAGAGAATGAAACCAGGCAATTTATGGTTGTGGGTAAGGGAGCAACTGACAGTCGCCTGGTTTGGGGCAAAAACAACGTCCTTAAAAATATCACCAGTTAAGGTCTCTTTCCAACCGTACATCCTCTGATCTCCACTCATATACCATTATCTGTCCTCCTTTACTGAAGCCTGCCGTCCATCACCATCTGCTTCCCTAGAATCCATCCTTCGAAAAACTGTTCAACGGGCTGTACTCCAGTGTGTATTTTCTCTGACATCCTTCATCCCTCCTGCTACTTTCCATCCGCTTTGCCCTTCTAAATAACAGGACTGCAATATGCCAGAAAATCAATTTTAACAGTGCTTATTATGACACTTTTCTGGGGAAGAACTCCCGACCCCTCTTTCTGAGCAATTTTGCCTGATAGGCTTGCTGGACATCCTTAATTACAGTATAGGCCTACTGGTCACGTTGCATAATAATGGTGGGCTTACTCCATGTACTCCATACACAACCATCCTTTGTATACTTACTACTTATATCGATTCTCAAATGTCAAGAAATCCCATTTTGGCGGTGTTCGATTTCAAACATTTTTCCCAGACCCTCCGTGTCTTGACCGTCTTACCAGTGAGCTGCTACTCTGCAGTTCCTGATCCTAGCATGGAAGTACTACCTCGGAGGTAGTACCGAGGTAGTAATTCCATGAATGTATGATTATCAGGCTGCCAGCAGGCCTATTCTAAAATTGCAGTGCTCACTCTGCTCTGCCCCGATGATGCACGCAAATGATGTTTGCTAATGTATTTATCTTGATTAACAGACGCTAGAAGATACCACTGAACAGTGTCCAATTTCAAATGTTTTCCACCCCCCCCCCCCCCAATCTTCCATCGAAGCTTCGTACATTCGACTCTTGAAGGTTTGAATTTTGCCCACACAGTTAGCCCCCTTTTATTAAATCCTGGATCTGCCCTTCAGAACTTATGTTGAATGATTTATGTATTTGACGATATTGATTTAGGCCATAGTACGTATTGCAGAAACGACAAGAAAACCGTCAAAAAGCGGTGGTTACTGTACTTGTATCTCTCATGACACAGGCACAAAAGGCGGAAAGACGGGAACTGCATTTCTTCATTAGGGAAGAAAACATGTATTTGCTGGCAATAATGACGTTACTTTCGTGCAAACCTGCTCAAACGATCCATCCTAATTGAAATTTGTTCAGCAGGCTGATAGTGGCGTAGCTTTAGGGGATTGGAAAGTGATTTTCTCGCTCCGAGAAGCCCCCCCCCCCCTCCACACACACACAAAGGAAAGTCCAAGAGTGATAAAATATATACAAGTATAAGATGATTCCATACTTGAAGCCACCCACACATGTTACCACCAGGGTCTCCATATATATTTCTTTCAGGTTATGCCATTCAGTTCTCCTCCAAATATAACAGATTCTTGAAGCTGTTGGAGACGTTCTTGCTTGCACTACCGTAGAGCTGTCTAAAGGATGGCATCTCTCAAAGTTTTGTGTCCCTTCAGATTCGTAACTCTCTTTCAGGAGTAGTTTCAGGTTTGTCCTTGTAGTAGGACAGATAGACGATCTGGCTATCCATGGATTCTATCTAAACACAATTTAAAATTGTCTTCATTCGTGTACGGTGCCGATGTTACACAGTAGAAAACACACATTTCGCCCAGAATGTCACTACATCTATACACTTTCTTGACCCTTTGATCTTTCAAGTCTGACTTTGGAGTTTGACTCATTATCTCATGTGTTTCGAGAGTAAACACCACAGGGTACGACGGCTGAGATAAGAATTCGGTGTCGGGAGGGCTACCAAAATTACCAATGATTTTAAAAATACAGAAGTCTGCCCTTTATGCTCGCCTCGATGACTTCCAACTGCGCACGTTTTCGGGAACAATACCGGTTAATGTGTGAAGTGAAGGGTATGTTCAGTTTTTTTATTATTATTATTATTTTTAAAAAAAGGCATCTGAAGCCATTGGCGTTTTTTTTTATTCGTCAACAAAAATGAGACATATTTCCTGGCAGCGCGATGGTCTCGTTCTCAAAATGTTGCGTCGACGTGAAAGGTTGTTTAACTTCAATTTTATGCTCGTGGGAGACGGAACATATTGATATTCAAGTGGTGTAGCACGTTTGAGTTGATATGTTTATTTTACAAGTATGTTTGCATTTCAGTATTTGAAAAAACAAAGTTTGTCCTTCGTGATATCAATGAAATAGGATGACAATATTTCGGAACAGACAAGCAGAGCGGATAAAGTGAGTGTTAGATTTTTCATTGATAAGCAGTTGCGTCGCCACACTATTGAAGTGGAGGGGCACTGGCGGAGCACAACTTTCCGCCGGAGGCACACCATCATGAAGGATCAAACGGCGCTTAGTGACATAGGCGGACTGGCCGTTGTGGCGATGTGGCGGCGATTGCCGCATGGGCCCCTCGATTCATGGCTGCCTTGGGCAGATGCTGAAAAGAAGAGGAGAAAGACGAGAGAAGTGAGTAGGGAGAGAAAAACAGAGAGTAGCATAAGGAAGGGAAGTGCAAAAAGAGAGATTGGGAGACGGAGGAACACAGAATCGCAATGCAGTCTGCTCGGGAACTGATTATTCTCTGAAGGCCCATAGCTTCCTAAAATAATCTCCTCCCTAATCAGCTGCCCTTATAATACGTTTGGGGCAATGTTCGGAAATTATCATAGGAAACCACGAGATTGAAAACCAATGTTCCGGTTTAAGAGTTCGGGGTTGGGGTTAGAAATGGTGGATAACCTCAACACTAGCCGTTTGGGGCATCTACAGCTCAAAGGACCTCTGCTTCATTCTCACTAACCCCTGTTCATTGTGACCGATAGGGACAAGTAAGTGATAAGAATATAAGTTAACAACATCGTGCTTTCCCCTTCCTCGTCTGGGGTCATGAGAGTTTTTAATATTTCTTACGGCTTTTGTCCAGTTGTAGGGCACTGGATTGTTTTCCCTTACTCCATTATGCGGAGCATCACGCACAGCGGCAGTAGGTTTCCTTTTTAAAGTCTTTGGTATGACTCGACCTGAGAATGGAACCCGGGCCTCCCGCGTGAGAGGCGGATACTCTACTACTAGACCAAAGACGCGGTCTTGACATAGGCCTATAAGCAGTCACGGTGGTGGTGCTACTTGGGAGGCACCTTCCAATTTTCCTCTTTCCCTCACTTGTCGCAACCAAACCTGGTACTTATCCAACACATGCAGCGCTATGTCTTAAAACTTTCGTTCTTCGGGCACGCTTGGCTCGCACCCGTTACAGGTATTTTCTATATTTTTAGCTCATTCCAGCCAGACATATCTCTCCCCCACTCTTTGCCCAAAAATATCCCCCGAACTCCTTGCCCCCAATTTCGATTACGAACCGCCTCTCATCCCGAGAAGGCGCGTTCCTAGTTTCAGAAGTACATACCTGTAGCAGTTCTAGCTTACATGCACTAAAGTCAGTATGTGGCTAACCGTGTATGCTTCGTAAGAAGCAAGAAGCTTAGCCTACACTCTTAAAGGACGTAAAAGACTTTTGTAATTTGTAACCAGGCTCGGATCCAGACATTTCGAAAAGGAGGGCTGAAAACCCCCTTGAATATTCTCCTAGATTAACATTATGCTAATTTTTGCGTATTTGTTATTGCTGATGTGGCAAAAAAAGGGGATGAGCCCGGGAAAGCCCCCCCCCCCCTTGGATCCGCGCCTGGTAATGAATCGATTACCCATTAAGAACTCTTAGATAACTATGGGCAGCCTCACCCATATGAAGGTGGAAACTTGTTTCCAGCTGAATGTTTCGGGTGAGAAGATATGTTGAAAGTTTCTACAAGTACCGTGTATGTTACGAAGTGATGTTTTGGCATAGTCCCAGTGAAAACTATACTTGTATGCACATAGTAGAAAGCTCCATATTCTTTAAAGGCAAATTCGAATCCCACGTTTGTCACAATTAACCTTAATAAGGGGCTCCCCCCTTTATTCATGACTATTTTTCTGCAAAATTTGCATATCAGGGAGTAAAATTCCCAAAAGGATTAACGTCTGAGCCTAGGCAAGTGTATTCTATTGTATTTGTTTGACCAAGGGAATGTTGAGTCTTGTGTGTTTAGAGAGCTAGTTACTTGTTGGTTTTAGGACTGTAACTCGCAAGGGCATGGAATACGATACACCTTTAAGTACGCCCGTTCCGATAATCAGGGAGAGGCAAATCGGGCCACACCATGTCAGCAGCGTTACCGTGGTGTAATAATCGTATCTCCATGTATTGACGATTGAGATGTCATATTCTACATTTGGGGGTTTATGTCAAGAGTGAGTATGACTCTGTTCTTTTAAATTTGTAACAAGGCACGTTGGGATTGAATAGTACGAAACATTATTTCAGTAAATTGCAGTTGAAGATTTGGTAAATGTAAGGACAAAATAATGGATGGGATAGGAAGTGTGAGCCTTCTAAGTGTAGATAATGTTCATATGAAATTATAGAAGTACATTTTACAGTTTAAGCTTCGTATAGGCTCTATACTAGATGGCTCGAAATTGCGATGTGAGGCCAAGGGTATCTGACTCAGAACTATTGAAAACAAAGACGCACAAAAATGGAACGGAACTGAAGTTATGCTTTTTGATTCCTTGCGAAGGCAGGGAAGGAATCTATGCGATGGTGATGTGTGTATGTGTAGTGTGTGTATGTGACACTCAGCTTGTAAACACGATATCTCAAAACAGCAATGACGGACACTTTTCATATTTGGTGTAGAGATTTCTCATGGTGAGAGAAAGAACCCTATTGTTTTGGTAGAGGTCAAAGGTCATTTGAGGTCACAAGCGGTTAATCTGTGAAAACCTTGTAAACACGATATCTCAAGACAGTAATGACTGACACTTTTCATATTTTGTATATAGATTTATCAAGGTAAAAGGAAGAACCTATTGTTTTTGATGGAGGTCAAAGGTCATTTGAGGTCACCAGAGGTTCAAGATGAAATCATTGTAATGGTTTGTAAACACGATATCTCGAGGTAGCAAGGACGGACACTTTTCATATGTGGTATTAAGATTTGTCATGTTGAAATGAACAACCTTATTGTTTTTGGTAGAAGACAAGGTTCATTTCAGTCCGAAAACCTTGTAAACAGCATATCTCAAACAGCAATGATGGACACTTTTCAAACATGACATTACAAGGGAGGAAGTACAGACACTTGTTTAATTTTTTGTTAGTTAATTTTTGGTGGTTTCAAAGGTCATGTGAGGTCAGCAGAGGTCAAATTGTTACAACATTGCAAAAAATGATATAGTCAAGAAGTAAAAATGTGAGAGATGAACCTCAGTGTAAAAATTCACCCCGTTTTGGCAAGGGATCACTTAGCCTTTTGGCTTTCTGGTATTTTAGAAAGTATTGTCGATTAATTTTAGGTACAATACGGACGGGGGTTCACTCATTAATTTACGTTAAAGTGGCTTTGCCACGTATAAATTAACGGTTTAAACCCTTTGGCATCTTTAGGAATACGTTTCATACAACGAAAAACAACCATTCTGTTTTTTGCAACTTGTTTTTCCGCTCGAAAATAGAGAGAAAATAAACCCTCTTCCAGCCATGGAAAGTTAGTCTTCCCGAAAATTTTCAAAATCTTGTTACGTCATGTGACGTCACTTTAGAAACTGATCGCTGTTTGCCGTGGTATCCTTCGGACATTTGATACAGTGTTTGCATTCCATTGTACCGGTTACCAAGGTCGATACAATGTAAAACCTGCGTGAAAAGTTGTTAATTTTGGAATGGTTATGCCTTTTCTCGTGCTTACCAGTTGTTTTAGTCAATTAAAAGCATTTCACGCAGGTTCTTCGTCTTAGTGTCATGATAAGTAGCTGCATGTGCCAACATTAAGAACGCAACAACATAGGTACAGCATGGAAGTACTACTTCCATGGGTACAGTACACAACATACCTGATACTACACAATGTATCACCAGCACTGTTTCGTAGTAGGTACTGTACCATGTGAAATCAAGTTTAATACTTTCTTTGGAATGGCGGATCTGAGCCAGGGAGTTGCCATCTAATGGCAACTCCCTGATCGGACAGGAATGTTGGACTGTCGGTAAAGTGAGTTTTCTTGGATTTGAAATCAGAAAGGTGAAGGCGATACTGAACAAGACGTCAGTGGTGCAGATGGAGTGAGTAATTCGTTACATAGAACCGTATCGATGTGAGACTGTTAGGTGAGGTGAAAGTACAACACCACAACAATTCGAGCATGAGAAGCATTTGGAGCAATTGAAAGGGACTTTAGCTTGGAAAGTTTTATGTAGGCAGTCAAAATATGAACTTTAGGTTACTTTCGTGCAAGTGTCAGTGGAAATCGTGGAACTAGCCTATGATCGATTTTGCACAGTATATCGCTGGCTGCTGCCAGTCCACTCACTGTACGTATTACTGCAGACCGAACCGAACAGTACACTGCCGAGTTTTTTCGTTCTTCGGTTATGAATCAAGAGTATTTGTAATTATTAGTGATAGCCTACTGCAGCCCCAAAATATAACAGACCGACACCACTCTCCAAACAGACAGAATAAAGTTCAAATTCAAGATATGCCGTGAATTTCAATCTTTACCATCCCTTACGTATGTATAGGCTATGCTGTACGCCAGGTTCGGTATACGGAGAATGGTGTTCCTAAAATGACGTCATTATTGTGTTGGCTTGAAATCTCATTTTGAACAGTTTATTTTTGGTGCAGTTTTTTGAAACATTAATTTCTTTTTAATGCTCAAGGCTGTAAGTGTGATGAAAACAGTTTTGGAAAGAACTTGTTGTATACTTTAGGCTAAATTAGTCTCCCTTTACTCCAATTTACGTGTCATGGCCACTTTAAGTTAGATTATTTTATCTCTTTCCTTTTTGTCAAGTCTTACAAGCTCAAAAGAAAACTAGTTTTTTTTTGTAAATATAGTGTACCGTTCAGGAAAACGGAATCTTTGAGTGTTGTGTGGTTGACTCATGATTTTTTCCTTGTCTGTAACGTGGCAAACTTGTGGAAGTACTGAATTATCACGAACCTGCACGTAGACCATTACAGGGTACCTCGTGACAACGTTAAGTTCCATGAATAGCTTACTCTTTCAGTTCCCTATTGACCGTAATTATTGTGGTCGCTCATGTTGTTTTAGAATAAACCTGCACTCACTGGTAATCAGACACATTAGTCAATTGTCTCCTTGAGAATATCATGAGTGCCAAAGTATATATATATATATATATATATATATATATATATATATATATATATATATATATATATATATATATATATATATATATGACCCTGGATCCTACCTTAGGTCTACAGTTACGTTGACTTCCACACTAAATTGAATTCTATTTTTCTAAGCCTAACCCTGCCCTAACCAAACCTTCTAAAGATACGTTTTAGACAATGGAGAACAGTTTAAAGCTATTTCCGACACTAAATATGTTCATAGAAATCGGTAGCAAATACAATAGGTAGACAGTTATATGTTCACCTAATGTACACTGTCGACCTGACGTACATTTTTATAGCAAATCGTGTCCACCTAATGTACTATACACATATTTATACATATATATATATATATATATATTAATTAGAGCGATATATCATTCCATGAGAGTGAAGTATCGCTCTATTTGGAGTGAATTTTCACTCCACCCCGAGTGAAATTCACTCTTACTAGGAGTGGTCCTAAACTGCAGTCTCTTTCGGAGTGACTTTTACTCTTTTTATTTAGAGTATACATATATATATATATATATATATATATATATAATATCTTAAGTATAAGTGATTAGACATAGGCCGGAAGGTCTAGGGTTCAAATCCTGGCCGAGTCATACCAAAAACTTTAAAAATGGAACCTACTGCCTTTGTGCTTGGTGCTCAGCATAAGCAATGGAGTAGGGAAAACAAGCCAGTGAGCCACAACTGGAAAAAAGGCCGTGGTCGTCTCGACTTGAACCAATTGGTTGGAAACTGGGACGTTAAACCTCATCTAACTAACTAACTAGACATAGGCCTACTATAGTACTCTCTCAAAAAGTCAAACAGGTTGGATAAACCTTAGGCTAATTCTGGATTGCTTAAAACAGAGCTTCTCAACCGGTGGGCCGCGAAGCTCTCCCAGATGGGCCGCGAGATCCGCCATAAAAATATAAAAAATAAAGAACAAAGAATGTACCTTTTATAAGGTGGGCCTCAGAAAAATTTTGAGAGTCAAAGTGGTCCTCGAGTTAAAAAGGTTGAGAAGCGCTGGCTTAAAACATACACTCTTAATGCAAAAGAGTGAAATTCACTCCAAAAGAGACTGCAGTTTGGGACCACTCCTAGTAAGAGTGAATTTCACTCGGGGTGGACTCAGTGAAAGTTCACTCGAAGTAGAGCGATATATCATTCCATGCGAGTGAAGTATCGCTCTATTTGGAGTAAATTTTCACTCCACCCGAGTGAAATCCACTCTTACTTGGAGTGGTCCCAAACTACAGTCTCTTTTGGAGTGAATTTCACTCTTTTGCATTTAGAGTGTTTCATTGCGTAATAATATGGTCTTCTCCATGATTTTACTACAAGGCTTATAGTCAGTTTTGTATGTTACCTGCAGTGACAGCGGATCAACGGCGTCCATTCTTTCAATGTATTAGTACACTTTTGAGATGATGTCGACGCTCTTGGCTATTGAGAGGGCTGTGGGAGAAACATCAATCTCCTGAAATCACAAAAGTTACAAGTAACATTACAGCTTGTTTAAAGCCATGTTAACAACGTGTACATATTGAGTGCAGACTCCACACTCTAAAAAATGTTGTGCATGATTTACACATCGTTATGTAACTAGTGCACGTATCTCGAAATGTGTAGAAATTACACGTTTGTGTAATAAAATTACACAACATGTTTACACACATGTTGTGTAATTTCTACACATTTCGAGATATGTGCACTAGTTACACAACGATGTGTAAATTCTACACAACATTTTTTAGTGTGCAGACTCTAGAAATATGTCATTCATTAAAAATAGAGTTACAGACTCTGCCGTTGTATAACATTAGAATCCAGGTGAACAGTTAGACAAACAAGTACAATGGGATACCGAAATTTAACTGGTTCTGTCCGGCTTTTTTCATAAAACTATAGCCTTGCTGGCTGCAGTCTGAATTAGAAGGGAGATTTTCCCATACCAGACAGTTCCAATTCCCCCATCTAAGTTACTTCTAGGCCCTCCCAAGACTGTCTTAAGCTTATCCTTGTTCAGACACAAACCTAGTTTACTGCTAAAAACCATATCCTGGTGCCGTGAGCATACAAGGCATTGATGTGTAACCAGAATACTCTCTGTATGCTATAAAATGTGAGCTTCTCTGCATCTTTTGAATTTTGTGACTGTGAAGTCAATCTAAGAGCAGTCACCAATTGAGAATTTTGGTTACTCCCAACCAAAAATGTACTTGGGGTGATGAGTGTCTGCCTTTGAAGTCAAAGTCTGTAGAGAGTAAGCATGTGCACAATGTTGATAAGATAACCATTCGTTCGTATCGTGTGTTTATAGCATGTAGGTAGTATGCCTACTTTTATGGTTATAGTAGGAACGATAAACAAATCCTTACCCAAACATTGGCGGATTTGATGGTACTTTATTACCTTTTTATTGCCACCCTTATTCTTTAAACTCGTCACGCGTTTATGGAGAAGCCGACTGTGGATGAATATACAGTAATACCCTTGCGCAAGTTTCGAGGAGTTATGAGCTCCATAAACTAAGTTTACCGTTTAAGTTAACGTAGAATTTAACTGATGTTTACGTAGTACACTGAATGCAGTACTATAGTCAAAATATTACTAAAAGATGTTCATGGTACAGTAGTGAAAAGTCTGCCCAAAGTATAAGATATGTCTATGAAAATTCGAGCCAGCTTGAGGTTTTTCTTAGCTTGCGATTAAAATGTTGCAATGTCCTCTTTCGCGTTTAGTTTTTCATCCTGCGAGATGCCAACGTTTCCAACACCAAATCTTTGTAATGAAAACGGTGTAGCATTAAATTAACCACCACGTCAACATTTACTTTAAATAAACTTATTTTGAATTTATTATACTCATGTTCATTTGGTTTCTTCAATTGATAAATCGTCGTACTGGTATAGCCGTTTCATCTTTCACTAGTTTATCACACTGTCCGAGTCGGTTTCTTCGTTTTTCGATTCTTTGGAGTCTTGTCTTCTCTCTGTAGTTAATCTGTAACTAATTCTCATTTTGTCACGTGGATTTGCGCCTTCTGTGGTGGCATGGAGCAGAAATTTTTTCAGTGTGATACGTATGGATTTGAACACGATTACTTCGAAGAGATTAGCACACTACATCTGCCATGCAATTATTTTGATTATTTCATGTGGAGTTTTGCCATTTCCGCGATTTGACCACGTTAACAGTGTTCCATTATGAATGTACAGCCCATTTGGAGACAATGACTGAGAGTTTTTCTCTCGACGTAGTCTTATTACTCTCTTTATTATTTTGTCAAATACTAGTGTGATTCGGTTAAAAATAGTTACAGAATTGAAAGCCGCTACGCAGACTAGCCATGACATCGGACAGGCGACCACATTTTTGAAAATTTTCCGCATGTTTAAAGGTCGTGTGACATGAAAATTACATAGTTGGATATTTGATGTAAAAACATTAAATATTCAGAAAATAGCCGCAATTCCTATTAAAATTTATCACATATTGACCATTTTACAGGGTAATTTCTATTTCACACTTATATGATGAATAAACATGAGCTAAATATGCAAATATGTAACATCAAAAGATGGAAATACCATATATGGCTCATGTTATTCTTTGCTTTTTCAACCTTCCAAGGACACTGGTAGCATTGTTATCCCCTGAGGTTTTTTTTATGAAAGTTAAAATTTTTTCCTTCAGAAATATTGATATCTGTCACCAAACTGTTATCTATCTGATCAATAATTAAGAGATAATTGATATACTGTTAACAACAAAATTTTAACACTGTACAACACTCCACATCATTATTTTTTCGTAGGCTATGAGTTTCTTCAGAAAAACTTTGAAGGCGTATATTTTAAGTTGAGAACGGTAAAAGATATTGAAATAAGTCCAACGGATCTTTCATTGGAGAGCTTAATTCTTTAACTGACAAGTGAAACAGCTCTTTTTGGTGGCATGCCACACGACCTTTAACACCGTACGAAGATCCCTTGCATATACTCGTTCTAAGGCTTTTGGCTGCACGTGCGCAAAGCCCCGAAGCTATGTAGAAACCGTCACTATGCCTTCTGTTGCCTGCCTGAAAGATGTCTTTTCTTCTATAGTATGTAAAGTTAGTTTGAAAATTTGCCAGCATAACATTGTTGGCCGCAGGAGAAAAGAATGGCCGGCCACTCATTAACAGAGTAAGAAAGAAAGCAGTGAAGTCATCTCATATCTAGCGTTTCACCTTAGCGGTCGGCGATGGTCTTTTACATTCCCATTTTCTCTTCTTGTACCGCACACAATATTTATTTGATGAAGATGATCAGGTGGCACTTATTTGGGCTCTGCATCTTCGTTTCATACCATTGTCAGGGGCTTCGATTGCACTTGGCTGTGAGTAAAAACCTGCCCATCAAATGCTTGAAGCTGGACAGTAGTGCTCCCAAACATACTACAAGCATAGATACCAAACTAACTTAATTGACTTCTCATGGGAGCGAAAATGTCGGGGAGGACGTACTGATCACTGTCTATTTTTAAACAAACAGACACTGATGTTTTCCATCAGTTATGTAGACCATGGGCCAAAAGCACTTCACGAGCAACCCCCCAACTTTCCCAGGGGGGGGGGACTCTTACTCTTAGCCGTAGTATAGGTCTTGAAGGAAAATGTTCAGTCGAAATGCCTCTCAGATGATGGAAATAACAAACTTATGAGATGCATCTTAACATTCTAAAGTTTTAGATTTCATGCTTTAAAAGCAAATTTAGGTTTAATTTAAATTAAATTTTACTTAAAAGCTCACTGAGTTTAGCTTATTACTAAACGTAATTATAGGCTATGTTATTTCTAGCCAACGCATATGCAGATGTATTCAAGCTTTGTATCTCGTAGGAGGAAGAGGTTTTTTTTCCTCAGGAAGAGACATATACACATAAGAACGCGTCCATGGCGGGGATCCGTGGACCTCCCCGGGATAATATTTGGGGAAAAGGTACCCTTACATGTGGTTTGTTAGCTTCTTCTGGAGTTTTGGGACTTGAAATCATAATAAGGACATTGAAATTTTCAGCATGTCAGTATTTTTTTTTTTCAAGCAGGCCACCTTTCATTTACGGTTTGGAAATCTCGGGCTGCAGTTCCCTCTGCTCGTCCCCGCAGGCTTTGGCGCTGACTTCAATTAGCTTTCTGCATTTCTGTTGGTGTCGGTTGTAATGATACGTGGTTACATCAGCCGGGGCGCACTTTCTCTTTTTTGACACCCAAAACAAACATCTAATCATGAACACACAATGACTCCCGTTAAAAGTCAACAGACCTTTTTAAAGGTCAGCAACAATGCACTGTCAGGAAAAGCAGTTTAATATGCGCGTTGATTTCTTACGCTCTTTTAAGGGGTAAGCAGTCATCGAGTTCGTTTTCCAATTGGGCGATAATGCGCGCCACGTATTCTGCTCATACAAGACGCGTTGTAAAAGTGCACACGAGCCAATCCTTTTTAAAAATGGCATTCAGTGTAAAGCGTTCTTATTTTTGTACTCAAATCGCATAATAGACCTTATGCATTGACGTCATTTTGGAGGAAAGCAATGAAACACACGTGCACTCACGGCGTAGATTTCGCACGCGCGTGTACTAGACTTACACGCGTATACGATTGGTTGACAAATCAGCTGTCTGCATTTGTTGGTGTAACTTGCAATGATACGCGCTTTTACTCCAAACGAGGGAGCACTTTCTGCTCTGTGACATCATATGCATAAGGTCTATTGATTTGCGTGCATGTCAAACGTACACTCCAGCACAGATATTTTGGGTCTCTTTGAGGAGTCACTTTCCATAACATTGTTAGTATTGCAGTTTGGTATCTTTGCTTGTAATGTCTGTATGTGACCCTAAAATACAACTGTGTTCTCACAAACTACTTCTAAAGAATTCTGTAAAAGTTTCTACATCTTACAAGTGCACATGAACATACCGCATGAAGTTTTCCTTAATTAAAACCTCCCAATTTTAATGTAACCAGTTATCAGTAACTAGGATGTTAGTTGGAATGTAGGCTAGGTTAGTAGTAGGCACTGCTGTATTTTTATCTGTATCCTAAGTCAAGGGCGGATCCAGCCCCTAGCTGAAAGGGGGGGAAGTTTGAAAAGGGGGGCGCCAACATCATGCAGGGGCCGCATACTCTTGAATTTGACCGACTACATTTCGGAGACCAACTCCCATTGCCATAGTTATATATAGCTATACGGTTCGAAATTCTGGGGACCTTTTTTTTTTTTTTTTTTTTACTTTTCGGGCAGTTTTTACTTAACTTTTAGGACGCAGGGGGCGCATTTTTCTTGTATTGAGGGGCGCTAGACTGGTCATAGGGGGGCAGTTGACCCTAGTTGCCCCCCGGATCCGCCTAAGTAAAAGAATTCCTTAGTAAAAGAATTCTTATGTGATTATTACGAATGGTTAAATTAAGGAGAAGGGCCTCGTCACACGATAATATAAGATAAAGTTTAAAGACAGCCTGTTTAATCGAGTTAATACAGTTTGTAGATTTGCAAATTTTTATCTCAACAGACGAACGCAAGAGTTCAATACATTTTCACATACCTTTTTAGTGTCGCAGTGGTTTCGACCATTTAAAGGTGTGAGCTACATAAACCTGACATCAAACATCCAACATGTGAATCGGTATATTTAGCCCCCTGCCCCCACTTGATATTAAAGGGTTTTGAGCCACTGACATTTACTGATGAGAAATTAAAAAAGTTAGTCTTCCAAGGTGAAGGTCACCCAAGCTAGAGGGGCCTGGGAGGGGGACAGGGACACGACTCACTCCCCTCCCCTCTCCCAATGAAATGGCAGAATACAGTGTAACTATTCGAACTAAAATCAAAATATGGATTTACAAAGGGGTTGCACGAATGCACGATTTTGAGGTCCAAAACGCATCGCAATATTTAGGCGGTGAGCCAATGGTCTAAAAGTGCTCTATTTCTTGACTTCCGTAGTCCCCCCCCCCGGGAAGTACTTAAAAATAATCTAGATACATTGGGAACGATGTCCTAAGACATATTTTACATGTTCCCACTTTCAAAAGTTGCACATTTATGAGTAATCACGGAAAATATGCTATTTTGGTTGCTAGGCATATTTTTCCCTAGCAACCGTAGCTTATGAGCAGAATAAAAACAAAATCCAAATTTCTAATGATGGGAAAACAGAACAAATACCACTTCCTTTTCAAAAGAAGACTCATTTACATATATTTGTTTGATTTATAACAAAGAACACACATTTTGGGTTGCTAAGGAACATTTTTCCTAGCAACAGTAGTCAGAACGCAGAATAAACACAAAATCTAAACTTCCAATTATGAAAATACAGAAAAAGTGTCATTTCCCTTCCAAATATTAAAACAATTCATTCACAATATTTGAAATTAGCATGGAAAACACACTCTTTTAGTTGCGAAGGAACATTTTCCCTAGCAACAGTAGTAAAAAAGCAGAATAAACACAAAATCTGAACTTCCAATTATGAAAATACAATAGAAATGCCATTTCCCTCACAACACGAAAACAATTTAAGCACAATATTTGAAATTATCATAAAAAAAATCACTTTTTGGTTGCTAGGGAAAATTTTCCCTAACAACAGAAGTCGAAAAGTAGAATAAATACAAAACCCAAACTTCTTATTATTAAAATAAAGAAGAAAAGCCATTTCTCTCACAACACGAAAACAATTTATGCACAATATTTGAAATTATTATGAAGAATTCACCTTTTTGGTTGCTAGGGAAAATTTTCCCTAACAACAGAAGTCGAAAAGTGGAATAAATACAAATTTCAAACTTCTAATTATGAAAATACAGAAGAAATATCATTTATAATTTTCCTAGGAATGGCAGCCTAAGCCTGGGAAATGAACACAAGATGCAAATTCCCAGTTGTAGGAGTGAACGATAAATGTCTCCACCTTCAAGTTTCCAGAAAAATCAAGAGAAAAACCCTCAAATGACAATGTCTCAATGACAATATACTAATTGGTTGCTAAGGATAACTTTACCTAGCAACGAAAGTGTAAGCACAGAATAAAGACAAAGTGAAAGCTTCAGATTGTGCGAATAGGTATTTCAGGGAATAAACAATACATTTTTTGTGACTTTTTAGGAGAAATCTGCCAACATGGTGAGTATTCAGAGAAAACTCAAAGTTTTTGGTCGGTGGGCATAATTTTCCATAGCAACTGAAGTTACAATACTTACAGGATAAAACCAAATTGCGATTGATGTTAACAAATAATTATAGTTCAGCTAAATTTGAAAATAGCAACATCTCTTATAATCAGGTTGAATATCAGACGCACTACACAAATGATGGTAGGAACATGCAAATTTAACCAATAATCACTTAACAACACTGTTCTACGTCATTTATCTACTAGCATTTCAGCAGCCCCTTTTATGTACTTCTTAAAGTAAATGATGAAGCTTGAAAAACCTTCAGACAATCACATTGACCCTTGGTTGTAACCTTCCACTTCCATATGTACATTAAGTGTAGCGGGTATAATACCAGAAAACGCTACTCCCTCCCGTATAGATCCGAATATACTACTCCCTACTCCCTCCCCCCCCCCCTCCCAAACACATTCTCTCACTCAGTAACTGTGTTATTCCACTGTAGTTAATTCAGAGGCTGTCTAGTTCCATCCTCATGCTGACCCTACCTAAAACATAAACCTTAACAAGTAGAGCTTCAAGCAGAACTAATAGGTCACCAAGGAATGTTACATATTCTAGTTGATATGCTATTGGTTGCTGACACGAATTCTTGCGCAATCTTACGGCACGTTCGTGAACAGCTATGTTAAAAAATTTTGGCTCATATTTCACTTAATATCTACAAAATGTGCAACTTTTGCGCTTGGGAACATGTAATTTCATCTTAGTTATATATTTTTACGATTTTGAGCTATTTTCCAAGCACTTTCCTGAGAGGGATCACGAAACAAGCGAATTTTGGGCTTCGGCCCACCGTCTAATTGGCAAAAATGCAAAATAATGCGATCGTAATTGTTAAAAGGGCAATTACGTAATATGGCCCCTGAATCAACCCCTTCATCTGTGCAGTATATAAATACCGGTAATGCAGAGTTGTTGGGTAGCGAAAAACTTCCAGATTTTCTTTCCGGAATATTTTCACAGGCGGTTTTCTTCCTTGCAACTCATCTCTCAGTAGATAAGAATAACAGTGCTTGCGAACTAACGAGTGTATATTGTTATCTCGGGTAGCATAGTATCTTACATCGTTTAGAAAGAGCAAAGCTCAAACTAATTATGGTGGCAGTCGCACACAATTCACTGCATAAGTTGCATAAGTGTTACCCGTGAATCAAGTGACAACTCCCTGATGTTACTATGTACATAAATCTTTAGGACAAGCAGGGAGCTCTGAGAGATGAAGAAACAACCAAATCTTTCAGCAAATATATATTTGAAAATAATTAAATTTTTTCAGGTACCACAATTTGATTGACAGGTCTCTTTGTTCTTATCGTTTACCCAGTGTTGACTTTCCTGCTTGAAGATGATCCCCTTCTTTTCAAAGCGCAATAATCCTGCAACAAAGACCATCGTCAACATACTGCTTTGAATTTAATAGTTATGCTAAGCTAATATTTCAAATGTCGTTTTATGTTCTCTGTTATTTTAATGTGGATTTTTGGCTTGTTTATCGTCATTTGGAAATTGCTCTTGTAATATAAATCAATTGTAGATATAATTAAATCAAATCAAATCAAGACAGCTGCGCACTGAAACGTTTTCACTTAGATCGAACGAGTGTTCATCAAACTCTACCGTACACGAATTCCACAACTATTGTAATTTCTTCATTAAGGAACATATACTTAATTTGTCTTCATTTTGTATATCATTTATTCCATATCATTTGGAGTCTAAATTTTGATGATGACTTCTTGAACGATTCCGGATTGTTCCTAAAATAGCGAAAAAGTGTTTCTATGTTCAAAAATTACCATGATATACACTATGCCCTTTTACAAAGTAGAACCTGGCTGCACAAGGTGAAATAAATATTATACTCCTTGACGACTGGCAATGTCATAACAATGGGTAAAGTCATCCTATGAGGTCTCTCAGATGTAAAAGACGACAAGAACAATTGTCTTTACTGCCTAATCCAGGTATGGGGAACCTTTTTTTTTCTTTGACGGACCGTTTCGAAGGTCATAATCAACTCACCGGCCGCACACGCAGAAGGTGCAATGAGCTTCCCTCATAGGACACAGGCCGATGGGTCCCAAAGAGGTCCTGGTGTAGTCTAGGGGAAGTCTAGGCAAAAACTGGAGACGAAGTATCCATAATTTATAGGATTTGTAATGATTTATAGCAAATAGAATATTCATCCTCTATCTTTAAATGACATAGAATGTGCAAGGCTACACAGACCAGAAGCAATACAATATGACCATTTATCTTTTAACTTATGTATGAAGTAACAATGAATGGGCACATAGTGTTTTTAAACCAACTTTATCTTTTCCTCAGTTTACATTCCATAGTTGTCCACTTTCTAATGTTTTATTCACTCTTTGAAGAAGCAGTCTAAAACCCCTTCCCGAGACAAACGGAATACTGTAGATACAAAAACCCATCTGCCCAATGAGTTGTAACTCTACAAGATAGACCTGCACATGTGATAATGTAATTCTGTGCAATGTTATGTAGCAGATTGCAAGGCTACACAGACCAGAAGCGTCACAATATGACCATTCATCTTTTAACTTATGTATGAAGTAACAATGAATGGGCACATAGTGTTTTTAAACCAACTTTATCTTTTCCTCAGTTTACATTCCATAGTTGCAGGCGCGGTTTTACGGGGGGGGCTTTGGGGGCTTAAGCCCCCCCCCAAGTTCGCTCAAGCCCCCCCCCCCCCAAAAAAAAAAAAATTTCAGAGGTTGTGTTATGCTATATTTGCGTGTACTGAGAAAAACAAAATTGTCCAATACACTTGTGCACATCTTGGTCCAGTGGAATTAGTTTGTCAAGGGAAACTGTTGTCTGTGTCTCGAAATCACATATTAGGTTCACGATTTCATACAATGGAAGTTGGGTCAGATAAGTAACATCTATGATAGTATGTACGTACATGTAAATCAAGTTAAAGGATTAATCATCTGTTGGAAGTTCAAAACGAGTCATTTCGTCGCTGATCTCGTCAAGCTATACTAGCCCTTTTAAGTCAAATCTGCAGACCGAATCGTTATTCCCATTAATGTGAACAGGCCCAGTTGCTCGTATCTCTCAGTAACGTTTGCTACATTCTTCCAAATAAAAAAATATATATATATATGCCTGTATATACGTTACATCTACGTCATGGTCAGGGGCGGTGCCACTCAGGGGGAAGGGAGGCCTATTCCCCCTGTAATTTGCAGGAAAAGAGAAAAAGAGTAGGAAAAGAAGACGTGAAAGAGAAGAAAAGAGGAGGGCGGGGTAGGCCTATATCTGATCCATATAGTTAATTCAGGGCTTCCAAGAGGCCATATTCCGGTTTCTACCAGCCTTTAGATACGATTTTATAATGCACAAATGAAGGCAAATTTTCTTAATAGTTCGAGAATATTTCTGTGGACTCCACGCACGTATTTTTGCGTAAAACTTTCCCCGACTAGAGGGCAGTAATGTGTCCAAAAGGGGACTTCAGGAGGTTTGTTGATACATACCCTTAGACAAAAAAAGGCTCCTCTTTCACCTAACCAAAAATATTAAGAATGTTTTGAACTCATATGATCGGGTCCAAAAATATGCCAAAGACAACACCATTTTTGCATCTGAGCAACCTTCATGTAACCAAAATTTCTCAAAAGGGGAGGGGGACTCCTCCCCTTAGACCTCTCCCCTAGAACAGCCCTCTTTTACCCAACCAAAATTAGAATTCACGAAGTTATGAACATTTGCCAGCCATATATCAGTCAAAACTGTCCCGGAGACCGCACCATTTTGCATCTTAGCAACCTTAAAGTAACCAAAATTTCTCAAAGGAGAGGGAAACACCCCACCCTTTAGACCTCTCTCCTAGGACCGCCCTCTTTCCCCCAACCAAAAATTAGAATTCACAAAATTATGAACATTTTCCAGCCATATATATCAGTCAAAAAATAACCCTAAGACCCCACCATTTTGCATGTTAGCAACCCTAAATTAGCAAAAATTTCTCAAAGGGAGGGGAACACCCTTCCCCTTAGACCTCTCCCCTAAGAAGGCCCTCCCCTACCAAAAATTAGAGTTCACAAAGTTATGAACATTTTCCAGTCATATAGTCGAAAAATTACGCAAAGAACGCACCATTTTGCATCTTAGCAACCTTAAATTAGCAAAATTTCTCAAAGGGAGGGGAACACCCTTCCCCTTAGACCTCTCCCCTAAGAAGGCCCTCTTTCCCCCAACCAAAAATTAGAATTCACAAAGTTATGAACATTTTCCAGTCATATAGTCAAAAAATTACCCAAAGAACGCACCATTTTGCATCTTAGCAACCTTAAATTAGCAAAAATTTCTCAGAGGAAGGGAACTCCCCTCCCCTTAGACCCCTCCCCCACGACGGCGATCACTCAACCCATGTCCCCTATCAAAATAACCTTGCGCCGTCCCTGGTTATGGTACTGTTTTTATTATCATTGGTTTCAGCGTGCGCGTGACCGATTTACATATTTGAGAGAAAATTTTGATTCTTCCGTTTCAAGTCCCCCCTAAGCCCCCCCCCCCCCCCAAAAGTCTCGATCTAGAACCGCGCCTGCATAGTTGTCCACTTTCTAACGTTTTATTCACTCTTTGAAGAAGTAGTCTAAAATCCCTTCCCGAGACAAACGGAATACTGTAGATACAAAAACCCATCTGCCCATTGAGTTTCGTACTCTACTCAAGATAGACCTGCACATGTGATAATGTAATTCTGTGCAATGTTATGTAGCAGATTGTAGCCTATCTGCCACGCAAATTCCGTTACTTCTAAAAGTACAATTCCGTTGCAATTCCGTACAATTATCCATTCCGTTACCTCCAAAAGAACATGGATTCTGCACCTGATTTTTGTATGAAAAACAGTCGGCATATTACACTGTGCATGCGGGATTTTAGCAATATACTCGAAGCAGATTTACGTCAAATACCCTAAAAGTGGTACTGTAGAAGCAGGATAAACGGTTGGCACCGTGTGCTAAAACTAAATTACTTTCAATTACTTTTCAAGTGATTCTGAATTTACATATACGAATTGCCTCGTGGGCCGGATGAAATGGTCTCGCGGGCCGCATACGGCCCTCAGGCTGGAGGTTCCCAACCCCTGGCTCAATCCCTCTAACTTTAGGAGGAATTTCAGGAACCAGACAAAGCGAAGCTTAACTGTCGGCAAAACACCTAGTTTCAATGGATGAACAAGAGTTGTTTCTGCTCCCTGGAACAACGTAGCTAATATTGCGTCGAATTCCCTTTCACCCAGTTAACTCAAATGGAGGAGCCCCATTAATCATGGAAGTTCTACCTCGTACTTCCATGAATAATCTACTGTGTGAAAGTTTGTGGGAGCAGCGTTCATAAACGTAATCGTAATTCGTAATTCGTTTGTAATCGTTTTTATCAGTTTTTATCAGACAAGTTTGAAGGGCAATCATTTCAAAAATGAAAGGAATTTTTTTTATCGAAAACATACTTTCTAAAATTACTACTTTTCCTCTGTATCAGAAGTACTGCAGTTTTGAAAAATGAAAATAAGGTCGTAAAAAATCAAAATGTGGAAATTCTACCTCTGAGTTTAAGTGTGGGAACTTTGTAATTGATGATGATAATGGTAATGGAAATAACTCTCACAAATACTTCACGTCTGTTGCTAAGGATTTATCAGAAAAGCTCCCTTGAAGTAACAGTGATCCTTTTATAGGTGTGCACAATTTGGGGAGATTTTTCATGATTTTCCCTACAACTTCTAGTGAAATGTCTGCTGTTATTCATGGATTTAAGGATAGGACAAGCCCCGGCTATGATAGTACCACACACTGGCGCCGGTACGGGGACACGGGGGGCATGGGGTACCCTCCCCCATCGATTTCTGTTACTTCCGAACATTTCTTTTAAATGAGCCTAAAAGGCGTTTAAGCTATAGATTTCTGTAGGGGTGAAGTGCGGTGTGTTTTCGACTGAGTGATGGCTCTATTAATTTCTATCACAAGTCGTTCTGAAACTATCAAACTTTTCGCGCACTTTGCCCGCTCTCAACAACACCTCATCACTGTGCTTATTATCGGTACCGTCTATACCTTTTTTGTATAACGGGTGCTATGGCAAAAGATCACTAAATAATGAGAATTTCTAAGGGTGTAATTAATTCAAACATTTGTCAAAGGTAGCACCATTTTGCATTACAGTCACCTACTATTAACAAAAGTTTATCAAGGGGAGGAGTCGTCACCCCTCCACTTGAACAACACAGCCTTCCCTTACACTTAAAAAAATACAAAAATTCAGTGGATTATGGGATTCTTTCAAAAAATGACTAGTTTGGAAACTTTATCAAAAAAATAGCAACATTTTGCATCCAAGTCACCTTTAACGAACAAAAATTTCCCACCCCCTCCCGTTAGACCCCTCCTCCACGACGGCAACTGCACGAGGGCACAGAGGAAGGATTCGCCTCTGGTTCAACCCAACAAAGGTACGAATGTGCGCAATTTACACTGACTATGTGGAAGGTATCTGGGGTGGGATTACAATATAATCTACTGTTATGCCCCTCCCCCCCCCCATCACCTGGCGCGGCTCCAGTGATATCACAAATACCGTTCTTAAACATTTGCTATGCGTTCCCTCTATGACACATAATTAAGCGATCGTTTCTAGGTGGTGTGTTCCCATCTGAATTTAAGCTTGTCAAGGTTATCCCAATTTTCAAGTCAGGTAAGAATGAAGTGGTCTAATTATTGACCTGTTTCACTCTTACCTTCTTTTTCCAAGATATTTGAACGTCCTGTGTATAACAGGCTTACTAATTTTCTTGAAAAACATTTAATATTAAATACTTTCAGCATGGTTTAAATGACTCAACTGACACGGTAACCTTGAACTTGATAGATATGACCTCTTCGGGGATGGATAATAAATGTCTCTACAATTGGCATTTTCATCGACCTTTCCAAGGCTTTTATTACAGTAACTATTGATCATATTATTTTATTAGGGAAGCTTTATGCTTACCACATTTTGAGCAATGGCGTAGCTAGATATTTTTTGTTGGGGGGGGGGGGGAAGCAAAAAGAATTCGACAGATTATCTTGAAGTAATGATGTACTATCTAAGCGTAGCGCCACCATCATCTTGCGTGTAGCCCGCGGAAAAATAGATTAAAAAGTCTCCGAGATTGCCTTAAATGACACTTCCAGGCCTCGTCAGTAACCATTTCAATGTGTAATTCTGCTTAATAACATAACTGCATAGAAGAGTCCAGGGGCAGATCCAAGGGGGTTTTAGGGGTTTAAACCCCCTTTGATTTTCGAGGATTTTTTTTCATTTTGTATAATATTGTTTATATTCCCCGGTATGTTTTGAAGGTTATTTACAGTTACAACAATGCACTGATAATAACTTGCTCACAGCGTATATTCCTTCTATCGTCCATAGTCTCTCATTCAAAATCCTTATAGAATCAGTGAGTCCTTCAAGAGGAGGTCCACCTCTATGATTAGCTCACCAAGTTAAGCGTTTACCTAATCTTGGTCCCCATATGCCATGAAATCGCATCCAGTAGTGCCTAAATCTGTTTTAAAAAATGGGAACGCGACTCCAGCTTTTTGATTGTACTCTCGCTGAAAAATTCAAATATTGTGTAGGCTGGTAGTGGTTGTCGTTGAAATGGAATCACTTAACATAACCAGAAATCGAGAAGGCCAATTATACTTTGGACATCCGTTGGATTTAAAGACGTTCAGGGAAAATAGACTTTTTTCAGTAGGATCATACATCTAAAGAAGTTACCATTGTTGTGGAAGGTATATTATAATCCAAAATTCGCTTATATACTGGGTCCCCTTTCATTACTGGGGAACAGTGAGAGAGCCTTGGGTACCGTGATTGAGTCAGGACTCGAA
This sequence comes from Holothuria leucospilota, assembly GCA_029531755.1. Classification (NCBI taxonomy): domain Eukaryota; kingdom Metazoa; phylum Echinodermata; class Holothuroidea; order Aspidochirotida; family Holothuriidae; genus Holothuria; species Holothuria leucospilota. The sequence goes on along the minus strand of CM055966.1, from coordinate 29,980,878 downwards.
CCCGGAACCTAGCTCTAGCACGTGAGTACTGTAACTATGTGTCACCACTATTGTTACACAAGATATATTCCTTTTTCATCCAACAGTAAGTTATGACCAAGATCACGTTTAAACATTATTCCATGCAGAACAGTGGGTCATGGGCGTCGATTTGGGGGACGGGGGACATGTTCCCTCCACTTTTTTGAGAGGAGGGGACACTAACACATTTGTCCCCCCCCCCCTCTACTTTTCCGGACCTGAAATTTAAAAAGTGAGGTAACCAAAAAACAACATGTAGGCGAGTAGTGGTGAAGACATAGATGTTCTCAGAAAGTATTCCACATGGCTCTTTATCAGGCCCGCAGGCAGTAAGTTCTGTAACAATTCTTTCTATAACTTCAAAAAAATTTCGGGCGCTACGCGCGCTTTCATCTTCAGCCTAGCTCTATCTAGCTGTAACGCCTGCCATTTCAAACATATTGGATTTATTTAACGTTGAAGGTTCCACAAATGTTGCAATGATTCTAGAGAAATATGAAAATGCAACGTTGCGAAGTTCCAACCTCTTTTCCTATCTTTTGGAAGATTCCTTTTGCAACCTCATTATCGTGGCAAACATATTTTGTAAGAAAAAAGATTTTTCAGCTTCATCTAGGAGCCTTAATGCGTAAGATTAAGAATGTAGGCAACTCCACGACGAAGACCATGTAGTCGTTCTATCAAATTTTTTGGTTTGCTCCCAAGTAGGGCAGATTTTTCAATAATAACCCAAACATTTTCAACTTAATGAAAACAAAAAAAAATGAAATCTTTTTCACTATAACACCATTTTTTCGCCCGCTTCTCGCGCCTTGTACTTTGAGTTCGGCATCATTTCGGCAACCCATTGCATCTGTCGAGGCTTAGAGTAGCTTGCCCCCAGTCAGGACACTTAGCCCCATGTCGGCAAATCCAAGCACCACCCCTGGCCGTGCCTGCATGCATTCCTTTGGGCAATGAAGCATACCTCCATTTTTTTCATAGTATACCCCCAAATATTGAAACATTGGGCACCATTTTGCATCTGGGCCTCCTCCTCTTAGGCTCCTCAACAGGATAGGAGAGAAGCTTTAGACCAGATGTCCCCCCCCCCCCTCCACTTCCAAAATCAAATCGACGCCCCTGTAGTGGGTTGCCTGGAGTTTCTTGCACATGGGAAGTGCCAGTGACCTTTAGGCGGTATTTTAGCATATTTTCCTTCGTGCCTCTAGACGACATGGTTGTTATGTACAGCAAGGGAGGGTATCAAAGAAACGTAATGTTCCCATGGAAATGACAAACATAGCCTACAAAACATGGAACATGAAAATGGCCTTAGTATAGATTGTAAGGTCTGAGAAGGGTCAATTTTTCTTGGTTCACGCCTCGCCAACCGATGGTCGCGCTCCGCTTAGATAACGAGACAACCAAAAATCCCATGCATGCGAGCGAACCTACCAATTGAATTTTGAGGCCCCAATACCAAAAAACTTGCAGAAGATTTCAAAAAGAGAAACCAAATTTTCTTTACTGAGCAGAAGCGAGCAACTTTTAGTGAGTCACTGTGAGTGCTTAGAGAGAGCACAACAAATGGCTTAATGCTCCGAACTCCTGACGCCCAAGATAGTTATCGGGCTGTAGAACATGCATCCCGTCTCACAAGAAGGAAGACAAATTTCTGACTGGACATTATCATAAAACTTCTGACACAGCCTGGGAATTTCAATGAAAGCTCGTTTTATACGGATCAAAGAGCCTAGGAAACGCGTGGGAAAGTGCTATTTCCTGCAATCTGGGGGTCTTCTGGACCAAAAATTTTCTCTGTATGCTTCGCGCCAACTCATGGTGGCGCTCCGCTTACATAGTAACTATATTGCAAACCCCCCCCCCCTTAGTCAAAACCTGCATCCGCCCCTGGAGTTGTAAGCGTTTCAAATGATTTGTTTTTATTCATTTCCGACAGAAACTAGAAATATCCGATAGAGACGTTCGGAGGCTTTGTGGGGGGCGACGGCCCCCCTGCCCCCCCCTCTAGCTACTCCACTGATTCTGGGTACTGCTTACCCTGGTTTGCATGCTAACTCAAGTGGTAGTTTGTATAAAGGTAGGAATTTTATCCCCCAAAGTACAGTGGTTACTCTTTACAATACGTTTAATTCTACCTCATATAAATTACAATATATATTAAGATGGGAAAACACTTTTAAACATATTTTTGCAAAACTTGTTATATATGCAAAAAAAAGTTGTAAGGAATATTCATAACGCTCATTTCACTGTCCATACCTCCTCTCTTTATAAATGTTTATATATATTTTACCTGTCTGTGAGCTTTACAAGTTCATGTTTAAATTTCCCAATCGACTTCTACCCCCCCCCCTTTTAGCTCTTTCTTCACCTACAACCGATGCTCTATATTGTTATAATACCCGTTCTATAGAAGTAATTTCCACGTTCCCCATTCTCGAACAAAAGTTGGTCAATTCCAGATTCGCTCGTGTGGTGGTTACTCTATGGAATTCATCGCCAGTGAAATTACAAGTGAAAGAACTGTTCATATTTTTATATAGCCCTTTAGAAAGTATATCTTTTTGGTTCGGTGGCCGTTGACATTTCAGTTTATTTCGTTATCATTTAGCCTAAGAGTGCATTTTATTCTGCTTGCTTGCCCTACGTTTGTGTTTCCTTTCTCTTTCCTATCCCTCGGTTATTCCTTGCATTTCTTTTAGTTGTTTAAATCTTTAAGGGACCAGACTCGAGAAGTGCTGCTTATTTCTGGCTACCCTACCCATCAATTACATTTAAATTTTCATTGTTTGTCTTAAATTCTCAAATCAGTTGTGATGTATTCTTTATATGTGTTATCGTTCTTCTCACATTGTTTGATGATAGTAGAAATAAACTGAATGAAATATAGGTAAATTTAGGAAAAAGTAAAGTATCAGTGAGACCTTTCGCGATTGCGTCACTTTACTCACTATAGCCTAAAGCGTGGCAAGGATCTATCCGTGCATGTAAGGTTTTGCTCGTTATCTACTCTGTTACAGACCCATTTCCAAATAGCAATCACAATGGGTTTTGAGACAAAGTTTTGGTAACGTACGCATCGATTTGTCAACGGGATTTCACTGTGGCGAAAACCAACGCACACCCAAATCTCTATCCCATAATGCTTTGTATTTGTTTTTTGGAAAAGGTTCTATTGTAATGACAGTGTAAGCGCGCCTATTCAAATTTCTTTGTCAACTAGCCGCATTATGTCATTATCTCATCGAGTCCCCATATGTAATGTATAGAGGTGTTTCATGTGATATCACCCGTTTGAGATTGCCTTTTTTGCCGGACACAGCACATGCGCAGTAAGAGTATTTACAGTGCACGCGCTCGGCACGTCCTTAAATACAACTGTGACACAATGAACGCTGACGGTTAAACTGTCCAGCAACCAAACCAAACAAAGAAACGCGCCACCACGTGACGTCGGTGTAACACCTTTATTGAGCCTTTTCTTCAAAAGTCAAAAGGTTATATTCGGTGTATGCGCTAGTTGTTGTGGAGGACAAAAGCGCCATACATGTGCGTGAGTGCCTGAGTGGGTGAGTCTGTGTGGTGTGAACAAAACAATGCGTTGCAAACTCCTCCAAAACCGTAAGTCTGGTGAAGTTAAAAATTAGTGGATACCGGGTATGTACCCGATCATGACAGCTTGTACATGCGTAATAGATGACTTCACAGGTCAAAAGTCACACGTTAAAGGTCAAATCTGTTCAAAATTGTTTTTTGTCATTATGCCTATCAATATTTTAGAAAAAGGAATAAAACCACATGATTTGCTAGGACTGATGAAATATTTTTTTTTCAAATGGTGCATTTTGGCTGCTAAGGTGGGGTCAAAGGTCAAAATGTCGGTCAAAGCGTGAGAGCGTGGTGGTCTATTGGTTTAGGTGTTGGACTTGTGATCTAAGGATTGACGGTTTGATTCCCACCTAGGTCATTATGTTGTGTCCTTGAGCAAGATGCTTTATCTCGATTGCTTCTCTCAACCCAGAGGTTAAATGGGTACCTGTAACGTAACTTGTATAGTGATGCGCTGTTTGTGCTGCTCCTATGGGAAGTCCCCCAGGGGACACGATGAAGTGGCATTCTGTTCAGTGTGCCGGGTACGAACAGCAAGGGATGTGTACTATAAAGTGTGGGTTTGACAAGCCTACCAATGACCAGGTGTAATGATTGTGAATCGCTTTGAGATGTTACATATGAAGGCTATATAAATCCAAATCATTTTTATTATTATTAAAATTATTATTAAAAATGTGTCGCCGACTCCTCCTTAACCCTATGTCCGATGAAGTTCAAACTTGGTGGTTAGATACCTGACTATGAAAACTTGAGCATGTGTAATTGGTGACATCACAGGTTAAATATTAAATTTGCTCAAAACTGGTTTGGCCTTTTTTTCCTAAATTTAAAAATGTGCTTTTTGGTTGCTAAGGTGCGATTTTCAAGGTCAAACATAGGTCAAAGGTCAAATTGACCTAATTTCTGTGAAACGTGTGTCGAAAACTCCTCTCAAACCGAAATTCATTCCAATAAGTTAACACTTGATGATAGGTAGGCCGTCCATGAAAACTTGTCCTTGCGTAGTATTTGCAAAACTGAGCTCTCAACGTGTATCTCTAAAATAGCAACTGTAAACATACGTAATGCCACGTGAAATGGGTGTGCAGTTGCTGTAAAACGTGAGAAGGGCAAAGTCTTTCACTACCACGGTGTTGCCAAGCGAAACCTCATACAGGTCTCTAATACATGAGGCCTCTATGTAGGTAAAAATAAAATTTTTATTTACCCTGAAATGATACTAGTTGCTTTCTACGTGAACCACAAAATTTTCAATAAGTTACAACCATGGCCGTCGATGTTGAGAAAAATGGACCAGTGGACAGAGATAGTCGGACTGATAGAATTAGTTGTCAAAATTGACTTTTCATTAATTCCGTGTACAACTAGCCTCTCTAAGGATAACGTTTTATCATTTTTGAAAAAATGTCTTTCAAAAGGTGGTAGTTTAACCAGGGAGCTGCTGTTAGAGTGGCAACTACCTGTCAAATCCCCGTCCCTCCTCAGTGCCGTCCGACAACACCGCTTATGACTTCACTTTTTTTTCGAAAAAATAAATGTCTGGTGTAGAAAGTGGCAGTTTATGTCCTTCTCGTGCTTCCAGTGGTTTTAACTAGCTATAATCGGTCTACGATGGTGAATTCATAAAGGGGTCTTTTGTACCCCCAAGTATATGAGGGGCCAACTTCTTACCAGTAGTTACCACTGCTTTTACGTGTTGAGAGGTACCGTCTCTTTGTCTCAAAAGTTGACCTCAGAACATGAGCGTATCACCAGGATTTCATTGAAGAAAAAACTGTGAATTCGCCCTTGATCTACATAAGTATACGAACATAGTTGGTATATCTCAATTAAGTATGAGCGACTTCGTGTGATTATTCTCACGTGACTAGTTAAAAGAGTTCATAGGTCTAGTACATCCTACTGCTTTAATGAGTTTTATCTTCCTATCAATTGATCAGGTCTTTTCTGATGTCAAGGCAAAGACTGATGTTAAATGATTAATGTAGCTGATGTCGTCTATCAGTTGCTCGTCTGGCAATAGATTAGGTATTCAATAGATAATGGAAAGGGCCTTGAACTACATTTACTATTCTTATCTATAATAAAGTTACTGGAAGATAACCAGAACATAAATATCACTGAGATTCTTTCTTTATGCCCTTTGAAACGGCTCTAATGTACCAATTCAGAAGGATGGTACAAATCTGAAGTTACGGACTCGTTTTACATAAGTTTACACCTACATGCCCTTTACTTTTTTCGTTTGTCCAATGTGAGACTCACCCAGTACCTCTTCAGAAACAGAATTGTTTGAGTACCCGGAACGCCTACCAGTACTGAAGTGACCGAGGTCACGGCGGTATCATCCAAGGACATTTTACCGTATAAAGAAATGCTTTACAGTGCCTTAGATTAAAACATCCCCAGTTTGTACCATAGCCTGCTTCACTAGATACCGTACCGCACCGTTAGTAAGCCACACCGTAATTATTTGTAACGGCGTAGTGATTCTTGGAGCAAAAATTATGTATATATATATATATTTATAGTCCTATCCCTTCAATACCATTCCTACATTGATTATCTTTTAGTCAAACTTTATGTTCGAAAACTCTAAAAAAAATGCAATTTACGTTGCTTTTCCACCTTTCATCCAATAAATATGAGGAAAATTAAATTACTTCAATCTCTAGTTAGTGTCCATTTATTTTAAATGTCAGTGTCGTCAAACTTGCAAGGGGGACTTTGCTCTCCTGCTTCCTCGCCGAGCCGGAGCCAAGCACCACACCAGAGATCATAAAGTGGTGATACCTCGGAAAGGAGTGTAAGAACTTACACGAAATTTCCATACATTTTCGGCTCGCTTCACGCTTCACGTGAGCACCTGGGGTGATCTCAGCTGGTGCTAGTACCATTTTTTATTTATTGCTGAAGGAAATGCAGGGAATATATCTGTCATAGTTATAATTTTTAAGGCACCCACAACTATGTGAGCCACATTCAGGGGTTTCCTTTTCCTAATTTTCCCGCCTAGCCCCAGATCCGCAGCAGTTCATGCACCTTCGATGCTCTAATGTTAAGGGTGTCCCTGAGTGGCATACCTGGAAGCTAGTTGTCTCAACATTAATTCCTATTGAGCAGCATGAAGTGGATTTATTTTAAAATTTCAATGCAAACTTTAACCATGATATGTCATCTCCACTCACCCCCCCCCCCTCCACCCATCATTAAATCGTTAGTGCGAGTAAGGCTTACAAAAATAGTCAAACTATGATTTCTATTTTTGTGGCCTGTTAAGTACACATCCGTTGCAATTTTTCGAGATGGTCAAATGCTTCATTCTAATGGTTATAATTTGTAAATATCCTAGAGCCTCCGAGGGCTTCCCTCTGAACCCTCAATGGAGCGTTGTCCCTGGACCCAAGCCCATGGGACCCAATGCCTACAGGGGAGTACTGCGCGTCACACGCGCTACATTGACTCTTTCATTTACAACTCCCTCGGGGTTAAAATCCCCTCAAGCCCCCTCCCCCATTCCCTTCCGCATAAACACAGACTCAAATAAAATTTTGTGATCTCAATGTGAAAGTTGTACATGGCTGGCTGTTCTCCATGCTCAGTCCATGAACCTTCTTAAATTAGGTAAATTCTTAAAACCTTTTGCTTAAAAGTGAAACTGCGCAATTGCTCTCCAAGTTACCCTATCAACTGTATTACGCGTTTCTTTAAATACCAGCTTGTTTTTGTTGCATAGTCACTTTCTCACATGAATCACTACTTGAATGCAAACATCCGAGCAATATTTGTGCTCACCTGTTCACAAAGTGACATTGCTTAACCTACAGGTTGACCTCCTTCCCGTCACTCGCTTATATTTTCTCTTACTTTACGGAATGTTGACGTAGACTACACGTATGACAAACGTATGTTACTTCATTTCGGTCATAAAAAAAAAGGTTTTATCTATCTCGGGCGTCGAGGTGTTATCGTTTTGAGATTAAGCGTTCGAGGCGTGTGTACATGATTAGACAGTTCATTTACTTTGGAACGAGTTGTATCGAATGAGAAGTGATGATTGACGGATATCATTCTTTGCCGAATTGTAATGTAGAAGACTCGAAAGACAAGGGGCGGAGATGGCACAATGCACTTAACCCTTGTCATGCACTTCACAACTTTTGTTGCTGATCAATTGAAAATGTTGAAAAGAATAAAAGTTAGATCTTTATTCGTAGTCGAATTGGTGATGATCTCGCACGATTGGCCCCTTTACTAGTGTGACCAGGGAGTTGTTACTTGGATGGAGCAGAGAGGTGTTAGGAAAGAGACCAATACTCAAAGACACTTTGAAGCAATGTTTGTTTCCGATGTTAATCTTGCTTTTCTCTTCCAAATTTCTATTACAATGACCAAGATCAAGGAGTATTTGGAGACCTATTGTTAGAATGACAATGAATAGGTCTACTCCTAACATTGAACAGTTACCTTTTCGTTGCCAGTCGTCACACAAACATGCAATTTTACACTTTTTTCATTACTGGTGGAAATATATGTCATTTCTGTTACCTCCATCGAAGACTTTTCACACAACTTACACGTCTAGTATGTTTCTAAGTGATCAGGAAATTTGCCAAAGTGGGAAAACTGATGTAGGCTTGAACAATGCCTTAGGCCAGCCCTTCTCAACCGGGTGGGCCGCGGCCCACTGGTGGTCCGCGAAGCTCTCCCAGGTGGGCCGCGAGATCCGCCATAAAAATAAAAAATAAAGAAAAAAAGAAGAAAATTTTTTTAAGGTGGGCCTCAGAAAAATTCTGAGAGTCAAAAGTGGTCCCGAGCTAAAAAAAATGGTTGAGAAACGCTGCCTTAGGCTAATGCAGACGGTGCATCAAATTTGTAGGGGCACAAAGGAGGTACAGTATTTAAACTTTCATTGACAGTCGTTTCGCTAAAAAATCTGGATTGAAGCAGGAGCGTCAGTCCGTATTCAAATGTGGGGGTCGGGGGACATACATTACCACAAACCAGTCCCTTTGGTTTTGAAGAAGGGGCGTATTCCAATAGGCCCTTTCCTCCCGCCCCCCCCCCCTTATGATGACTGACGTTGTCCTATTCTAATCAGAATTATCATTTCAAAGTTAACATGACCATCACAGATGATCTGCCAGGCGAAATACACGGAGTCCAAGGAATTACTTCAAGATGTTTTTTTCATCATGTCCCAAAATAGCTGAAACAACGCTTCGCAGCGTGGATCATTGCCGGAGATCATGGACCCGTCCAGGCTCGTTGCTAAGGTGATATATTTGGGGGTGTGAAGGTCCCAAATTCCGACCGGCTGGATGTATTTTCCAACTGAGTGGAGAAGTTTAAATTGCACTTTGTTATGCACTCTGCGTTTTGTATACAGCAGTGGAGATACTTCCTTTGTCACTACATAAATGTGTCGTCCTGGGGGAGGGGTCTAAGGGGAGGACCTCCCCTTTGAGAAATTTTTGTTAATTTAAGGCTGCTTAGGTGCAAACCGGTGCTATCTTTGGGATATTTTTGGAGTTGATCGTACATGGCTGGAAAATGTCCATAATTTAGTGAATTCTAATTTTTCCAACTGGTTGGATGTTTTTACTAACTGCAGTGGCGGCGCGTAAATTGCACCTCAGGCTTTTTATTCACCCTGCGTTTGTATACAGCAGTGGGGATACTTCCTTTGTCACTATATAAAGGTGTCATCCTGGGGGAGGGGTCTAATGGGAGGGGGTAGCCCTCCCTCTTGAGAAATTTTTGTTAATTTAAGGTTGCTTAGATGCAAAATGGTGCTATCTTTGGGATATGTTTGGAGCTGATCGTAGTATAGCAAAGGTGTGAAGGATTAGCAAGGACGTTTTCAGAATGCTTTGTAGTCGTAAGTGTACAATCACAGTCTATACCGATAATGGCTTCGGCGAAGCGCTGCATGGGTAAAAATTTTTGAAGTGTTTAACGGCAATAACGTACTTTCAACCTTCCACATCATGCTACAAATTAGACTGAATACAGTGGCGCACCCAGGTTTCTCCCATGGGGGGCATGCAGTATCTTGTGACCGCTGGCCTGAGAAAGGGGTCTAAGGGGAGGGGGTGGCATCAGTGAGGGAGGCATGGCCCAATGGGGTGTCCTCCTCCCCTTTGAAATTTTTTGAAAAATTAGGTGTCCTTACGTGCAATCTGGTGCCACATATGTTACCTTTTGAAGTAAAATTTGTGTTAATAAATTTACGTTTTTTTAGGAACTAAAAAAATAGGCATCAGTGAGGGAGGCATGGTCCAATGGAGTGTCCTCCTCCCCTTTGAAAAATTTTGAAAAATTCGGTGTCCTTACATGCAATCTGGTGCCAAACATGCTACCTTTTGAAGTAAAATTTGTGTTAAAAAATTTACGTATTTTTAGGAACTAAAAAAATAGGTATCAGTGAGGGATGGCATAGCCCGATGGGGTGTCCCCCTCCCCTTTGAAAAATTTTGAAAAATTCGGTGTCCTTACATCCATCCTGGTGCCAAATATGCTACCTTTTAAAGTAAGTTTGTGTTAAAAAATTTACGTATTTTTAAGAACTTAAAAAAATCGGAATCAGTGAGGGTGGGCATTGCCGAATGGCCCTCCCCTCTGCGTAAGCCACTGATTGAATGATCTCATATTGATGCGAGGCCCCTACAGATGTTTGGAGATGTATGTCTGTTTTCGGAAAGTGTTGTGATCGGAATAGTTCCATGTATAATTACCTTTTTAATGGTCATGAGAAGGAGTGCAAACCGTGACGCATGCGCTCGAAGCGCGCCGAAATTTTGTCATTAAATAAGATTTCCCTGACGAAATCTATATTCAGAATCTGCATCGAGACACTTTACAATTGCCCAACAAACCTACATGCCACTCAAAAAGCCAGTCAAATAGAGCCACGACACTACTCTTTTACGCAAATGTGGGGGGAATATTTGATATTGTGTCCCCCACCCATCGAAATGTGGGGGACTTGTCCCCTCGTCCCCCCAGGATTGACGCCCATAGATTGAAGTTTGATCCCCGTCGGTAACAAACCACAAATCAACATGGCCGTACGGGACTGTTTTTCACAGGGAGGGCGGTAATTTTTGCCTAACTCCAGACCTAATTTAACTGCTAAATTTTCCGCCAGACTGAGACAAAATATCTGCCCGATTTAGTCAGGTTTCTGACATTTGGGGGGTCGACCGTCCCAGCACCCTCGGCCCGTATGGCCATGCA